>WNWU01000007.1:37876846-38013925 GCA_012654045.1 Ptyas mucosa | reverse complement strand
AGAGAGAGAGAGAGAGAGAGAGAGAGAGAGAGAGGGAAAGGGGCGGGGCTAGCGCCTCATACGAGGGGGCGTGGCCTGCTGCCGCGCGACGGGCCGAACGGCCGAACGCCAGAAGCGGGAGGTTGCTTAGCAGAGGCAGGCGCGCGCGCGCGTGTGTGTTTGAGATTGTGCGCGCGCAGGCAACCGTCTCTTCGCGCTCGCGCTCGCTCCGGCTTTTTTTTCCTCCTCCCTTTCTTTTCCCCCCCTCGCAGGGAAGGGAGGGGGGGAAGGTCTCACCGGGGAAGGGTCGTGGCTGGAGGCCCTCCCCCCTCCCCAAACCTCCAAATCTGGGGGCAGGCGGAGGGAGGAAAGGCGAGGGGCTTCGGCTGTCCCGCCTTCTGTGAGGCCTTTTTTGAGGGGCGCTTCTTGTGGAAAGAGAGCATGGGGAGGAGGTGCTGTGGGGGGGGGGGGGACAAGAGGCTCGCGTTTCGTAACTGTGGGGTTTTATGAAGGGTGTGTGTGTGTGTAGGGGGGGGGAGAAGGTAGATGAACTTTACCTTGGGGGTGTGGGAGTGAGGTGCGTGTTTGTGTGAGGAGGAGTCCTGCCTGCCGTGCCCGCCCGGAGAAGCTGCTCAGAGGGTCAATTTTCTCGGAGACCCTCCCTCCCTCCCTCAAACTTCTCCCGAAGTGGGGGGGAAAAAAGCCACCTCTTCTTCGTTTTCCCATCCTAATTTTCGGGGAGGAGGAGGAGGGAAAAAAAAGAAGAAGATTGGAAGATTGGATTGGTTTTCGATATTCTGGGCTGGAGCGGCTCCCTCGTAAATCCCTGCGATTAAAAAGAACTGTGTGGAAGGAAGGAAGGCAGGCTTTTTTTGAATGGGAAAGGAAGGTGACATGGATTCGTTTAAAAATAAATAATTTTTTTTTCCTCTGAGGGAAGCAGCCAGCCTTCCCCATTTCCCCGTGAAGGGATTAGGCAAAAAAATAAATAAAAAAAGCACTCTTGAAGGAAAACATTGAATGAAGAAGGATTTTTTTTCTCCTCCTCTGATTTGAGGGACACCCCCCCCTCCTACTTGGACGTGAAAAACAGGAGAGGAGACAGACCTTCAGGACGCCTTCCAAAATGCTGCCTCTTAAGGCTTAGTCTGCAAAAAAAAAGCGACAGAGAGAGAGAGACTGACTCCCAGGCTCGCTTTTGCAGCAGAGAAGTGATTTCAGGTGCTCTGTTCCATAGGGAGGAAATAGGATTTCTTCTTCTTCTTCTTCTTCATTGCCGACAGGTTCTTTCCTAGGTGGCATCCGGGATATAAAAATGTACTAGAGGCCTAACCTTTGGAATAAAATCTGACATAACGCTTCAGAAGGGGTTGACACCCTTGCACATCTTCCGATTGCTTCCTTGTGCCCTGGCTGCTTGCTTTTCATGTCTTCCGAGATGTCGGAGCTCAGGAGGCGAGGAGGTGGTGGAGATCATGAAAGAGAAAGCGCGGGTGACAAGGTAAGTCTGACATGGAGCCTCTTCTACCTGTCTTCAGGTATGCAGCCGGAGAGAAAGGTGGGACTTCTCGGGGGGGTTTCTCATCCGGCTTCACAGCTTTTCTTCCTTGACATGTAATGTGGCTTCCCTTCATTTTTGAAAGAGGAGGGACCCATGCATGTTTCTTCACCATCTCCTCTTTCTGTCAATTACAGCGTCACTTTTCAAGATAGGCTTGAGTAATGTATTTAGGGGGTGGTGTTTGTTTCCATTTCTTCCCTCTTAGGAAGTCCCCCCTCCCCCCGACCTTCTGCATGTGACGAATTTTACGGAAGTGGATGTAGGATCATATCAGAGTCGTTATTTTTCATTTCCTTTGTTATCACTACTATAAAATGGGAACTGGGTAAAGCTTAAAAATGTGGCTGTTCTGCTTTTCTCACTTCTGCGGTAAGAGGCCATTTCCTCTCTACCTGCAGTCTGCGCTCTATGTAGGAGGCTGCTCATATATCACTCCTCCCTCGTATTCAAGGTATTTGCTGACTTACAGGATGTAAACAGCATATTAATTTATGGACTTTGTATAACCGAAAGAACTAAAACATAGATACTGCATTTTCTGCCCTTTATAAGTATGCACATATTCAGCACTCAGTTCAAAGTCTAACATGATTGGAAACAGCATTTTAAGAATCTTATTCAAACGCCTGAGAACCTTTTGCATTGACTTTTGTGACTATTTGAGAGGATGGATTGTAATCACTATGTAACACAATTTTTGTTCCTGGCTTCTAAGTGTTATATTTAAACAGCTTATGTCTAAAACCTATGCAAAAACGGCTATATTCATCACAAACTTTGATTTGTGATTACAGCCCACAAAAGTTTCATATTTACAAAACAGGCAAATTTTTATGTTTTTAAGCATTTAGAGAAGAACAATACATACTTGGATGGCAAATACACAAAGACAGTCAAAACCACTCACAAGGATTCAGAAATAAATAGATTTTCTAGATTTATGGCTGTACTGCAAATGGCTTTGTCAAAGAGGCCTCCAAGCATAGTCCTCCCATCATGCTTTCATTATACTGTCTTTGATAATGAGGAATCAAAATCCAGTATATCTTGATGAAAACATTCGCCTTACTCCTCTGAGTAAGCACCCATGTTCTCCTTTAATTTGTCAAGATAGGCATCGATAAGAATCTTGAAGGACATTCTGTATTCCATTTTGGCATAATTCTTTATGAGAGTCTGAACCACCTGCTCATAGTTTCAGCCTTGTGATTACCCAGGAAGCCATGAACCACTACAACAAAATAGTTCCAAGCCACTTTCTGTTCAGCTTCTTGGTGAATTCGTCGCACTCTCTGATCTTCTTTATTTGTGGTCCAACGAAGATACCTGTTTTAACCTTTGCCTCTGACGGCTGTGGAAAGAGATCTTGGAGGTACTTGAAAGCTGCTGACTCCTTGTCTAGAGCTTGTCTAGAGCTGTGACAACTTGATGTGCAGTGGTGGCATCAGCATCTTCCGAGGTTCTACCAGTGGTTCCCACATTATGTTGTTTTCCTACGGAGAACTTGGTCCGCTGTGGCCAGTCCCTTTTGTGATAGTGTGCCTTAGTGTCCCGGCTTCCCAGATGCAAAGAAAACAAGAAAACTTTGTGAAACTGCCTTGGAGGCCCATCAGGAATGACAGAATTTTGAAGTCTCCAATGATCTCCAAACCATAATTGTCATACTTCAAGGCACTCAGCAACATCTTGATGCTGGTGTAGTCCTCTTTGAGATGCACAAAGTGAGCCATAGGGAGAGATGGGTACTTTTTCCTGTTATGAAGCAACAAGGCTTTGAGGCTCCTGGATTAACATGGCGGCCTTTACTTAGGTTGCAGGTGATTCCTATAGCCTCAAATAGACTGGCCACATTGTTGCAGAAGCACAGCCCATCTTGCCAACTGAAGAAGTTGGCAAAAAACCCTTTTATCTGTGACTTGCACACTTTCATCCAACTAGTTCCACTCTTTGAGCCTAGATGTCAGAAGCTCAGCATGGGACTTGGTAAGACCAAGGTCTATGATCAGATTGTTGAGGACTTTCTGGTTTGGGAAGTACGGCTTTCTCTCCTCAGCCACATCTGTGAAATTGTAATCTGTATCTGCAATACAGATTTTGTCTGACTTGTTTCTCACTTCTGAAGATGGGTGATCCCTCTCCGGAGGGATGGAAATGGGGAGCTCAGGGCAGTGCAATACTGGGGCAATGGGTGGAGGAATATCTGCATACATGATAGGAGGTGCGCTCTTGTCAGTTCGATATTTGGAAAGATGCGCTATGTAGAAGTGACAGTTACTTGAATGGTCCACCAAATTCTTGGAATAGCAAACTTCACAGCTCTCTTTTCTCCCTTGTATCAGCCTGTAAACATAGCAGAATTGTATAACTTTTTTTAAAAAAATGATATTTCACACTACCTAATCTTGTGCAAGATATAGTTATAGGGCATAAAATATATATTGTAATTTGTATTTTCCTAAAACATTGAAAATAGTGAAAAATTTCTTAATTGCAACTCTTTTAAACTAATAATTCACTGAAATTCCATCTCATGAGCAGCAATTGTTCACCTTACCTTCAAGAGTTTAGTTGCAGTATTTGCAGTGAAATGGGGTATCTAGGGCTTGTCTTGATCCCCGACAAGCATTCCAAAGTATGATTTGTAAGTCTCACACATCTTAACAGACACTTTTACAGAGTACTTTATCACTCTTGTCTTGATAAATTGTCCACACACGTAGCAAACTTCATCTGCTGGATGCAAACAACCTCTTGATGCTATCTAAATCAAATATTGCTATTTACTGTTCTCTTACTCAGCAATTAGACAAATTAAAAATGTTGGTTTAAGGCACCTTTACTTTTATACTTCTATAGATACTACTGGATATTCCCAGAAAGTTCTAGAAAATTAGCCACTTCTAGAAACTTTTAGACCGTTCCCACAGTTCCAGAATATTCTGGAATCTACTCAGCATTGAATGTGAATTGAGAATGTTCACAAAAACAGATAAATTTCAAAATATTGTTCTGACCACAGAAGCAAAGTTTTTGTGGAACAGTAGCTATTTTCTATTTATTTTAGGCAAAAGGAATTAGCAAAAAACACTTTGTACCCAGGAACAAAAACTAAATTAAAATTTGTTATATAGTGATATTTGAATAGACATTTTTTTAAAAAGAGCATCATACACTTTCACAATTATGTATGGTTCTGTTGCCTAAAAAGAAAAATAAAATAAAACCACCATTATATAAAATAAAGTAAGTTGCATTATTTAATTATCACAATAAGTTTTAAATGTTTAAGTAGTATTGTATAGTCTAACAAATTGCAGTATTCTAATATAATTGGGATTAGACGTAAATATAGATGAATAATTATTCTTTGGCAATTTTATTACTACAAAATATAAAAAGTAATGGAGGATGGAGAGATCCTATGCTACTTTTTAATATGAACTAGAATCTCTAAATACCATATTTTTCCAAGTATGAAGATGCACTTTTTGCCTCCCTAAAAGTGGGTGAAAATTTAGGTGCATTTTATAGGCCGAATATAGGTGTTTTTGGCCTCCTGAATCCTCTGTGTGTTGCCTTTTCACCCTCCCTAGCCCCTAGAAGCCCTCTGGAGTGCTCCGTTTTTGGGCTCCCAAGCCCTCCGTGCATTGCGTTTTCGCTTTCCAAAGTCCCCAGAAGCACTCTGCAGTGCTCTGCACAGCCCATTTTTGTGGCGAAAATGGGCCGTGCGGAGCACTGCAGAGTGCTTCTGGGGGCTGGGGAGGGCGAAAATGCAACGCAGAGGCCAAAAACTATTTTTTTTCTTGTTTTCCTCCTGTAAATTTAGGTGCATCTTATAGTCCGAAAAATACGGTATATTATTTTGAGGTAAGATGTGGGCTCCTTATGCAATACTGTTTCTTATAAATTAACTAAGCAACTGAGCATAGTTAAGCCTTTGAATTGCTTCACCTTTGCTTGCAAGTAAAATGCAAACAATTCGGATTCATAAGAGCGATGTACCTCTATAGCGATTGAAATGACACTAGTATTATTTTGTACATTATCACTAGGGAGTGGATAGCTTTGTTGCCATACCACCACTATTGTCTCACAATTAAATCTAACAAATGGTTTGGTACCTTTTTATTATATACTGCTTTCATGGTCTATTGTCTAGGCTTAGATTATGATATAAATATTTTAGATATATTTTAAATTGCTGTCCTTACAGAATTATAACTCTGAAGTGCTAGTCTACTATTCTTCCTGATGTATTAAGTTTTATTGTACAGACTTATTTTTTAAATGGAAGAGAAATCAGATCTCCTCTAGTTCAACTATTCTTCAACTATTGCTGCTGTCTAAGTCTCTTAGACCATGACATTCTGAAAATGTAATCTAGTATATATCACAAGTATATCTTCAGTCAAGTTGTCAGATCAGAGTGATTTATGGTGAAATTCTGATAACAAGCTTCCAAAGTGTCATTGAATTTCTGAAATAGACCTGTTGATGTAAATGATAATGGTTGCGTGATCATCATCATTTTAGCCATTGTCTATCCACCGCAGGAAGAAGGCCTCTTCCATATGTTTCCAACCAATATGGTCCTGAGCTTTCTTTTGCCAGTTGGGCCAGTAATACTTGCTGATATCATCGATCCATCTTGTTTTAGGTCTCTTTCATGGACACTTTTATCAAGTGGGATCCATTCTATGACTTCCTTAGACCACCTGCCATCAGTTCTTCTTGCTATGCAACCAGCCCATTTCCACTTCAATTATTTTACTCTCTTGATGATATTGTATACTTTCGTTAGTTCTCTAGTCCATGTGCAGGTCTTTCTATCTTGTTTTGTAATGCCAAGCATGGAACTTTCCATAGCTCTTTGCACCACCCTTAGCTTTTGTATCGATTGTGATGGTCTATGTTTCACCGGCATATGTTAGAGCAGGTAGCCCATACTGATTGAAAACTTTCTGAATGCATGATCATTACAATTGCATTATATTACAAAGCATGTAAAACTATAGGAAGGATTATATTGATGAATCCAGAATTGCTATGTTTATTTTAAAATCAGTTCCATCAATGAACTTCCATTGTTCATTGGTCTAGCGTGGTCTAGATAAATAAGCTATGTTTTATTTAAGTTTTCCATCTACTGTGAATTAGGTAAGATCTATAGAGCCCTTTATATTTCTTCTTCCTGTTACATCACCTCTTAAAGGTTCCCCCAAACTTTATGAATGATCTTTTAGTTTGAATTGTGGTGCTGATTTGCGGAGTGAAGATATTTGAGATGTTAGGATACTTCTGTTTGAGATAATATATATACAAGGACTTTCCATACTTGCATTTAATTGTAGTAGCTTGGCAATGTCTTTTTTGTAATTTTTCTTTATATCTTCCTCAACCTAGGAGTCAGACAGGCTTAAATTGTCTTAACTTATAGTAAAGTAATGTTTTCCCCCTTAAACTGACAGTGACCAGTGACATTTGCAAATGTATACATCTGATGCACTTTTCAATCCATTTAGTTGGTGACAGATTCAAGTGTCTTTCGCAGCTGAGGTCTGTTGGATAAATCTTGGTAGTTTGAGACTGATCTGTTTATGTTCTCATTTCTTTTTGTCCTCTGTTAACTACTTTTGTGCCATTCTTTGTATTTTCAGTATAGAGGAGATAGAAAAAAAGCAGAGATGAAAGTTTTTTTACTTCTGTAAAACCCCTTTTATTTAGTCAGGCCATTGGTCTATAACGCAAACATACGGATAAGTATATAACCATCGTCTTCTGTCTTATTTTGCACTCAGGCATGGTTCCAGAGGGGCTACAAGCTTTGGACAATGTTAAAATTGTACTACATTGAAATGATAATAAAGTAGTCCTGTTTGATCTTGGAACTAGAAGATTTTTGTGCCTTGCATATGCATGGGATTATGATTGTGTTTATGTGATTCAGTTTCCATGATAATCCCAGCCACCTTCTCAGTGTTTAACTTTTATTAGTCAAGAGAAAGGATTCAGAAGCTCAGAGATACCAGACTTCAGATGCCAAATCCCATCCCACTCCATTAATGTCGTGATTGGGAGATATTTCCCTCTGTCTGGGAATGCTCAAAAGAAGGACAGCAAAGTCAGAAAGGTAAATTAATAGCTTTGTTAATGCTGTAGGTGCATAATCAGGACAGTACTATTAAGCTGCAAGGGAGCAGAGAGAATTAGGGATTGACAGTGGAGAAAGAATATAGGCATAGTTTATTGCCATCTGAAGGGTAAGAGAATGACACTAACTCAGCACAGGTAGTCCTCGACTTATGATCACAATTGAGCCCAACATTTCTTTTGCTAAATGAGACATTAGTTAAGTGAGTTTTGCCTCATTTTATGACCTGTCTTGCCACAGTTAAATGAATCACTACAGTTGTTAAGATAGTGATTTGATTGTTAAGTGAATCTGACTTCCCCATTGACTTTGCTTGTTAGAAGGTTACAAAAAGTGATCACATGACCCCTGTCAGCTGTCATGAATGTGAAACAGTTGCCAAGTGTCTGAATTTTGAACCCATGACCATGGGGATGCTATAATGGTTGTAAATATGAAAAATAGTCGTGTCATTTTTTTCAGTGCTGTTTTAGGTTCGGTCACTAAATAAACCGTTGTTAAATTGAGGATTACCTGTAATGGGGAAAGGCAGCATACTTCAGTGAACAGATGTATTATTTTGTGCTAGAATGAATGTGTTTATATTATCTTAGGCAATTTTAAAACATGACATTAGTTGCATTCAGTTATGGATATCACCTATTAAGATTTCATGGTTTTCTGTTATTATAGTTTAATACTATTATTGCAACTGGTACTCCAACTAATCAAGAGAATGAGTTACTCCCATAATGTCAATTAGCAAAAATGAAAGGATATACAGAATCCTTCTTTACCCATTTCTGTGGTTACCTAATGTGTCTCCTCCAAGATGTTTGCAACAATACCCCTTTTGCTGGAAAGTGACACTGATGAGTTCATTTTAATCTTTTTATTTCATGCAAGGAAACCAATAGTGCATCTAATCAAACATCCTTTTCAGTGATACATATCTAATGATGCTTCCTTGAGTGCTTTGCAGCTGTAGGGCAACATTTAAATTTTCTCATCTCCATTTATTCTGTGCTCTTAACTATTTATAAATTGCTAGTAATCCCTGTAGTACTAATTACATTAGTTAGTTACTAGACAACCACCTGTTAGGTCATCCTTTCAGAGATATTTCCTTACCTAACCAATAAACAGAATAACTATGGATGGGCAAAAAAACCCCAATGGGAGCAGGATCAACTTCTGACTTTTGAATTCCTGCCAGCTTCTCCACTGATTTTGCTTGTAGGAAGCTGGAAGGGAGTGCCAGAAGTGATGATCATGTGCTTATGGCAATGCTACAGCAGTCACAGCTTTGCAAATACAAGTGGTGTGAAGATCCTTGAAATTTCAATTACACAGAAGTAATGACTTCCAGATTTTGTATTCATTCTTTAAGTTAGGGGATTTGAGGTATGCCGATTCAAACATTTTAGCATGATGATGCACCATTTGGACGGTGTGCATCCAGAAATAATTTTATTTGTTTTGATAAGAAGCACTGGAAGGGTATGATTTGCGATGTAAACTTTAGTACATCTATATACCTATAAAATTCTGTTTGATGTCTGTTTGATTTTTTTTGTAATCAATTAGAAACAGTGCATCATAAGACAACTATTTCTGAATCAATTTAGAGAATTTGTCAAATATCTGAGACTCATGGCTAATGTGAAATTGAAATTTGGCAAAGTTGTGACTGCTTCAGTGCTTTGCGCCGCCACAATCAGTCACAATCACATGATATTCATTTCCAACAATCCCTGCCAGCTTCCTACAAGGAAAGTCAGTGGGAAGCTGCCAGGAAGTTGGAAGTTGTTTCTGTTCCCACTGCTCTTTGCCTACCCATGATCATTCTGTTTTTATATTTAGGTAAGGAAATATCTCTAAACTTTCAACCTAACAGATCCTGGATTGATTAGTACATTATAAGAGTGGAATTATGTAAATATTGCTATGTTTATTAGAAACCATGGCTTATGGAATATATAGATCTCAAAAGGACACATATAATTCAGTTCAGAATTACATATTTTGCATAAGTACAACAGAATAATGAAATATTAAATTTCTTTATTTTCCTTCAATTTAAGGAAATCATCTGGAATTTCAGGGTAACAATCTCAGTACTTAAAACACCATTATTAGTTTATTGATAAACCATGTGACTTATTCTTTGCATTCAAATATAGCTCAAGCTATTTTGAAGAAATTACCGTAATAGAGTTGATTTAATAAACATGCCAATTTATTTTCATAAGTTTTTTTTTGGTTGTTGATTAAAACTGTACCTGAGATGTATGTTCGGTTTTGATATGTATGATAATTTTAAATTTTGTTTCTAACATGGTAATTTAGGAACACATTTACAGAGTAAACAAGTTAAACAGTTTTATTGTATTATGCCTTTGGCACAAGCTGAAAGGGCCATGTTGCCTTTTGATTTGGTTTGGTACTTTTCAATAGGATTTTACTGTTTTAGTTATTTGTTTTAACTATATTGCTGTTATGTTTTTCATTGCCCACAATCCATTGGGAATGATATATTTTAGAAAAATCACTGAATGAAGAAATAAAAGAGGAATGGTTGCTTGTTAGAACATTTGGACATGCCACAGTTGCAACCTAAAATTCACTTTTATTAACTTCTTTTAGCTGCTTTATTGAAAGAAATATTTATGTATTTAGAAATAGGAACAGATGTGTGAAGCCTTAAAAACATGCTTTGAGAGAATTTTTAAAGTTGTCCAATAAGATATTCATATTCTTTTTATTCAGTAGTAGACTGAATTCAGAGACAGTATTAAAATAGCATGGGCTATTACTGTCTCTAATGTGTTACCTTACTGATTCCCACAGTAAATCTCACAACTATATGTTAATGGGGTCAAGGATGTACTGTATATACAAAATCCCAGGTTCCAGAAAGCCTAATTCTATGACCAGTTAAGATTTTATACTGAAACTGCTATAGTCGGTCTCCAAATGATTTTTTTAAAAAAACAGCATTACATATCTTAGTTTAAATAGTTTGGATATCTAACTGCATCCTTTCTGGGGTTTTTTTTGAGTAAAGCAGCTATGTTAATGTATACTTGCAGTTTTATTTGGTTGTTTTAATTAAAATTCTGGTATGTTTTTGTGCTTAAATTGCTAAATATTGTGTTTCCGTCTTGAACTTTGTGTTTTAGGATATAGATGAAGATGAAAATGAAAAATTTGGAGAACTGGACCTCAGAAATGATCCAGAAGTTCCTGAAGTTGTCCCAGCAACAGACAGCACTCCAGAAATTTTTAAAAAGGCTCTTTCTGGCTTATCTTCCAGGTATGAGGGACAGATGTACTTGGAGTGATATTAACTTAAAATTAATATTTGTCACAGACTATATGCAAAGAGCTGTTTAGAAGGGTCTTCAGCAACTATTTAAATGGAAGTGGACATGTTAACAAAGTTCAGACCACTCGTTTATGTACAAATATTGAGTGGGTTAAACTTTTCTAATACGTTATAGTTTTACTGTATGCTTCACATATGTATCTTACTAACAGAACAAGCACTTGAATCCTGTGGTTATTTCCTTAGAACTAAGATCATTGAGTACAAGTAGACCTATTTCTGATATGTTGTCAGTTCTCATGTGAAAGTTGAATTTATTTTTAAGAAATTCCTGTATTCAAAACTTCATTGTTCATAATATTATTGATTAACTAACCATTTTCTCTGATTATAAGGGCTTGTAAAATCAACTTGTATATTTGCTTTTTTCAGATGGAAGAACTGGTGGATTCGGGGAATTTTAACTTTAGCAATGATTTCAGGTTTCTCCCTCATTATATACATGGGATCATTTATGCTGATGCTGCTTGTAAGTTTTACATCTCAACATTTCATGTAATTCTAGGTGGAACTATAGAAGTCAGAATCCAAGATTTAATTGTAACAATAATGAATGAAGATGTTCATGCACATAAAGGTGCCTTGCAATGTTACAATAAATGGGCAATTTTCAGAATTTCTGGGGTTTCACTAGAATAATATGCTTCTCTAGTTATATCAGCAGAATGACAATTCAGTGTCAGTTAGTTAAGACAAACTGACTTGTACAAATTCTAGAAATGACAGCATGTGAATATTTTATAATCTCTCATGCCACTAGAAAACCCGATGCTAGAACTTCTGTTATCCCTTTCCATTATTTCAGGTCTTAACCATTCAAGTCAAGTGCTTTCATGAAATCATCACAATAGGTTACAGAGTATATCGCTCTTACGACCTACCATGGTTTAGAACATTAAGCTGGTAAGTAACAACTGGATTTTTCAAAATGTTAGCTCTGATTCCAAATTTTGTTTTTTTATCATGGTTGCTTTCTAAGAAAAATATCAACCTAGGATTTAATGATTCTGCTTCCAGCCGCTGGCTTTGTGTGATGCTTCCATTCCGAATGCGTTTAAAGTGAACTCTTGAGATCCCCACAACAGTGGGATCAGCTCAACTTAATTGAATTAATAAGGTGTCCAAATTATAAATACTTATCAAATAACACTAATTTAAATACTTGTATTCTTCCTAGTGCAAAATATGTCTATTTTAGACAACCCTCCATCTGTTGTATGGTTTATTTTAAAGTATCGGAATATTGGTAATTTTTTGGATTGAATTGAGTGAATGTTTTGATTCTATCATTTTAAATTATATGTACCGAGAATGTAAAATAAAATATAATAAACTTCGTAGCTCATATCTCACAAAATAATTAATCTATAATGTATGTTACAGGTACTTCTTGTTATGTGTGAACTATTTCTTTTATGGTGAGACAGTAGCAGATTACTTTGCTACTTTTGTTCAGAGACGAGAACAACTTCAATTCCTAATTCGCTACCACCGATTTATATCTTTTACACTTTATCTGGCAGGTAAGAATAAAGCTTGTCAGTAGTCAGTGTATTTTGCATGCTTTGATATAACTTGTTGGACCTTCTACCTCTGGTATTCTCCTTCAAAATACAAAATATTATCCTTATATATGGCCTTAATAAATTTATTAGGACAATGGAGAACATTCGTAGCAATGTGTTGCAAAGTGAGTTGCCATAAGCAATGGCAGTGGCAGTGGGGGTTTTCCGAGGACATTTCTGCATGCATGTGCGCGTAAAATGTTTTGCTGGCAGAAAATTCAAAAGAGCTTTTGCACTGCTTTCACAAGGCTTTCTGGAGAATGTCTTGGTCTTTAAGGAGATTCTCTTTGTTTGCACCAACATGCTTTGTGAAACACACTTTGAATACTTGGCATAGCTCCATAGCCTTTGAAGGTTAAAAAGAAAGGAATCTAAAATACATACCCAAGAGTTACAGTGAATATTGTAGACCTATCAAATCATTTTTGGTACTTGTTCTGTCATCTGTTCTTAATGAAAGTGTAGATTAGCTCTGATATTGGGAGTATGGATCAGAAAAGACATGGCAGTTTTTGTTTAGTCCTGAGAGCATGTATTTAGCAGTAGCATTGTAATAATAATAGGTTTTTTCTGTTATATATTTTATATGGTTTTTGAAGAATAAAACACTCTGAAACATGCCAGGACAACTGTTTGTCAGATTTCTTCAGTTTCCCCTCCATTTAATTTCAAGCTGTGTTTAGGTAGCAAGAGCGGTAACATTTTCAAGGAAGAAGAAATTCTCTGGATCACATAACAGGCAGAATTATGTTTTCAAACATGTTTTCAAAAATTGCATTCTTGCCTTGTAAATGTAATGTGTATAAATGTGTATAAACGTAATGTGTATTAGTAGCTGCAGAGATTCAGGGGTGTCAAACACAAGACTCGCTGGGCCACATTTGGCCTGTGGAGCTATCCTGGAAAATGTTAGGGGCCAGCTCATGTCACTTCGGCCCAGTCTACCCAATGTGAAGAGGAAACATCAGGCCAGCGTGGCTTAGGCCCAGTCTACCCAGTGCGAAGAGGAAAGATGCCAGCAGTTTGGGGAGTGGTGTCAAGCTGCCCCCCCCCCCCAAGTTGGCCACACTCAGCGAATGGCGGCAAGCTGGCCATGCCCACCCAGTTGAGCATGCCCATCCAGTTGGCCATGCCCACCTGGCTCCCTGAGGTCAATCACATCCCTAATGCGGCCCTTAATGAAATTGAGTTTGACATCCGTGTTCTAGAGCACTTTGGGTAGTAGATTATATATGATAGAAGCTGCCCTTTAATGTGCCTTTCAAACTTGCATGGAGTACAGATGATCAAGGTTATGTTAATTTGCAAACTTTATTGACAGATAAGAATAAATGCTACATAGAATTTGCATTTTTAATAACAGCCAAAATTATAGGTTCAAAAGATGGTTTATAAAAATTCATAAATTAATATTAATTAATTGACTGACTGCTTAAGATGAAGAACAATCTAGGAATATTGGATTTTAAAAAAAAATTCTGCAAAGCTAACCAAATAGCTAAGACTTTTTTTAAAGAAGTATTTGATGCAGTTTAACTTTTCAGATACTATAAATTATAAATTGATTGATACCACTGTGTTTTGAAGACTTCCTTAAATAAGAATACAGTAGTTACACTTGCAGATATTATTAACAGAACTTGAGAAATGGGATCTTTGCTCACAGTTTTCATGCTGCAAATCATGTGATTTATCTTAAATTATATAGTGTGTAAACTGACCTAATGAATGTCCGAAGGAGAAAGTAACTTGTATGGTGGCAAGTGATATCATATATATCATGATAGAAATGACACAAGTACATATTTCTTGTGTCATGATGGAAATAACACAGTATTCAATGTATTTATTTAAAAATATTTATAGATTGCATTGTGGGCTCTTATCAGTACAAATGAACTAATAACGAGCAGTCTTTTGCTGATGAGCTTGATACGATTTATTTAGCATAAGGAGAACAATGCTGTAAAACATACCCCTGTCTTTATTTTTGTATAGGATTTTGTATGTTTGTATTGAGTTTGGTGAAGAGACATTATCGTTTACAGTTTTATATGGTATGTATCAATCTTTGAGTATCTTGATTGCTCTTTAAAACATGTTTTGGTTTTGGAATAGAAATGTTCACAGAGTAAATTTTAAAGACTCATGGACACAAGTCAAAATTATTTACACCATCACATTTAATTTGACTTAGCAGTAAATAATCCCAGATTCTTAAAATAGGAAAATTCTAACATTGATTATTCAATAATTCTAAGATTGTTACAATGTTTTCAGCACAGAGAAAGATTCCTATTTTCTGTAGATTTCAGTCAGCAAAACTGACTGTATTCTAAATAAGTTCAGAATGAACATTTAAATGCGAAATTGACAGTTTTTGCATCCTGTGATTGTATAGTAACGCAAGAGCTGTCCTGGAAAATCTCCTCATAGCACTGCTTTGCAGGGAAATTGAAAATTTGTTAGAAGCAAAGACACAAAATCTTAAATGATTGTGTGGCAATGTCTAGTCCATGCCTTTTTGGAGCTAATGGTGGCTCAGTGGCTAAGACGCTGAGCTTGTCGATCAAAAGGTTGGCAGTTCAGCAGTTCAAATCCCTAGTGCTGTGTAATGGGGTGAGCTCCTGTTACTTGTCCCAGCTTCTGCCAACCTAGCAGTTCGAAAGCATGTAAACAAATGCAAGTAGCAAAATAAGGACCACCTTTGGAGGGAAAGTAACAGTGTTCCATGTGCCTTTGGCATTTAGTCATGCCAGCCACATGACCATAGAGACTTCTTCGGACAGCGCTGGCTCTTTGGCTTTGAAACAGAGATGAGCACCGCCCCCTAGAGTCGGGAACGATTAGCACATGTGCGAGGGGAACTTTTACCTTTATTTTTTATAACTTTTAACTGATGGCCATGGCAATTAAGTTAGGCATTTGAAAATTCTCTAGAAACAGAAACTGAAAGTTATATGCTTATATTGGAGAAGACATTTCTTTTAGTATTTTCATTAGATCAAACTAATAAAGATCTGGGTCAAATCTAACAAAAATGGATAGAATGCAAGTGGAAACTAAACCTTTTATGTTTGCTAGTTGATCAGGCATTAATTATATTGAGATTGTTACTTCATTATAACAAGTATTACAAGGAGCAGCATATTGAATTTATTGTTAGGAAAGTCATATATCACTAACATTTTAATATTCCAATTCTATATTGTGTATGCATCTAGATTGATCATTATGATTTTCCTTATATGCCATTCATATTAAATTAATTTCTGCATTTTTAATTACCAAGTGGAAGATATAAATATTGTTATAGATGTCTCTTCTCATAACTGTCTTGTAAAGTTTTTTGCTTTTGTAACTAATTGTTGTATTATTACACTGTTACCAGTTCGCATGGACTCATGTCACTTTGCTGATCACTGTAACTCAGTCTCATCTTGTCATCCAAAATCTGTTTGAAGGCATGATCTGGTAAGGGAACAATAATTCTTGCAAGAATTATTATAAATCTATATCTATGCCAGTATCTATATTCTAAGGAGTATTACTGTTTTTTAATGGTTTTTTTCATGGCTTTGAAGTGAGACCTTTCTGATGTGTCAGCAAGAAAACATTGCTATAAAGTTTCCCAGTTAAATCCTTCATCCTCTGATTGACAAGAATTGGTCATGATAATCAAACTTTCAGCTGGTGTGTGTAGGTCTGAGTTAGAAGATTATTTTTGTCTTGTGGGAGAGCAAAGAGAGATGAACAGGTGCCAGGATAAAGTGTATCATCTGGCTTCAAAACAAGGTTGGGCATGAATTCCAATAACCGTGGAATACTTGAAAGGAAAAGTAGAGTCCAGCAGCCACTCCATGTCCACCAAACACACAAAGGGCCTATAGCCAGCCAGCAGCTAGTAAAATACTTTCCTTTCCCCACATTGCCAATTGAAGGATAACTAAAGCCTATTCCTTGGCAGCACTTCAGAGCAGGTGTTGAACTGAGAGTAGCAGGACGCCAGCTAGCAACAGAAGCCAACTAACTCCAAGGTGGCTAAAAGGTGGCTAAAGAGATACTTTTAAGAGGACAAAAAAAACCCTGCAAATGGGCTTCTTTAGGATTTAGGCATATAATGTATGTGGGAATATATGCAGAGATACATAGTATAGGTTTCATGCTAAGAGTTAAATGGCAAATTAAGAAGTAAATAAGTAGAGGTGGTTCTTGACTTACGACCACAATTGAGAATTTCCATTGCTAAGCAAGGAGGTTGTTAAGTGAGTCACGTCCAATTTTACCACCTTTTGGCCATGATTGTTAAGTGAATCACCAAGCAGTCAGTAAGTGAATCCAGCTTCTTCCATTGACTTTGCTTGTCAGATGCCAGTTGGGAAGCTTGCAAATGGCAATCACATGTACTTGGGATGCTGCAACTGTCATAAATACATACCCAAAGTTTGATCACATGACCACAGAGATGCTGTAACTCATAAGTGCAAGGACCAGTCATAAGTCTCTCTTTTCAGCACTGTTGTAACTTTAAATAGTTACACTAAATAGTCACTAAACAAGTGGTTGTAAGGCAAGAGCTAACTGAACCATAACATTACTGAGCATAGTTGTGTAAGCTTATTGTATAACATAACAAGGAAGATAACACTACACTCTTTGTTGGTCTGCACCTTTTTCTAAAAAAGTCCTCACAAATCCCTCCAGCATAGTAGCAGCGCTTGCTTTCAGTTTAACGATACTTGCAGTACAATATCTGTTTGTTGAAAACTCATGGATGAAAACAGCTTAGCAACCAGGTATTATTGAAAATCGCTCTCCCTAATTCAATGGCTTTACAGGTAGTCCTCGTCTTACAACAGTTCATTTAGTGATCACTCGAAGTTACAACAGCACTGAAAAAAGTGACTTCTGACCATTTTTCATATTTAGGACCGTTGCATTGTCTTGCCATCATGTGATCATCTTTTGTAACCTTCCGACAAGCCAAGTCAATGAGGAAGCCTGATTCACTTAACAACCATGTTTCTAACTTAACAACTGCAGTGATTCACTTAACTAAATGTGGCAAGAAAAGTTGCAAAATATGGGACAAAGCTCACTTAACCAATTTCTCACTTAACATAAATTTTGGGCTCAATTGTGGTCATCAGTCAAGGACTACCTATAGTTTAACTGGTTTGGGTTACCATTATTCCTTACGTGAACCAGAGCAACATTCCTACCTCATTTTCTTGGTTAGCAGCTGCTCTGAAGTTGAGATTCCCTTTGGCAAAAAGATAATGACTGACTCTTGAGCTGAGTTCTGTTCTTAGTGATTTAGTAGACACTAGTATTGTTGAAGTATAAATTACAGACTAAGACATTATGGTCATAATACGGTCTGGTTTTTTAATTTAAATTATTTAACTCTCCCCCCCCCCCTCCTCCTTGCTGTGCAGGTTTCTTGTTCCAATTTCAAGTGTCATTTGCAATGATATTGCTGCTTATATATGTGGATTCTTCTTTGGCAGAACACCATTAATTAAGGTAAATGAGTAAAAAATACATAGCTTGAAATTTGCACATTGATTACAAGGTAGTTCAGAGAAAAACTTTAAACACTGCCAGTAGTTTCTCACACTGCTTGATATCTGAGTGACATTGCCTCATCCAACCTTTGTAGAAACCACCTCTGCTTTTGAGAAATACTTTATGATTTGAGAGGCATCCCTTATAAAGCTTTTTTAGAAATCTGTCAGAATTGGAAAGAGACATAAAGGGTGTTTTTCTGACAATGAAAGTGCAAAATAAAATATATAGTTTGTGCTTGTATTTCTAACAGATTATAATCTTGATTTAACTAATATACAGTACACTCATATTATCTGGATAACCCTATCTTCTGATTGTTATAATTCTACTGGATTGTAAATTGCTTGATTTATTCTATCCCTAGTTATAGTCTTATGATTGTTTCATATTACAGTGACAGAAAGTAGAAATAGAGTTGTTGCTGCGAGATTATGGTTGTTTATAAAAATACTAATTTTTATAGGTGATTGGGATATGTATATTATAAAAAACATAAGCATCCTTATTTCTTACCACCATTCCACCCCCAAATTAAGATTGCTAGAAAACTAAATCTTATTACCCTCCTAGAGGTATCATTACTCAAATTATACAATACAGTGGTGCTTAACAGTTTGTGAACCCTTTTGAATTTGCAATATTTTGACATAAATACAACCTAAAACAATTAATTCTCCACACAAGTCCTAAAATTAGATAAATTAAGCAAATGAAAAAATATATATACTTGTTTTTTATCATTTAGCAAAATCATCCAAAGCTATATATTTGCCTTTGCTTTCAGTAATTGTGTGCCCACTTGGGCAACAATAACTTCAACTGAACATTTCCAATAACGGTTGGTCAGTCCTGCATAACAGCTCTAAGAAATTTTAGCCATTCCTCCTTACAGAACAGCTTCAGTTCAGTTAGCTTCCTCGTGTGAACTGGCTGCTTCAGGTACTCAGATTTCTTGGCCAGTCCAGAACATTAACTTTCTTCTGCTTTAACTATATGTATGACTTCTGTGTTTTGGGTCATAGTCTTACTGCATGACCCACTTTCTTTCGAGCTTCAGTTCATGAAAAGTTACCCTGACATTTTCCTGTAAAATTTGCTGGTACAATTCAGAATTAAAATTTCCAACAATGATGGCAAACCATCCTAGTCTAGAGGAAGTAAAGCAGGGCCGAACTATGCTACCACCATATTCCACAGATGGGATAAGGTTCTTACCCTGGAATACAGTGTTTGCTTTTTGACAAACGTAATGCTTTTCATTCAAGACAAAAATTTCTGTTTTGGTCTCATCTGTTCAAAGAACATTCTTCCAAGAGCCTTCTGGCTTATACATGTGTTCATTCACAAACTGTAATGGCCAGCAATGGTGTTTTTCAAGTGTAGTGGGGTTTTTTTTTGTTTTTTTGCAACCGCATCATGCACACTGTTGTTCTTCAGTATTCTACTGATAGTGGTCTCATAAGCATCAACATTTGCCAATGTACGAGAGGCCTTTAATTCCTTACATGTTATCCTGGGGTTCTTGAAGACTTCCCAGATTATTACAAGCCTTGTTTTTGGGGTGATCTTGGTGGGTCAAACACTCCTGAGGAGGATAATCATACTGTTGGACTGCCTCCACTGCCTGACAGAAGACAGGTGGAGTTCAAACTCTTTGGATAGAGTTTTGTAAACTTTTCTAGCTGGTGAACATCGTCCGCTGTTTTTCAGAAATCCTTTGTTTTTAATCCGCAATACACTCCCACATATCTGTGTTGTAACAATCTTATTTTGATAGAGAATTCTGTTCTTTAAATAAAGCAGGACCTCCCACATTCATACCTGGTTATTATCCCATTGATTGAGAGACCTGACTCTAATTTCCCCTTCAAATGAGCTGAAAATTCTAGAAATTCAATATTTTTGCCACACACTATTACGTAGCTTGGGATAATTTTTCTCAAATGAATAAATACAGTATAATGTTTTTGAATCATTTATTTAATTGTATTCTCTTTATCTTGTTTTAGAACGTGTGGAGAAGAGGTCAGATTTCAGGTGGTATTTATGCAGAAATATTGAAAATTCAAAAGGGTTCACAAACTTTTAAGCACCACTGTATATTCTTAGTTAGCATGTTATATACACTTGTTTGATTATATTAGCAATTACATTGCTAATACAATGTATTTCTCTCACCCATCTTCTTAAAAGATTTTTTTTAACTGTGGATATATAAAAACTAAGGATTCCAATTTGTTTTATAGACATTATATACTATTTTATTTATTTATTAAATTTTGGTGCATCTATCTCACTGCCAAGTGATTCTGGGCAGGTTAGAACATCATAAAAAGAGAAAGATAAAATATGAAAACATTAAGACATCAAAAATTAAACATTATTTTAGAAATTGGATAAACTAGGGACCAATACACAAACAGAATGGAGATGAGATCTATTGAAAGATAATATAGGAGATGACCAGGCTAAGCCTGAGGGAGGGGTCAAATGTGTCATCAGTCTCAAGTCTTGTGCCCACTCAGAGGTCTATGTCTAGCCCACCTTGAATTCTGTTCACTCTTATCTACCACCCACTTGCTTTGATCTTTAGTAGTTCAGATTTCTTATAGAGAGCTTACAATACAATAAATCTCTCTCTCTATATATTAACTGCCTGGATTTCCTGCGCTTGACAGATTGTTCCACCTTTCATGGAATAAGTGACCTTTTGATGTAACTGTCTGAATTTTCATGTTGTTTGGAAGGAACCTAGACAAAAGTAAATGAGTCAACATAGCCATTTGCTGCTCTTTAATTTCTTATTTTCTCTTTTTGATTAGCTCTCTCCCAAAAAGACCTGGGAAGGCTTCATTGGTGGCTTCTTTATCACAGTTATATTTGGATTTATTGTAAGTGGATGCAGTATCTTCTTTATTAACATTGTATTATTTGGTGTTGATATTGAAACTGGTATAAAAGACTAGAATGGCTGGTAATCTGTAGCAATAACTAAGTTAAAACTTAATGCTCTACTCATTGAAATTTATGAGTGGCAGATATTACAGTGGTTGGTTATTAATGTGCTATGTATATTAGCAACCATCTGTAATCACCATAATAAAAATCATTGTCGAAACTGAGAAGTAACTCACATCTAACTGAACAGTATGTACATTATTTATAGGTATTTTTGAAGAGATGGCTCTCAGATGGGTATTGTGAATATAAATAAGATGTATTATGAGCTGCGGTGGCACAGTGGTTAGAGTGCAGTACTGCAGGCTACTTCTGCTGACTGCCAGCTGTCTGCAATTTGGCATTTCGAATCTCACCAGGCTCAAGGTTGACTCAGCCTTCCATCCTTCTGGGTCGGTAAAATGATGACCCAGATTGTTGGGGGCAATATCCTGACTCTGTAAACCGCTTAGAGAGGGTTGTAAAGACTCAACCCTTCCAAGACCGAGTGGCTGTGGCTTCTGGCATCCCGATATAGCCTGCTGGTGCCATCGCTGGCTATTGAGGGTGAGTTATTGGCCCCCACGGAGAGGGCTCGCAACTTGGGCGTCCTCCTGGACTCACGGCTGTCTTTAGAAGAGCATATGACGGCCGTGGCCAGGGGGGCTTTTTATCAGGTCCGCCTGATTCGCCAGTTGCGTCCCTTTCTGGATCGGGACTCCTTGCGCACGGTAACTCAGGCACTCGTCACTTCCCGCCTGGACTACTGCAACGCTCTCTACATGGGGCTCCCCTTGAGGTGCACCCGGAGGCTCCAACTGGTGCAGAATGCGGCTGCGCGGGGGATTTTGGGAGCGACGGGGCGCTCCCATGTGACACCTCTCCTGCGTGAGCTGCATTGGCTCCCGGTGGACTTCCCGGTGCGCTTCAAGGTGTTGGTTACCACCTTTAAAGCGCTCCATGGCATCGGACCTGGGTATTTGCGGGACCGCCTTCTGTCGCCAATAGCCTCCCACCGGCCAGTACGCTCCCACAGAGAGGGACTCCTCAGAGTGCCGTCAGCCAGGCAATGTCGGCTGGCGACCCCCAGGGGGAGGGCCTTCTCTGTGGCAGCACCTGCCCTCTGGAACGATTTGCCCCCGGAGATTCGGAGGATATCTGATTTCTGGGTTTTTTGCCGTGCCCTAAAAACTCTTCTTTTTCAGCAAGCAAGGGCTGGCATAACCCCTCCCTCTTTTCTGAGATATTAGATTTTAATTATAAAATGGGTTTTAATTGGTAAATCTTAAAATTTTTGGCCATAATATATAATTCTTTTATAATTCTTTTAAATTTTGTATTGTATGTTTTTACTTGGCTGTGCACCGCCCTGAGTCCAGCAGGAGAAGGGCGGTATACAAATTTAATAAATAATAAATAATAATAATATAAGTCTTAAGTGCTATTGCTATGATAAAGTGCTATCTAATATAACTATTTTCATTTCATTTCATAGTTTCATTAAGATAAGTAAAACTTATAAGAGATTCAAAACCCAGCACTGCAGGGACATTTCAAAAAAAGCAGGCTGCAATATAGTAAAGACCTTGAAATAATCTTAAAAATGTAAAGACCTTGTGTAATTCAAAGCAGTTTCATAGGCAGTGGAACACTGCTGAAGCAGCTTTAACTTTTTGCCAGCGACCCTAATTATTTTTACTGATTTGCATTAAGTCAGAAACCAAAAGTTTATCTTAAGCACATGGTTGGGATTATTACTTATACACTGGTCTGCAACGATAGCGTTTTTCAATAGTAACATAATTCAGTATAATTTATAGATGGATGATATGCATTGTCAGATCTTTAATATTGTTCTTGATATTACCAAATGGAGTTCTGCAGCTATAAATAGGGATATAGGAGAACAGCTGGTTTTGAATAATAAACAGAATCCATCAGGTGTTCTTGCTGTTCCTGGGTGGCTCATGGAATAAGATTTATGTAGTTTAAATTGGTACAAAGGACAATGGGAGAAAGTGGGTGATTTCCCTTGGTTGCAAGATTTATAGACATTCTACCTGATTTGAATCCTAAAAGGAGAGTTACTTTTAAGAATTGTGTTTTGCCTTAGAAGGAGACGAGGCCTTCCCTTAGTCTATAGACTAGCGTAGAGTATTGCTAATGTGTGAGCATTTTGTTTCATTTTGTAATAACAGTTCAGTAATAGTTTGGTAGTAATTAAAAGATATCAAGGGTAGCAAGTTTTAGCCAGCCAGCCTAGTAACATTGTGTTCCTTCCTCTCAAGATTTTTTTCCAGACACCATTTACTTAATTTCAGAGGATATAAAGGCTTAATGGAAGATTGGAGAAGCTCATAATTTCGCCCCAACCCTACAGGAAGCCCTTAATCAGCAATATCTAAGGATATCTGTTGTCTTTTCAGGTTGCTCATCTTCTGGCCCAATATCAGTACTTTGTATGTCCTGTGGAATACAACAGTGAAACTAACAGGTTTGTCACAGAATGTGAACCATCAGAACTTTTCCAGCTAAAGAAGTACTCCTTACCACCATTGCTTCAGGTTATTCTGAGAAAGGTATGCAAAGTCAAATCCTTAAAGAAAAGCTAGATCTTAAGCATTCAGAAAATTGGCTACAAAAAGGGCTAAAGTATCTAAAATGCCCAGCTCTATGTCCGGTTAGTTTTTAGAACAAATAAAATAACAATACTAGGAACAAGCTTTTCACCCTGTTTCCCACAGGTACAAGAATATATCCCAAAGAAAATCACTGTTAAGTTTTTCTTTTATGAAGAAAAGCGCAATGGTTTAGAGGTTAAAGACACTGAGCTTGTCAGCTGGAAAGCTGTCATTCTGGGTTCAAGACCCGAGCACCATGCAAAGGGGTGAGCACCCGTTACTCCTGCCCACATAGCAGTTTGAAAGCATGCAAATGTGAATAGATAAATAGGTACCATTCAGTGGGAAGGTAATAGTGTTCCGTGTGCCTCGGTGTATAGTCTTTCTGGCCACATGACCACGGAAGTATCTTCAGACGTTGGCTCCCTTGGCTAAGAAACGGAGATGCACACTGCCCCCTAGAGTTGGACATGACTGAACAAGGGAAACCTTTACCTTTACTCCCCTCCCCCTTTTATGACACTCCTCTACCCTTGGCAGAAGGTTAGAACCTCATTTGACCCACTATGGCAGAATAGGCAGAAAGAAAGGTCCATTTTGCACTTGGATAGCAAGATGTGAAAGAAACCTATTCTGTGGATTGTCCTCTGGGTTGAAGAAGGGCTTTCTACCACCTTGAGAATGTCCTTGCAACTAGAATGCCCCATTATGTCCCTTTCATTTAAATAGCAAGATATAATTCTGGTACCAGACCCTGATTATTCACATCCCTCTTCTGGACAGAGCTTCAGTTATTTTGCTAGCTTCATCAAGTTCATATACTATTTATATGAACTTGATGATGCTAATGAGGAAAAAAACTAATCATTCAGCTACATGGTTCGGATGGAGTCATACTTCTTCTGGCCTAAGTTAGCCTCAAAAGAGGAATCATTTTTACCCTTTTCATAACAGAAGAAAAGAATCATATGAACTTCTCTGGATGATATATATCTCCAACCTTTACTCCAACTTTTACCATGGCTACCAAGGTTATTTCCTGTTTGTACAATTCAGTTGTTAATTTTGCTTGAAAACTTTTAATCCTTTAATATGCTAAATTTAGGACTGATTTTCTCTGTTAATGTCAAATAAATGCTGATAAAAGCTAACGATTACATCTTATTGCAGGAAACTGTGACATTGTACCCATTCCAGATGCACAGCTTTGCATTGTCAACATTTGCCTCTTTAATTGGGCCATTTGGAGGGTTTTTTGCTAGTGGATTCAAAAGAGCTTTCAAAATCAAGGTGGGTACATAACCTGGGATGGCGTTTTGTAAGCACAAATTTTAGAAAATGTGTCTTCAGTTGCTAAAGATAATAAACTATTATTAATGGACTCCTGCAGTGATAATTAACTTTCAACTCAATAGTTTAAAAGATAGCAACAATGAAACCTCATAATGTTTAATGATTTAAGGGGAAGGAGATGTCTTGTATTCACAAATGTCTGTTCAATACCAAAGCATGCAAACATAGCAATTTATGTCATTTGGGTAATGAGATCATTATGCAAATTAAGCCACTTGTATCAATTTATGCCTTTTGTGTGATGGCCTCATTATGCAAATGACATAAATTGAGACAAAATAATGTAATTTGCATATAAACATCATTATGCAAATAGCCCAAGTCAATCCAAAATAATGTCATTTGTATGTCATTATGCAAATGACAGCATTGATACAAATTATGTAATTTGCATAGTGACATCATCACACAGTATTTTTGCAAATTCCCTGTTGTTCCCTGTCAGTAACGGTAACAGAGTTGGAAGGGACCTTGGAGGTCATTTATGTCTATATTACTATATTATATTATTATATATTATAATATTATATAACATTTGATATGATATATTATAATTATATAATATATTATACATATATATATATATATATATATATATATATATATATAAAATAAATGTTATATATACATTATAATATATATTATGTCTATTACTTGGAGGTAATCTGTCTATGGATTGTCCATTCTATTGTGATCTGCCAGATCAGAATTTCACAACATTCAATTGATTGACAGTCCTACTAAACAGTTCTAACTGAGCCATGTAGTCAAATATTTAATATAAGGACATCCTTTTCTGTTTAAGGATTTTGCTGATACTATTCCTGGCCATGGTGGAATAATGGATCGTTTTGATTGTCAGTACTTGATGGCTACTTTTGTACATGTCTATATTACCAGTTTCATAAGGTATGTTTCCGTAAGGTGTCCTTTTAGAGTTGGTTGGAAAAGGTAACAATGCTTTTGTACCATCCGTGTCTCAAATGCTGGGCTGTGTCAAAATGGTGTTGAGAGCAAAGAAGCCAATTTAGCCATTCTTATGGACTCCAAAATAGGTGAGATAAACTACAACTAGGAAGCTACACGTGGTTCCCCAGCACCCCATTTCTGTACCCAAGTCTTCTGAGAATAGGATGCTGAACTTCAATCAAATGGCCAGGTTTTGGAGAGAGCCCTCTGGGAAGCAAACTGCTTCAATTCTCATCTATAACCCCAACACTAGAAAACCTGAAAAACAGCCTGAAATTAAGCTCGTAAATTTCAGCCAAGTTTTCCAGGAAAAACTGGCAATGTGCTTGGAAATGGAAGTGGTTTATCTTCCAGAGTCCAAACATAGCCATTTCCACGCTCTGAATCAGCTGCCTGCTTGCTTCCTGACAACCTGATAATGTCCCGTTGTCCCACTATGGGAGCTGCGTTGTTACCAGTATGCTCTGAGTACTGTTTACTATATTTAAAGCTCTGTATAGCTTTATAATTGGCCCTGTCAATTGTTCTCATCCTCAAAAGTTACTCACTCTCTGCCCTTAAAAATAATATCTTAAACATTTATGGAGCTGAAATAAAAATGTGTCACAAAAATCAGTCTTAGAGGAATGGAATATGGCCAGCATTGAGACTGTTTAATTTAAAGTCCAGGTTTTGCAAGTGTAGACACGCAAGCTGTGGGCCTGCGCCCCGGAGACGCAGCCAACCGCGTAATCCGCGCAATCTGAAGGATTCAAGGATCCGAAGGATTCAAGGATCCGAAGGATTCAAGGATCCGAAAAGCAGATACGCTAAGAAGAAGTTTTACAATTGTGTAGAATCACAAGTTTTGCTAAGGAAAACTCAGCATTCTTTTTGCAAAAGATGCTGTGTCAAGCTTTTATGAGTTCTTGAATGTGTCAGCAATTACAAACAGAGAACGCCCAGTAGTGTTTGTTTGCCTATGAAATGGTATCTAAAAAAGGGACCGAGGGGATGTATCGTTTTTGAGTTCAGCAGCAGGCTAAAAATAGAAAGAATAGATCTGGGTAGCAGTGCAAGCAATTTCTTCATGTCATAGAATTTTGTATAACCTCTAAATAAGGAAGGATTGCCACGGTATATAATAAGAATCCCTGATTTTCATCTGACTTGAACATTATGTAAAATATTTAGCAAAAGTCCTGGGTCTCACTTGTTCTCTCCCTTGTCACCTGACATCATCATTCCGATGGCATTTGAAACAGCGAAGCAAAACAGAGATGAATTAGGGCCGAATTGAGAAATTCAGAGCTCCGATGGCAAAGCAGGCAGTAGTACTGCTTACATCCTCTCATGCGGAATCTATATTAACGCTCGGCCAGTCATGCAAGAGAAGTCAGCTCTTTATGCTTTAGACGGCACATTCTCTAGTTATCTAATAGCGAATTCCCCTGGCAGCTTTTTATAATGGGGAAGTAGGCTTGCTATTGTTAGAGGAAGCACTTTGTGTTCCTGGAGAGAACAGGATCTGACCTGAGTAAGGATTACAGAAGCCAGGTTTTGTAATCTAAACAGAAAGACTTATTTACAGGAAGTCCATGAGGTAGTCAGAAAAGCCTAGTGCTTAGCTGGTTTTGTCCCACCAGGAATATAGTCGAGAGGAGAGCTCTCATGGGTGCATGCCTAGAAAACAAAGGCAGGCAGGCAGGAGGGAACCCTGAGATTAACAATCAAATAAACAAGGAGCAGGAAGGATTAGAGTTGCAGATGAAACGCAGGATTTAGGGTTAACAGGTTGTTCCCCCTCTGCCCCTTGTGTCAGTAGGTTATGAAGTGCTAAGAGACAGCAGCACATCTGAAATCACCTCTTTAGCAATGATGATCAGTTGGAATTTTGGAGGGGGGGGGGTTTCCTGTCTCTTGCAAAAGTATTTTTAGTGCTTATTTTGCTTCCAGAGCACACTGCTAAAGAAAAAAAAAATTAAACAAAAATTATTGAATGAAAAAGCCCAGGTTGCCTCACGGCTTGATTTTGCAATATACTGTACTTGGGGCTTGTTCTTGAAGACGACTCAAAAAGTTCAATTGGTTCAGAATGTACCAGTATAGGCAGCGTTCAGCTTACCAGGCTTCACAGTTGGCAGTTGCTTCTGGGTGCAGTTCAAGGTCTTGGTTGTTACCTATAAAGCCCTACGTGGCATAGGGCCAGCTACTTGAGGGTTCCTAGTATCTGCCGGGTGCTTTGATCCAACAGTGTTGCTGTGCTTGGGATCTCTTCCATTAAAAAGGGCCATGTATTGGGACTCCAGAAGCACAGCCTCTGTGTCACAGCACCTGCCCTCTGGAATGAAGTTCCCAAGATCCTACTGGTATTTTGGAGCGCTTTAAAGATCAGATTCTTCACCGGGCCTTTGGTGAGCAAGGATCATCATGGATCCTTCTGAGGAAGAGGCATGTTTCACTGCCCCTTTTGCTATCTTTTACTTATGGGGGTTTCTTTTTTTTTATTGCTGTATTGTTTTTTATAATTGAATTAAATTAAAGAAATAGAAAAGTGGCACTGCAGATTGAAATGTTGTCTTCTTAAATGTAATCACCAGGGGCCCGAATCCCAGCAAATTGCTGAAACAACTGTTGGTCCTCCAGCCAGAGGAGCAATTAAACATTTATAAAACTTTGAAATCACACCTCATCGAGAAAGGATTCCTCCAACCATCACTGAGAGGCTAGGAGGACTGAATGATGGACTACCAAGTGAAGCTCAGCCGGGAATGCAATTCTGCTTCGGAGGAGAGAGGTGTGTGGGAGTCAAGCCAGCCTGTGTCCAAAGATATGACTGTTTACGGAGAATACTGTGAACACCCAGGATGCCATGCAAGATTTTAAGTTTCTTTTTAACAGCTGCATGTTTTTGCAATAATTTATATTCCTGAATTAATGGAATGAGACTTCTTGCTTTGGTCTTAACTGTTCTGTTCTGAGCAATGATGCACATACTCCTAGTAAATAAAAGTTAAAGAAACAATTAGGGTGTGCAGTTTATAAAAAAAAAAGCCCCTCATTTAGTGCAATGAAATTAATATTAATGACACCAGTTCAGTGAGTGGTATTCTGTAGGACAGTGTTGGTATCTCAATTATTTGATAATATAACTTAAGTAACAACCAAATGGCAATAGAAGCTGTTTTGCCATCTCCCCCCCAAAACAGGGAAATGGGCAAGTTTGTATCTTTTTTTACGTTTCTCAGGTTGACTGTGTTTGTAATGAAAAAAACCCCAATAGGTATGTATTGGGGAGAGATGAGTCGAGAGGAAAGATACAGGCTCTTAGGGTATCTTCTCTGTGGGTCTGGAAGTGACGATGCCCCTTAACAGAATCAGAGGGATCTAGTTACATGAGGGGTGGCCTGCATTTTCCCAAGCAAGTTCCATTCAGAGCTTTTGAGCGGGCGCCAAGAAACGTGCCTCCAAATGTTCAGATGTGTTAAGTTTAATTGTTCTGTGTCTTCTATGGTAAGTGCAATAGAAGTGCTCTCTTGGCAATTTCAGGAAGTACAGAGGCTGGATTCAGTGTGGTTTTCTGCCTTTATGGGAGGATTTGTGTATCCATCATCCTAACCTGGGAAGTCTTGGCCAATCACATTGGAGTCTTCAAGCTCGCCTCACCTGCTCTGCCTGAAGAGCAACCCTGAGATGTGCTCAATTTTATTCAGACTTTTCTTGAGCCTTGCATAAACGGTCACATTTTAAAGAGTTCCTTCGTTTCTTCAGATCTTCTGCATGATTTTCTTTTATCATGTCATAATCCCAACACCTTATTTTTAAATTCAAATAACAATAAGTGGAAAGCCAAAAACCATGGTAGGAATGTGACTGACTAAATAGGATTTAAGGCATTAAACAGCTGCAGTCTTTGCAGACTTCCTTTGCTATGCAAATGAAGGGAGCAACACAAAAGCTCCGTTCATTTAATTTGGATTGGGCAAGATAACTTCTAGAGGATTGTTCCCTACAAATTTCATTTGAATGTTAATTTTCTTTGCAGTGAGCATTCAAGACTTCTTATTTTTGTAGGGTAAGCGGCAACCGGCTTAACCCCTGTTTTTGTCCTGCTTTGCTTACCTTTTTAAAGTGGTTTTGTGGAATCGCCTATCCGTCTTTGACTTCCAAAATAATGAAGCGTGTATGTTTGATTTTCAGTAATAGTAAGATTACTCTGGACAAGGCAGAAATCCAATAGATTCAGACTAATGTTACCAACTGAAACTGCTGCAAATGAGGAATATTGCCAATATTTAAACATTGGGGACTCCTTGCAACATTTCTTTAGTAATAGGAAAGCCGCAGCGGTGTTTGTCTTGTCTGTATTGCTCCATTATTAGCAAAAGCTGGTTATAATACAGGACCTACTGAAGTTTTTCCCTTCAGCCATTGTCTTTGGCCCTCCTAGTACCTGCAGCAGCTGTGATTGTTTTGGCTAACACAAAGAGGCCCTGAGGCTGGGTTCAGAATCTTTGCTTGGACATCCAAAGACACATTTGCCATATTGAGAGATCTGTATGGCACTGGGGTTCTCTGAATATGTCCCTTGTTCAGGCCACTTACATCCACTCTTTTTCTTTTCAATTGTGAGGGTTGTAAGATCAGGCACCAGACCTCGTCAGACGATAGTGGTGTCGAAGAGCTTATAGTCGTGCTATTCTTTTGGTCAGGCAGCGCCAGAGGTAAATCACAAGGTCTGCTGCTGAGACTACCTAACATCTTTGGGATGAGGCTAACACAGCTACTCGTGTCTGAAACCTGCCTGGGTAGGTGCCATTTCTTCAGGTTGCATAAAATACTTGTTTGGCAGGGATTGTACAGAATGAATCCTGTGGCTTGGCACTCCATGTCCTTTTATGTTCAGCAAGGTGGGGTGGAAGAAGGATTTTAAATGGGACTCCTGCCTTGACGAAACCTTAGATTTCTAAAATGATACTACCAACAAGTAGGATAGAGCCCAACGGACATGACCGTTTAAGGAGGCAAAACAGGGCAAAAAAGACCACACCTAACAAGAGATGCTGGCATCAGGTTAAAGGTTAGTAGGAATATTTGCACTGAACACGCTAGTCATTGTATGTCTGTAAAAAAAATAAGACTTAAAAAAGTTTTCTTTAGAAAACATGCTACTTTTTCCATCTTGATGGTGAATCATAAAAATATGTAAAGTTCAGTTTTAATATAACATTGTAATTTTGGGGGTTATGTTTGTGTAATTTTTAAATATTTTTTTTTAATTTAAATTTGTTTGTATTTAAGCAACTGAATGCAAATGAATTAAAGCAGTCAGCTTTGTTTGCACTAATAAGGGACACCACTATATAATGCTGCTATTCCTTCAACTGAAAAAGCCTTCTTGATAATATTAGTTGCTCTCCAGCATCGTCATATGTTTAGGATATCTTTTAAATAAAACACTTTTTGGTGACAGTGTAAAAATAACCTAATAAACTGCTGCAAAACTATTCCAAAAGGTGTTTATATCTGTACTCTCATATATATAAGAAGCAGTGCCAACAAGCCGTTCACAAAGAATATAAGAGTTCTGCTTTATAGGGTTAGTGAAATCACCTAGAAAAGTCAATGTCCAAATCGTATTGGCTGAGTTAGAATGTGTACTGGATGTCCTTTTAAGAATACAACTTGGCTTTAGGTTTTTCTTTCTGTTGTATGCAAATTAAGACGTTTTTAACAACCTCTAAACAGTGTGATCCAAAGGAAACTCTTTGCTTGTATCTGCCTTTTAATTTGCACTTTTCAGTAAAACACCTCCACTTGCTTAGCAAAATTGTGCATACTGTAAATGTTTGAACATTGAGATGTGTTTTGACTATTTTGTAGAACTGAGCTGGAGATAATAAAGCTCTGCTGAAAAAAAAAAACACCACAGCATTGTGAGTTTTCTTTGTATGTAAAAAGTATTTACAGATTGCAGTTAATACCGAATGTAGTTAATACTGAAGTTCTGGTTGAGTTCCTTAAGAAGTTAACTGATGCTTCTATTATAATAATAATAATAATTGTTATTATAATAAGCCAATGAAAAAGTGATTTGATATTTTATGGCCAGGAACACACAATATAAACTTGGTTAGCAATTGTTGTGGTTACTTATGTTCCCAAATAAACTGTATTTTGAAGTAATGGTCTAATTCAAGCAACACGCTCCTAAAAGATACAGAAGCACAAGCTACCGATCCAATTCAATCTTCTGCCAATCCAGGCTATCATGCAGGGCTGATTTTCTAGAGCTGGCCCCCCCCCCCCCCCACATACACTCTTCAGTTAACAGACCTCTTACTAGAAGGGACATAATGCAACATGGCTTGTTTATTCTAGAGCTTGATTGGCATAGCATAGCAAGGGAATTTTTTTTTTTTTAAATTCAGAAATTCCCTTCATCTGAACGCTTATGAAAAAAACACATTTACGCCTCGATCCAAAACTTCCTAAAAGGAAAAAAAGTACAATGCTCTTTGTAGAAATTGAAGACTCTTTCAAAGCGAATGAAAACTTATTCCTTGTACCATGACGACACGTGGAACTGCGTGTCAAGAACTTAACTTAGCCAGCCAACCAAGTCTTTTTTTTTTTTTTTTTTTACAGCCTTGTGAATTTGCTTGCGGGGTAAGCAACTTAGGAAAAAGTGCCAGAAAACGATCCGCGAAAAAGTTACGGATCATTTCCTAGCCTCTTAATTGGGTTGCCCATGGTTACAAAGCTGTAGGGCTTCTACGAGGGATGCCTCTACCCACAAAACACCTATTATTTCTGAGGGCAATTAAGCCACACTGGGAGGCTTCAACTTGTTTACTGCATAGATGTGTTAGATAATGGATGGGCCCAGTTTCTAGTTAATGGGAATCCTACTGTGATTCCCTTTCATAAGTTTTCATTTAACTATGTCTTATAATTTATTTATTTTTTTGAAATACAGCAGATTTGGAAGAGGCATCAAGCACAGGTGCAGGTTAAGAGGAATATCGTGTATGATAAAAAGTTCCATGTAAATTCAAGGACGTACAGTGGTTCTTCACGCTTCATTTTCATGCTACTATAGCATAATATATAAATTTCAGCACCTTAAATGCCATGATTTTTTATTATTGGATCATGCAAGCGCCTGGAAAGCTCGCTTTGGATTCAAAATTAAACAGTCCTATATTCTTAATCGCTGCAGCAACTCGGATCAAAACAGTTCAGTGCTTTCTATTAGCTTCTTCGTTTGCACTGGGTAAACAATTGAGTTACTTTGATTTTGGGGCGGATTGAGTTTGACTTGGCTGGAAACAGGATTCTTGATGCACACTCCTTATCCAACAGTTTAAAAACACCTGCTTCCAAAGCGGGTTATGCAATTTTTTCAAAGAGATCTGGACAGAAAAACTTGGTGGTAAATAGTATTTATTTGAAATGAAAAACAAAAAAGGTACCTGAACTATTGCATTTAATCATGTATTGTATTTGTGTTACTCTACCTTTTTGCATTGGAGACAAATATACAATAAAACATTCAGATATCACAGATTGCACACTAGATAGTAATTCTTCAGGCCTTTTACATAACCACCAAAAACAGATATTGGATTCTTCAATATAGTACAAAAATCCACCCCCTCCAGTCCTAGCCAGTTATCTTCAATTTACTCCTGTTTGCTGTACAAATAAATGGCCATTTACCCCCAAAGGCTTACAAATTAATAACAGGACAAAAAATATACATTATACTGACACAAAAAGTCAGTTGTGTTAAGTCATGCAACAAGTAACCAAACTTGCTGAAATTAAAAATATTTTCTAAAAACAGTTTTAACTGCATAAATATTTTTTTTTTTATACACAGTTCATTTACCAAAACCAAAGGAGTCTGGAACAAAGCAAAAAAAAAAAAAAAAAAGAAAGAAAAAAGAAAAGAAAAAAGTTCCTACTAATTTTTATACATAAGAAAGTGCAAAATAATGTCTCTAAAAAGTCTTTTGCTCTTGGACTGGCAGATGACGGGTGGGGCTGCCACTCTGACCACCTTCTTAAGCATGAATATTAGTCACACGTTACAAACAAAGAGTGTATGTATGGACACCTTCAGGGAGAACCACGTCAAAGAACAAGGCGGGATGAGGCGAGCGGCTTGACAGTGCAAAGGGGCGGTTTTTGGCTGCTGCTCAACCGATGTTCAGTTTTAACAAAAAAAAATAAGCAAATTGCAACTGGTGGGGAAACGTCGGGTGTCGGTCGAGCCCAGAGTTTGCTCAATCCGATCTTCAGCATCTTCAAGGCGCGTGGCCTTTCAACTTTCAGAATTCCCCAGCTGTGGAATTCTGGGAACTGAAGTCCACACATCTTCAAGATGCTGAGTTGAGAAACCTTGGGCTGCTAGAACGTTTATGATAAACTTTTATGGGACCGTTGGGGGGGGGGGGAAGATAAATAAAAGCATTCCGAATTATGGTAGCAGCTGACAGGAGCTGTCGAGAGGTCACTACACCCAAAGAATTGTATTGCTCAGTATCCATGTATTCCAGTGGGACTTGAAGGAGCTTCAAGGTTGGAACGGATGGTGCCGCGCCATTTCTTGGTGCAGAATAAACCCCACGTTTTCCCCTCTCGTCAAACAGGATGCAACTTCGCAGTGACCCCTTGGAGTAGATAAATAAGGGCAGAAATCTGAAAGATTTCATTCCTCAGTCAAGTAGCGAATTTGTTCAAGCACACCGAACTTTTAAATACAAGTATACACATTTAACCACAACGCCACACAGGAGAAAAGTCACCCTCCCTCTGAGAACACCAAATGTAAAAAGTGTAGAATAACACCGGTACAATAGGTCTACGTACTCAAAAGTAGGAGAATTAAAAAAACAAAAACAAAAACAGTAAACCGCTACGTATCTTCTAATGAGCCAGCATTAGTGTCTACGAATGTTAGTGCCAACCAGTGCTTAGAAATTTACTTGGAGGAATTAATTGAGAGTTGAAAAAAAATAATTCTCACGCTGAAAAAAGACAACCTTCCAGATTAAGAACTTCCAAGTTAAGTTTAGTTATTCCCTATCTGGGGATGGGGGGGTGGGGGGGGAATTTTCAGTGGGAGTGAAGGAGATTGACAGAATTTCAACGTGCTTTCCCCCCCTTTTTTAACGTATAATATTCGTATAGTTAGAAATTTCTGGTTTTAGGCTGAGTTGGAGGACCACATAAGCAGCACTTGTGCCTATGATTATGGAGTCTGTGTTATTCCAGCATAACCTCAACAGTTGGAGATTCTACCTTAAAAAAAAAAGATTGAGAAACTTTGCAGATATCAAACTTGGCAGCACTGAGCAAGACAGAATTGCCATTAGATCAAATGCTGGTTGTAACAAAAACAGCCAGTGGGAAAAGCCAATTTTCATAAACCTGTGCGTGCTCATGTGTGAAAGGGGTTCTTTCGGGGGTGGGGGGGGAGGCTGAAATACATTTAGTACAACCACAATTAAGTCGTGCGGTCCATCGTGACAATTAAAAAGATCCTCAACATACATACTTAACCTAATCACTGCATTGATTTCTAACCAGGGATGTTTAGGCAGAGAAAATTGCTCTGTGCAAACTATTCAAACTATTTAAAATTCATTTTCCTCCCAACCGAAGTGTTAACGAATCACAATGTTTATATATTCCATTTCATGATGTGCCTTGTTGTTTCTGAGTTACTTTTTTTTTCAACTGCTGTCTTACCATAGTTAAAAGGCAGTAGCAATAATCTCATCACCTATTAACAAAAGGAAGACAGGAAGGAAGGAAGGAAGGAAGGAAGGAAGGAAGGAAGGAAGGAAGGAAGGAAAAAACCAGTACATGGGGGGGAAAAGAAAACAATTACATTTCAAAGCCTCATTTTACTGAGATGTTTGATTGGATCTGATCTGTATATTTTTCATTGTACCATAACTGCTAATGTATAAAATACTTGAATTTACGTCCTCCAAGTGAACCAATGAATGATGAAACTGGGGTGCAACATCAAGTTCAACTCCTAAGTAAAGGAGCAAGTCTGAATTTAATTTTGAAATTCACTGGGACCCCCTTCTAAGCATTTCCCAGTTGTAAGGACAACGTTTCCAAGTCCATTTTGCAAAACAAATCAACAAGAACAAAAACACCTACGAGAAAAACTATGGTCCATTGGTTTTCTTTGGGGAAAAAAAAACCCTCCGAAAACAAAAAGTATTAAATCTGATTTTCATGCAAGCCATTTACTAGTGTTTTAAGTAAGACTTGCCTTAGACCTATCTGGATTAGCGGATTACTTACAATGGTAAAGAATGAGCAAGCAGCAAGGCCCACGGTGTATAAAAACAGACCTTATTTAAATATGAAGACAGATTCTAAATAGATGTATTAAAAAAGCAACAGAAAGAGGGCCCTTTTTGGTTATCTTACAGTTTAGAATAAAATATTTGAAGTCCTATGCCCCAAAACATAAGGATGGTTTCCCCACTCCCTCCCCCCATCTTCAAAATAGCTTGGCTTAAGTTAAGATCATGAGAGTAACTGAAAGAATCATGCAGTTGGAATAGTAAAAGGGGGGAAAAAAACAGGTAATGCCTCTGGATGCTTTTTCTTTTCATTGTTTTTTTTTTTAAAAAATCATGTTTAAATAGATGAGCTAAAGAAGAGATGCAAAGTATAGTGGTCTGAAGTCCCATGTAACAGGCAGTTCAGTTCGTATTTTTTGATAAAAAGGCCATTTTTTTTCCTCTATTTACAATATCCACAGTTTGCTTGCGAAGAAGGCGAATTTACAACTATTTTTTTTCTAAAAAGCCTTCTGCTTCTGGCAACCCAAATGAAGGGGACTAACTACAAAACCAAGATGGAACGAGAGATGGTTAATGAGGTCTCTTCTTCGCGGAGAAGACGGAAGAGGCTTGAGGGGTCCTTGACAGCAGTGGTGGGCACTTACTACGCACTTCCCGCCCGATTCTAGCGGATTTTTTTCCCCCCGGCTCCGTCTCTGCAAAGGTACCCACAAAATAATTAATGATCCCTCTTGCTTGCAGTCCTTGCGTAGGAAGTTGATGACACGGGAATGGCAAACGCTGCAACTTCTTTGAATGTGCTGCTCATTCCTGGAATTAACCCGGTTGGCTGGCCCTGCAATATTGTAATCTGGGTTTGCCGTTGTTTTATCTTGACGGTGTTAATTCCAAGATCCCTCCTCCGGCCCTCGCTCGTGCTGCAAATTGTAATAACAGTTCTGGCAAACCCGAACCGGGGAAGAGATTTTCAACCGCTTGATTTCGGACTGAAAACGGCTGCACCTGGAGAAAGAAATGTGGGGTTAAGACTGATTTCTCTTCCCATTCCTTCTTCAGCATCAGATTCCTGTTCAACGCAAACCTCTTGTCCCTGTAAAAGTCACAGGACTGGTTGGTACTATAAGAGCCCCCTCAACCAATTTTTACCAAGGTTAAATTGCCTCCTCCAACATGATTTTGCCCCTTTGAAATTTCTTGTAACCTTACAATCTTTTAAAATTTAAACTTTAATTCTCGTATACTGTTTTATAGTTTGATACTGTACTGTACACTGGCCAGAGCTCCTGAAGCTAATTTGCTACAAAGGTTTTCTGGGGATGAGGCTCGCCCAAGAATCGTTTGGTTACAGAGAAGTGGAGCCCTTAAAAGTGGCAGTTCTTACTTTTGACAGAAGAGTTGTCCACAGTTCCTACAATGGTGACGTCTTTCAGTAAGAGAGAACCGGACGGAGCAGCTGGAGCAACTGTCTCCTCCCTCGTCTTTCACCCAGTGGTCAGCTGCAGAGCGGCCTGGTTGGTCACTCACAGACCAGCTGAACACTCGGCCTCGGCTGTCCCCTACGAGAATCCTGCTGTGATCCCTGGAAGAAACAAATATACATTAGCTGCCGTGGTGGGATTCAATTTTTTTTACTACCGGTTCTGTACTGGCTTGGTGGGTGTGGCGTGGGTGTGGCTTGGTGGGCGTGGCAGGGGAAGGATACTGCAAAATCTCCATTCCCTCCCAATCAGCTGGGACTCAGGAGGCAGAGAATAGATGGGGGCATGGCCAGTCAGAGGTGGTATTTACCGGTTCTCTGAACTACTCAAAATTTCCCCTACCGGTTCTCCAGAACTGATCAGAACTTGCTGAATACCACTTCTGATTAGCTTCTGGTCAAAACTTGTGGCTGAAGAGGAGAATACAATCCAGCAGGTCAAAAGAAACCCAGGTCTATCTTCTATCATCTCTCCATTATAGGCAGTCCTTGACTTACAACTGCAATTGGAACTGGAACTTCTGTCACTAAGCAGGATGGTTGTTAAGTGAAATATGTCCAATCTTATGAACATTTGTTTGGTCATGAGATCAAAATTTAGGCACTTGGCGACCAGCATTTCTTTATAATGGTCCCAGGATCATGTGATCATCATTTACCACTTTCCCAGACAGCTTATGACAAGCAAAATCTGGGGGGGGGGGGGCGCGAGGAGGAGCACAAGAACCAGATTTGCTTAACAATTGTGTGATTAATTTAAGAACTGCAAAAAAAAAAAAAAAAAACACCTGCACAGCAGCCAAAAACAGATGCACATTCCATGCTTATTTCCCTCAAGGTTGTATCCCAAGGTTACCTACAGCAGTTGAGAGGAGTGACCTCTACAACCCTAAAAATTGCTCCGTTGGCGAATGTGATTGATGACACACCCTGGGAGGAGGGGGGATCAGAGCTGGCTTCACTTGGGAAGGTACCAACATGAAGCTCCTAATAAATAGCTGCATTTCTTTTGAAGCTTGGCTCAGGACTCATGATTTAATTAGGGCATCCTTCGGAACCCTGACAGCAAGCCAGATCTGACCCTACGTAATTTACGTTCCAATTATGACCCTGTTTCGGAACCCTGACAGTGAGATGGTCACCCTTGTGTTCTTAGAAATTAAGATGGCTTAATTTAACTATCTCAGCTAGTAGCCTCTTTGTGAATCAATTTAATGCCATTTTCAGACAGATGATAGCGAGCAGGTTCTCTCCCCCCCACCCCCCCTTTTGCTTCGGGTGATCTGAAGTCTAAATGCACCACTAAGCTTTCTGCCGCCATTCGGAAGAATTATGCGCAAGGAATTAAGGAGAGGGCAACCTACTTACTTGGAAATGGCCAGCGCTGTAATTTCTGCAGGGTGTGCATTGTCCTTGCGATCAAAGGCGGTGTGCATAGTTAATTTGCTCCTGAACACTAGCTGCCTCTCCCATCTGTAGCCTAAAAATAGATGTAGGTGATAAGGTAAGCATACATGGAAGGTAGGCAAGGGAGAATCTTCTGATCCATGACTTCTTCAGAAAGAAGGTTTAGCACTTGATTGGAAACATGGAAATATGTACATCTCTGTTGGCCAAGGAAGTAGCCGGTCCCTTTTTTTCAGAACATACCACAGGGCTAAGGGGGATAAAGGGTACCACTCCCTAATATGGGTGGGCACAAGAACAGAAACTCTTTACCCCAATGTTGATGAAGATTCTCAGTCATCCAGAGTTATCTGGAAGTTGATTTGTGGCAACTGAACTTCTTTTCTTTTTGGTTTGAAACGTTTTGCTGCTTTGGATTGTTGGAAGAAATATCCATCTGGGTTCAGTTCCAAGTGGGGAGAAACATGGAAGCTGATTGGAAAGATGGTTTATTGATGGACAGGACCACATGGGTTTGAAGTCCTGGGCAGCTGACCACATGGAGTTGAGAGAGACAGAGGTATTTATACCCTCTCTTGGGCCTTGCCCTTGAGCTTCCTGTTCCTGGGCAAAAAATGTATTCTATTGGCTGTAGATAGACTCCTATGTGGAGTCATGTTTGTCTGAATCAAGTTTGATTGAACCTTGGGCTGATGTAATGCCCTTAGCTGATTTTGCAATGCAGTGAGCCCTGCTAGTAGATGGGTAAAGGGCGTAATCCTATTATGTCCTGAGGGTCATGTCTTAATCCTATCACCTTGGAGTTGAAGGTCTAATTGTCTCGTAGAGAGGCTGGCCCAATCTTAATGTGCACCAAATATCTGCTAGATGCAAGGAGCTGCCTTTTGTCTTTCTCCTTTTCTTATCCAGGGAATAAGAATTTCCAGGGAAATATAATATTCTGCCTTTTTAATATTTCATAGAATATTTCATTCTGCTAGGACAGGGATGGCTAACCTTTTTGGCGTTGTGTGCCAAAGTCGGGAGGAGCACCCGGGGGGGGGGCGTGCGTGCCCACACCCATAATTCAATGTGCCCCGCCCCCCTGTGCATGTGTGCGTGACCCCCCCCCACGCGCTCCCCCTGCTTTTGGCATGCAATGGCACGGTGGGCTCACTAGGCCTGTTTTTTGACCTCCCCAGGATCCAGAGGCTTTCTAGGAGCCTGGGGAGGGCGAAAACAGCCTTCCCCACCCCCACAGAGGTCCTCTGGATGCTGGAAACAGCCTGTTTCCTGACTTCCGGTGGACCCAGAAGGCCCAAAAATCAGCTGGCCAGCGCACGCATGCGCACTGGAGCTGAGCTAGGGCAATGCTCACGTGCCCACAGATATGGCTCCGCGTGCCACCTGTGGCATGCGTGCCATAGGTTCGCCATCACGGTTCTAGGAGATGGGTGGGTGCTAACTTTCTACGGGACTGAAAAAGGTACTTGGATAAGCAGCAAAACTTTTCAAAGCAAAAAGAACTCCAGTTGCCAGGATTCAACTTCTGGGTCTGCCTCTAATGTCTTCGTCTAATATAGAAAAGGCATTTGTGAGATTGATCACCCCCTCTTAGCTTGCAGGAGATCTTATGTTTTTTTTGACAACTATCCTGGCTCAACACAGACATTTCAGTGCATTTGGAAATCCGTCGTTCTCCTAAAAGAAAGGCTGTGACATTCCGATGAGTGCTCAAGCGTGCAAAAATGTAAACCTGCAACTCCTGAATCAAGATAAACCACCAGTCTCCACTGTAACTCTTTCCTATCCCCCCTATCATTAGGGCATGGTGCTGTTAGACAAGATGGAAGTCTCCACCCTACATGTGCTAAAATCAAGGAAGCTGGCATCCACACCACATCTAATTCTGCCATTTTAGAAAGGTGTCTTGATACCTGGTTTGAGCTTGCTGTAATGCCGCAATTCCCCTTGGTTGGCATTCGAATGGTTTGTTGGCGCGTGCGAGTATCCTTTGGTTTGTCCGTCGGAATAGTTCACAAAAATGAAGCCGTCTTTCTCATCCAAGCTCAGATGGTCAGACCAACGCCTTGTGTCTTCAGAGCTGGTTTCTACTGACCATGCAGCTGATGCTCGAGTTGAGGATGACCGAGGTCTGTGACCGGCAGGGGCCTGCTGGGGCTGGCTCTCGGGCAGCTTGGCATCCTGGGCAGGGGCTTGGTCCTCTGCTTCAGAATCACTGCTATCTTCGTCGGGACCTTCTTGCCCTTCTGTTTGGAGGGCAAAAATAAACGCTTTAATAACAACACTAGGGAGGCATGATGGCTCAGTGGTTAAAAAGCTGAGCTTGTCGCCTGGAAGGTTTGAGACCCAAGCGCTGCATAACGGGGTGAGCTCCCGTTACTTGCTCCAGCTCTGGCCAACCTAACAGTTCAAAAGCATGCAAATGCGAGTAGATAAATAAGTATCACTGTGATGGGAAAGTAATAGCGCACCATGATATCATGCTGGCTACATGACTGCGGAAATGTCTTTGGACAGTGCTGGCTCAACGATCCTTGAAACAGAGATGAACACCGCCCCCTATGGTCAGCAACAGCTAGCGGAGTAAAATCCGCAGGGACTCCCTTTTAATAACAACACTACTCATGCAGAATTTTCGTCTTCAGCCCCACAATCACTGCTTTATAAACGAAAATGAAAATTCAATTTCTTTAATGCAATTTATTTTGCATTTTATTTTTAAAGTCTATTTTGGACTGTATTAGCATGTTGAGATAGCAGGAACGTGACTGTGACATTTCTCTTAGTCTGATTCATGAAGGAAGAAAAAAATGTACTTGTATTCAGTTTCTCCCTGGTTGATTGACAGCACCTAATAGCACTATCAAGTGGACAACAACCTCTTCGTGCATGAGAGGGAGCTTTCAAGCATCTGAATCGTCCATTCAACCTTTGTCCTAAAAGTTTCTCTCCTTCTAAACCCACATAACAAATGTTCTTAAACCACAATCTGATCATAAATCATTACACAGGTAGTCCTCAACTTACAACCACAACAGAGACCACAATTTGGGCTATAAGTCGTTGCAGTTGTTAAGCTAGGTACCTACGTGACCACCTCATCAATGACTGCAATCCAAGTTCCCCCAGTTGCAGCCATTAAATGACCCACAGTGGGGCGGTCTTGCAGCCGTAAGAGTGGGTGTACTGCTGCTTTTTTGTCATGTGACCTCAGGGACACTGCAACGGTTGGAATTTGGGAGGGGTTCTTATGCCCCTTTTGGTTCAATACTCTTCTAATTCCAGATGGTCGTTGATCAAACCAGCTGAATTTGAAGAACAGTTGAAAAAAAGAAAGATAATTTAGAATGTAAAACAAAGCACCTATTTGTGGTTCTGGACAGTCTTCCTGCATTTCAAGCATCTCCACAGGTTCAGGAGCTGGAGTTTCCGGGACCTGTAGAAACTCCATCCGCCAAAACTAGGATGACAAATACACAATGTGGAACTGAGGTAACATCCTTTAACACGTACAGTATTATTTTTACATTGGCTTAACTTTCTTTCCGCCTAAAGCACATTGTCTCCTAGAGCAGGGGTCAGCAACCTGTGGCTCTGGAGCCGCATGTGGCTCTTTCATCCCTCTGCTGCGGTTCCCTGTTGCTGGTTGGCTCCACAATTGATAGGGCTTTCGGTTAGGACAGGTAGAGAAAAAGGGATGCCGTGCTAGGAGGAGACTCTATGGTGGGGGAACGGGACTTCCGGTCAGCAGAGGAAAAAGGACGCCGCCGCAATAGGAAGAGTCTATGATGGGGGAACTGGACTTCCGGTCGGCTCTAGAATTGAACGGGGGCTTCCGGTTAGGATCTTTGTGGCTCTTTGAGTGTTTAAGGTTGCCGACCCCTGTCCTAGAGCAAATCATGGCTCATTAAAACAGATAAGGGTGAATGTTTTGAACACTTAAATTAAAATCAACTCCATTCTTCTTAATACATCCAGTCGAAAAGGGTTCAGAATAATAGCAATGAACAGAGTCATTATAATATAAAGGAAATCTACAGAAATTGCTACAATGCAACGGGAAGTCCTAGAAAGTTACTTCATGATACAACTTTAAAACAATAGCTCAAAATTAAGAATTGCGTTTATTTTTCTGTTTCTTCCACGAATATCTATATAACCACCGATGGCCTTAAGATATGCACGTGGCAGCCTTGGTTCAAAGAAGAGGGCTCCACCAAAGGGTGGGAGCAAGGGTGAAAATTGTTTAAATAAAAATAATTAAAAAGTGGGGGGAAAAAAAGATATACATGTAGGATAAATTGCTCAAACAGGAGGAGGAGGAGGAAGATATAAAAAAAGAGAGGGGAAATAGGTTGCTTCACTACTACGGGTACTTACTCGGACGACGCCATCCGAATGCCCAGTCACAATAACGTTCTGAGTATCCCACTCATTCATTTCTGACATGCAACAACAGAGAATCTGCTGGCTGCGTCCGGTGAAGGTGTTCACACTCACAATGGGGTTTCCGTTAATGCTCCAGACGTGAATGTATGTCCCCGCACAGGACACAATATCACCCTAGAAGAAGAGGAAAACATCTTAAGACACACACACACACACACACACACACACACACAGGCAAACAATCTTTAACGCACAACGATTTCTCTCTACTTTCAACGGTGCCATTCCGCTCGATGGGAAACAAAACCTGCTTCTGAAGACAAGGGCATGATCAGCCTGGGGACTACAAACGTTTTAGGCAACATTTTGGTTGCAATTAATGCAACCTCATTAGGCAGTGGAATAAAAACAACAACAACAACAACAACAACAACAACAACAACAGAGATTGTGCAGGTCAGCTGAAGTCTCCTTGAAAGGCCTAGCACTGAAGTCATGTTCCCATCACTGCAGTGACACTCAAACTGATCCCCATCCCTTGAACAAGATCGTTTTCGCACCTTTTTGTTCCAATCCCCATTTGGGAATGACATCACAACAGGCTCTACCTATGCAGCGGTGGGTTTCACGTATTCTTACCACAGGTTCGCTTCACGCGCGTGCCTTCCGCGCATGCGCCCGGCCTCGAAAACATGGCTAAATAGGACGTTTTTACACCGGGGTAGTTGGGCGGGTTCACCCAAATCAGTACGAACCGGCTGAATACCGCCACTGTACCTATGCTGTGACAAGTATTCAATCATTTCTGTGGCAGGAAGCCAACGGGAAATAGCTTCCATAGCCCACAGAAATCATAATTACGTGCTAAAATGGTGAATAATAGTTTCAGATGAGGAAGGATTTAAAAAAAAAGTTTAATTTATCACATATAATGTTTCTACATTTTGGGGACAGTAACTTCACATTCAGGCAGTCTGTGACTTGCCATCCCTTGTTTAGTGACCATTCAAAGCTACAACGGCACTGAAAAAAGTAACCTAACGTCCGTTTTTCACACTTATGACCGTTGCAGCATCCCCACGGTCACACGATCAAAACCTGGATGCTTGGCAACCGGTTCATATTTGTGACGTTAGCAATGTTCCGGGGTCAAGTCATCACCTTTTGCGATATTCTGACCAGCGAAGTCAGATTCACTTAACAACTGTGGCAAAAAAAGGTCATAAAAGGGGGGAAAGCTCACCAAACGTTTCAGTTAGCAACTTGTTAGAAATTTGGGTTAGAATCCGAGTCAGAAATGCGTTGCTTAATTGTGGTCGTAATTCAAGGACCACCCGTACTGTACAGAAAGTCCTTAAGAAAAATTCAGGGTGTTTTTCATTTCATACAGAAGTTAGAAACGGCCTCTCTGTATTCAACTCCTATCTGGCCCACAAGCATTTTGGCTCCAGTCCCACCACTCAGCTTTTTCTGACTCTCTCCACCCTAACGTTTCTCAATGAGAGGACAAAAGAGGAAAAGCAAGAAGGAAAACTTCAGAAATAGTAGCTCTGAAGGGCTTGCACTGAGGATGTGCCTCAATCTCATTGTTTTACATCCTGCCTCAAGCTCAAGAAATAATCTGAGCCTCCTTCTCTTTGCAAATCTGTCCTCTGAATTGGCAGGAGAGTCAGTTCTTGGCTGCCAGCTAAATTGCCTTATTCTTCCGCCTTAGTTTCTTTTAAAAGACCATCACTGCGGAGCTGGCTGCAGATTCGGATAGTGAGGAGGTTGGGGGGGGGGGAACATGGGCCAATCCTGGAGTCTGGGGAAGGCTCTGTTGAGGGCTCTGTGTCGGAGGCAGAGATGAGGCCAGGGCCATATGATAGATATCAGCTGCCTTTGGAGTCAAACATCAGTGAGGCAGACGAATAGCTGGAGCCTGTTCCCAGTCTGTGCATGCACAGAGTTGCCAGATGAAGGGAACAGCTAAAGAACAAGGGTCGACTTGGGAGTAAGGCCACAGGTGGACGATGGATGGCCCTTCCCAGAGGGAATAAAAGAGGAGTGGAGTTTGCAGGAGACAATTAGTTCACTTAATTGGTTTGTGACTCCTTGCCAAGTTTTGAAGATACCGGCCTGGCAGCTCTCCAAGCCAGATAAGGTCTGTGACTGTAAATTCTCCCTTGAAAGACTTTGCTGGATGTGAATGAGAGGAATTCACAGTAACTTAATACAAAAAAGGGGTTTTTGTCGGGACAAGGAGTCTTCATGCTCTTGGGAAGCCTAGGTCAGAACATGTTGATGATCTCGAGAGGAAAGAAGGGAGGAAAAAAACCAAAAGGGGGGGTGGATTGAACTATTCTGGGCCCAATCTGAGCCAATATGCAACCTGGACACAGATGGCCTCCAAAGAAAAGTCGCCCTTGATGAGAAAAGACAAAGATTCCCCAGGTGATGAAATATGCATCAACTTTAAAAAACATTGCCAAGAAGGATATGCTGCTCGGACGTGCAACGTAATGCTTGAAAACTATTATTTATTTATTTATTTTGTTTATTTTTTTTATTTAACACAAATTTATATGCCGCCCTTCTCCCGTAGGACTCAGGGCGGCGAACACGGGCTAGAAACATACAATGATAAAAGAAGAGTCTAATTAAAACCAATTAAAATCAGAATAATAAATAATAAAACCCCAGAATCAGAACTCAGCCCGTTCGTTGATATAGCCAAGTCTTTAGGCCGGAGAATGAATACAGGTAGTCCTCAACTTACGACCGCAACTGAGCCCAAAAACTTCTATGGCTAAGCAAGGCGTGAAGTGAGTTTTGTCTCTTTTTACGACCTTTCCCCCCCACATTTGTTAAGTGAATCACTGCAGTTGTGAAGTTAGTAACACCGTTGGTTCAGTGAATCTGGCTTCTCCATTGACTTTGCTTGTCAGGAGGTCGTAAAAGGGGATCCCAGCACCCCAGGGCCACTGCAACTCATTATAAATATAAGCCAGTGGTCAAGCATCCGAATTTTGATCCCGTGACCACGGAGATGCGGCAAATGGTTGTAAGTGTGAAAAATGGTCATAAGTCCCTTTTTTCAGTGTTGTAACCTAAACAGGTCACTAAATGAATGGTTGTAAGTCAAGGACTACCTGTAAAACACATTATAAACCCTCATGCTCAGTTTATTAGGCCTGGGTTCACTCATACCGTCAGTTCATTGATGCAGAGGGCTGAAACCGGAGCCCTGTGACCCCGAAGCTGCGTTACAAAGGAGAGTTTATTCAAATCCCAGATGATGCAGGTGCGGTCACATGACCCACTCACAATGATGTGATAGGCCAGTGAAGCTGTTAAACATGTGACCGTCTCAGTATGGCCAAGCAGTGCCTAAATGCAAAGCAAAAAGAGAGCGAAAATCAAAATCAAGACAAATCTACGCAACTTGACAACAGTTATTTCTTCAGACACGAAAAAGCAAGACTTGGAAATGTATAATTAATAAGAGTACAGAAGATAAATTAAAGCTGTAGGAAGAAACGCGATACTAAGAGCCCTGGGGGCGCAGGGGTTAGAATGCAATATTGCAGGCTAACTCTGCCGACTGCCAACAGTTCGATCCTGACCGGCTTGAGATTGACTCAGTCTTCCATCCTTCCGAGGTCGGTAAAATGAGGACCCAGATATGTTGATGTTCCAAACTGCTAAGAGAGTGCTGTAAAGCACCATGGGGCAGTATATAAGTCTAAGGGCTATTGATATGGGGAAAGTGAGCCTAGAACAGTGATTGCAAACAATCCCAAACTTGTTGAACCTTGTCTAAACAACATGGTCAAAGAACGAAACAGATACCATATACAACATTTTTCATCTTCTGAGTCTTTAGTAGTACACAATCTATGGCATAGCAGAAGTTTTGGATCCATCATTTTTTGTGACTCTGGGGCATAAAGGAGACAGTAGGCCTGTTTTTCGCCCTCCCCAGGCTCCAGAGGCTTTCTAGGAACCTGGGGAGGGTGAAAACAGCCTTCCCAACCCGCCCCCCCTCCGGAAGCCCTCTGGAGGCCGGAAACAGCCTGTTTCCCGACTTCCCGTGGGCCCAGAAAGCCCGAAAATCAGCTGGCCAGTGCACACATGCGCGCTGGAGCTGAGCTAGGGCAACGTGTGCCATAGGTTCGCCATCACGGTCTTAGACCGATACAAGTGGAATGTTTTCCAGAATTCAGAAGACTCACATTGCTTCCTTCAGCAAAGGAAGAAACTTCATCTATCTGTCTATGCTCCATGGCATAGGACCTGGATATTTACGAGACCGCCTTCTGCCTCCGATAGCCTCCCACCGACCAGTACGCTCCCACAGAGAGGGTCTCCTCAGGGTGCCGTCGGTTAGACAGTGTTGACTGGCGACCCCCAGGGGGAGAGCCTTCTCTGTGGGAGCACCTGCCCTCTGGAACGAGCTGCCCCTGGAGATTCGTGGGATTTCCGACCTCCGTACGTTTCGCCGCGCCCTTAAAACGCTACTATTCCATCAAGCAGGGCTGGCCTAGAATATTTTAATGGGTTACTGTATTTTAGACGATTGGTCAACTGTTTAATAATTTTAAATTGTTTTTAACTTTTATATTGTTGGTTTTTATCTTGGCTGTACACCGCCCTGAGTCCCTTCGGGAGAAGGGCGGTATAAAAATTTAACAAAACTAAAAACTAAACTAAACTATGCCAACAACGGACAGGAAAAAGGCCCAAACTCTCCCTTTCAGTTCAGACTTAGACAGTGAAGATTTTGATTCATCAAAGTTGTCCAATTAGGCTAGATTTTTACAGGGTTTTTATGGATTTCAGGTAATCCTCCTGTAATTATAGGAGAGAACAATATGCTAGTTGGGAGGAATACTTTCTATATTTAGAAAAAAATGGAGAAACTGGTGCGTGTTTTCCAAAACGACGATAGCTTTGATACTAAAACATTTAGTTGCATAATTCAGCAATAATGTTTTGTAAAGGTTTTCTGGAAGACTTTTCAGGATTTTGTGCAGAATTTTTAATTTACCTGCTTGAGGGTCAGCATTTTGGCTTTTTCCTTGGAAGTGCCCATCTCCCATACGCAGACAACAGTGCTGGTGCCTCCAGTAATGACCAGTTTAGGGTTTGGACAGATGGCACAGAGAACTTGTCCCCATTCCGATAAGCATTCATAAACAATCACTGCCTAAAATAAATAAATAAAAGGATTAATAGTACAGGCATTGACTTTTAGAACATCCAGTCCCAAACATTCTATTGCTGTGGATTTCTCGGGGTTCTCTTAGGTTGGCTGCTTTCTTGCAGACATTTCGTAACAAATCTAGGTAATATTACCAGTCCTATGATGATACCTAGTTTGATAATGAAAGGTCTCCGAGAAAACAACCAAGCTTAGAGAGCACCAAAGAACCCACACTTCATCCCTGAGCTACAAATATATTCTTCTATCAGTACTATTCTACCGTTGAATTAGTATAAATAATAAACTGAGGACACTGGTTAGGAAGCAGCACTCGAAAGATCCAAAATTAATTCGGATAATCGGTCAAGAAGGGGCTAATAACAGGGGCGGGCTGCTGGAGGTTCACAGGGATTCAGGAGAACCTCTAGCTAAGATTCTGTGCAGTCCAGAAAACCCCCAAATCCCACTCCTGCTGGCCTCACCGACCCCTCCCCTCCCCGGAGTCCCCACACGGCCCATTTTGGATGCAGATAAGTGCAAGGCACGCAGAGGCTTGGGGAGGCTGAAAAACCTACCGGAAGTTCGGGAAGGACAGAAACGGCCCCGTTTCCAGCCTCCCGGGGGCCTCCGGAGCCCGGGGAGGCCATTTTCGCCAGTGGCAGAATTCAAATTTTTTTACTACTGGTTCTGTGGTCGTGGCTTGCTGGGCATGGTGTAGCTTGGTGGGCGTGGCAGGGGAAGGATATTGCAAAATCTCCATTCCCACCCCAGTCTGGCACCAGCCAGAGGTGGTATTTGCCGGTTCTCCAAACTACTCAAAATTTCCGCTACCGATTCTCCAAAACCTGTCAGAACCTGCTGGATTTCACCCCTGAATTTTGGCCCCACCCCTCTCCCGGTGCAGGAGCTCTGAGGGGGTAGAAGGAATGGAGCTGGCAGAGAGAGAGAGAGGCAGAGGCGGAGCCTGGGCCATCCGTCAGCCCTCAGATGGAGAGTCAACAGCCCCCCACGTCTGGAGGTAGCTGATGAGGAAGAGGAGGAACAGCTGGGTCCAGTGCCTGACTTGCGGATGCACAGAAGGCAGAGGAGAGGAGAGCAGTGAAAATCCATGGGCCGATCCTTGGGACGGAAGAGCCATCTCTGCTAGCGAAGCCCCACCCTAGCTTTGGGCATAAAAGGCAGGGGCAGAGATGAATAGATATGGCAAACAAGTATTCATCTTCCGGCCGGCCAGCCTTGTCAGCCTGTGAGAGAAACTTTTTGCCGGCACTCCTAATAAAGGAATTTTTTGAGTTCACATCAGAGGGTTTGTCGTGTTTGGGGATCTGGGTCAGAACACACAGTATATAAGCCAGAGAGATACAAACCTTATCTGATTCATAGGCTCCTAACCTACAGCTAAGATCCGCATAACCCCAAGCAAAAGTTTTATTCCAAGTGGGAGGAAGGAGCACTTTGTTCATCTCTACAGCCAAAATTCCTTTGTCTGTGCATACGATCTGCCCCACCAGTTCCTTCAGTTCTGTTTTAAAGAGAAAAACAAACAAACAGATAATCAGGATTCACATTTTTTATCTTATCATAAAGAGCACTTCCCTAATGAGATTTGATGAAAGCCGTACTAGGGGCATACGGGTAGTCCTTGATGTACGACTAGACCTGCCAAAAGCTACATTTCACTCGATTTTGAAGTTATCACGCGATTGCATTTTCGGTGCTTGGCAACCGGCTCACTTTTATCACTGTTTGCAGCATCCCATAGTCAAATGACCATAGTTTTCAATTTATTATTATTTTTTTGGCCAATTTCCTGCATTTTTTTTTAAAATTTGATTTATATGCTGCCCTTCTCCGGAGACTCAGGGCGGCTTACAGTGCGTTAAGCAATATCCTTCATATTTTTGTATATTTTATACAAAGTCAGCTTATTGCCCCCACAATCTGGGTCCTCATTTCACCTACCTTAGAAAGGATGGAAGGCTGAGTCAACCTCCATTTACTTCCATTTTCTGGCAAAAATGCTCATTGGGTAAGTAATGACTGCAAATTTTTTTTGTAAAATCAGGTCTAGTCACATGACAAACAGAGACACACACACAACCCCCCACCCTCCAATCACAGCAATGACTTATGACTGTAATTCTGGACTCAGTTACGGTTGTAAGTCGAGAACTACCTGTATAAATATCTGAAGAGTTCACATAAATTTAAAATGTATTTCTGGCAGACTTTTTTATATTCTCTGTTATTTTAGTCATTTTTTATAACTTTAAAGCATAAAATACAGTCATGGCCGTAAATGTTGGCACCCCTGAAATTTTTCCAGAAAATGAAGAATTTCTCACAGAAAAGTATTGCAGTAACACATGTTTTGCTATACACATGTTTATTCCCTTTGTGTGTATTGGAACAAAACCAAAAAAGGGAGGGAAAAAAGCAAATTGGACATAATGTCACACAAAACTCCAAAAATGGGCTGGACAAAATCATTGGCACCCTTTCAAAATTGTGGATAAATAAGATTGTTTCAAGCATGTGGTGCTCCTTTAAACTCATCTGGGGCAAGTAACAGGTGTGGGCAATATAAAACTCACACCTGAAAGCAGATAAAAGGAGAGAAGTTCACTTAGTCTTTGCATTGTGTTTCTGTGTGTGCCACACTAAGCATGGACAACAGAAAGAGGAGAAGAGAACTGTCTGAGGGCTTGAGAACCAAAATTGTGGAAAAATATCACCAATCTTAAGGTTACAAGTCCATCTCCAGAGATCTAGATTTGCCTTTGTCCACAGTGTGCAACATTATCAAGAAGTTTGCAACCCATGGCACTGTAGCTAATCTCCCTGGGCGTGGATGGAAGAGAAAAATTGATGAAAGATGCCAACACAGGATAGTCCAGATGGTGGATAAGCAGCCCCAAACAAGTTCCAAAGCAATTCAAGTTGTCCTGCAGGATCAGGGAGCATCAGTGTCAGTGCGAACTATCCGTCGACATTTAAATGAAATGAAATGCTATGGCAGGAGACCCAGGAGGACCCCACTGCTGAGACAGAGACATAGAAAAGCAACACTACAGTTTGCCAACATGTACTTGAGTAAGCCAAAATTCTTCTGGGCAAACCTCTTGTGGACAGATGAGACCAAGATAAAGCTTTTTGGTAAAGCACATCATTCTACTGTTTACCGCAAACGGAATGCAGCCTACAAAGAAAAGAACACAGCACCTACAGTGAAATATGGTGGAGGTTCACTGATGTTTTGGGGTTGTTTTGCTGCCTCTGGCACTGGGTGCCTTGAATGTGTGCAAGGCATCATGAAATCTGAGGATTACCAACGGATTTTGGGTCGCACTGTAGAGCCCAGTGTCAGAAAGCTGGGTTTGCGTCGGAGATCTTGGATCTTCCAGCAGGACAGTGACCCCAAACATACGTCAAAAAGCACCCAGAAATGGATGGCAACAAAACACTGGAGAGTTCTGAAGTGGCCAGCAATGAGTCCAGATCTCAATCCCATTGAACACCTGTGGTGATCTTAAAATTGCTTTTGGGAAGAGGCGCCCTTCCAATAAGAGAGACCTGGAGCAGTTTGCAAAGGAAGAGTAGTCCAAAATTCCGGGTGAGAGGTGTAAGAAGCTTATTGATGGTTATTGGAAGCGACTGATTTCAGTTACTTATTCCAAGGGTGTGCAACCAAGTATTAAGTAAAGGGTGCCAATGATTTTGTCCAGCCCATTTTTGGAGTTTTGTGTGACATTACGTCCAATTTGCTTTTTTTCCTCCCTTTTTTGGTTTTGTTCCAATACACACAAAGGGAATAAACATGTGTATAGCAAAACATGTGTTACTGCAATTCTTTTCTGTGAGAAATACTTCATTTTCTGGAAAAATTTCAGGGGTGCCAACATTTACGGCCATGACTGTAGCTATTTTATAACCAGCAGCAACTGAAAAAGGAACTTTCCAAATATACCAAGTCCTTGAGTATGGCACAGCATGGCACTGTTGTTCTTCCTTCAATACTGTGTTTGAAGAATCAAGTTTTTGTTCAATATTAGGAGTGGTGAAAAAGGTGTCAGGTGTTGGGAGAGGTTTACGGGGATGATGGACAGAGATTAATTAAAAGCAGCAATGGGTAAAAACAATAAATAGAAAGACTTAAAAGAAAGCCTTGAAGATTGCATGCCATCTTCTTAAAAAATCACTAAAAAAAATACACAAAATAGCACAAAGCATAATGAATCCCCAGTATGTATACATAGTACAAGGTTGGTCTACATCTACCGTGTTTCCCCGAAAATAAGCCCTCTCCAGATAATAAACCCAATCGGGCTTTTGAGCGCATGTTCTAAAATAAACCCCCTCCGAAAATAAGCCATCCTCGAAAATATTTAAATGCATGCGCAGCTGGTCCCCGCCATTTCCTCTGGTTAGTTAGGGAGACAGAGCTGGAAATCAGGTAAGACGGCAAGAGCCCCATCTTGCGCCACCCACCCCAAAATAAGACCTCCCCGAAAATTAGGCCAAGCACTTATTTGGGGTTTTAAAAAAATATAAGACAGGGTCTTATTTTCGAGGAAAGACAATACGTATGAAATCAGTAAGCAAATATTTAAATTTGAGATGGCAGGCCAGATATCTCAACTTATAAATGTAACTTTGGGAGAAGGAATCGCAAAGCAGACTACGAAGTACTATTAAAATACGCCAAGAATAAGGGAAACAATCACGTGTACCTTTTACTGGTGCAAGAGAAGGCTTGAGGTTGTCTAAATGGTGGAAGAAAATCTTGTCATTTGTGATGCCAGGGGGAACAGAAATTCCACTTATTTCTCCATTAATTCTGCTTCTCACTCGTTTTGGTGGGTGAGGTTTCTTAAATAACTGCAAGTAGGAAAGAGAACAAGGCAAGCTTAATAGCAGAATTAGGTAGATTTTTAGCAAAACCGCCTAATTTGCAGAAATGCCGTTCAAAACGTGTCAGTGTCATAACTCTTTTTTGCAAGTACAACATGCTGTTATTTCACTTTCTCTATTTCCTGCCCACACACAACTATCAATGGCTCAGTACTTCTGTGAGGAAGAACAACAGGACTCTGCTTGAAATATTGGGGTATTATAAACAATGTCGGTTGGCGACCCCCAGGGGGAGAGCCTTCTCTGTGGGGGCACCTACCATCTGGAATGAGCTCCCCCCAGAGATACGAAGGATCCCGGACCTACGCACCTTCCGCCGCGCTCTTAAGACCTTTTTATTTAATCAGGCTGGCCTGGCCTAATTTCTCCTTTTAATAATTATGTAATTTTGTAATTTTAACTTGTTTTAAATTATTAGGGTTTTAAATATTAAGGCCAAACTATTTAATCAGATTTTAATTGTTTTAAATTTTGTATGCATATTGTTTTACTATATGGCTGTTCACCGCCCTGAGTCCCTTGGGAGATAGGGCGGTATACAAATCAAATAAACCTAAACCTAAACCTATTATGCACACGGTAACACAAAGCATAAAAGGCAGGCGTATCCCAACATCACAATCACACGGTATCATTCTGCAAGAACAATTTTTGGTGGGGTTATCAACATTTGACCTCAGTGCCTTCCGTCGTGCCCTGAAAACTCATCTCTTCAAACAAGCCAGGCTGGCTTAAGCAGTATTTTAAATTTTAAATTTTATGGGGATTGGTATTTTTAATTTGAGCCGAAATTTATTATTCTATTTTTAATTGTTCTTATTGTTTATATTATGTGTTTTTTAATTCCGGCTGTACACCGCCCTGAGTCCTATAGAAGGGCGGTCTATAAATTTAATATAAATAAATAAATAAATAAATAAATAAACATTTTGAGGGAGATTGGATCCCTGGCTATTTCAGGAGACAACTGATATCTGGGTTTCTTTGTTTTTTCTCCTGAATTTGTTTTTTTATTCAATTGCTGAGGCTTATGCACAGTTCCAATAAAGATTCTGTTTGGGCTGTTTGCTGTTGGCTTGTTTGGCAGTTTCTTTATTGGGGTTCTGTTTATTTGATTGTTGGTCTGATATTAATATTGGTGTTAATCTATGCTCATCTGGGTGCTGATTGGTGGTGGGGAGCTGTTTTGGTCTTTTTTGCTCCTTTTTGTTTCTTTTACATAATATGTAAATATTGTGGATGTCTATATGTCTTATTAGCACTCTAGATGCACCCTTACTAGCACTGATGACGTTACCTAGTTTGGATAAGGAAACATCTGCAAGAAAACAACCAAGCTCAGAGAGAAACAAAGACCCCTCATTTCAACCCTGAGCTACAAATATTCTCCTTTATTAGTGCTCCTAAAGCTACAGAGCCTGGAGTTGCTATAGTTACTAAAATCCCAACATAGAAGGCAGGAGGTTGGGAAAAGTCTTACAGATCTCCCAAAATGTGAGTAAAAATCATCTCTTTCACAAAAACACTACCTGTTTAGGTATCTGCCCAAAATTATTAATGAATCCAATTGTAGCTGTTTCTTTCAATGGATCGTTGATGTTGTAGATGTCCACTTGCCCCTCATAAAAGAGATGATGGAAAACATTGACAGCTTCTACTGCAGCTGGCCCTTGCTGTTTATAGCCAAAGATTAAGTCAATCCATTCATGTAAGTGTGCGCTCACAAAATCACACTCCAAAGCCTGCAATCCAGAATAGAGAGGTTAAAGAGAGACAATTGGTTCTATTTACCAAGAGACAATTCTATTGGCTCTGTTTACCACGGAGGAGTAAGAGGAACAGTTAAAGAAACAGGACGACTTACCTGCACCCAAAGATTATTTTTCCAGAAAAAAAAAAAGTATCTCGTTCCATATTTTATCTGAGCAAAAATGTAAGCTGGAATATTTATTATAGTATAGCCTTTATTGTCATTGTACATCATGCGTACAACGAAATTGGTTTTAGCCTCACTGGTGCAATCCATGACAAAAAAATACAAACAACATACCATATTTTTTGGAGTATAAAACACACCGGGCTATAAGACGTACCGACCTTTTTTGGTGAGAAAAAGAAGAAAAATAAATCTCCCTTTGCCTCTGAGCAATTTTGCCTCGCTGCAGCAAACAACAAACAGCAAACAGCTTGCTTTACTTTCATTTTCAGTTTCAGCATAGCTTGATTAGCACAAGGGGAAAAAGAAAATCTGCTCCAGCAATTTTCTTCCTTGCAAGCAAGCAGCAGAGCCCTGCACAAAACAGCTGAAAGCAAATCAGCTGAGAGCCAGGAGGCCGATCCAATCAACTTGTGCTAATTAGCCTGTGCTGAAGCTGAAAGGAGCTGTTTTTTCTTGCTGTTTGCTTGCAAGGAGGTAACTGCTGCGAAGCACAGGCCAAAAGGTGGGGGGCAGTGGGTGGGTGGGGCTACATTCGATGTATAAGACCCACCTAAATTTTCACCCCCTTTTAGGGGGGAAAAAGGTGCATATTATACTCTGAAAAACACGGTAAATCGTATAAAGAATAATCCTCATGCAAGTAATTAGGGGGGGAAAAAGAAAAAGAAAAAAAGAAAGAAAAATAGTCGTACGTTTTCGCGTGTGCGGGGAGTGATTGTGGTTGTGTTTAAGAGTCTGACAGCCCAAGGATAGAAATCTATTTTTAAATCTATTTGTTCGGCTGGCAATGCTTCGATGTCTTCTGCCCGATGGTAGAAGTGCGAAGAGACACTGACCAGGGTGTAAATCATCTCTGAGTATCTTCCTTAATCTGCTAAAGCAGCGAGACCTGGCAATGTCATCCAGTGGTGTTAGAGGGCAACCAATGGTTTCCTGTGCCGAATTGATCACTCTCTGTAGTGCCTTCCTATCCACAGCAGTTAAACCAGCGTATCATACTGTAATGCAGTGTGTGAGGACACTTTCTATCGTAATAGAAATATTAAGATTTCTATCCCTCCTTTATCACTTTATAAGTAATTCAAGGCAGGGGTGAAATGCTACTGGTTTGGACCGGTTCAGAGAACCGATAGCGACGGCAGCGCAAGGCTCCGCCCACCCGCTGTTGTGGCCCATATGCGGCCTGTGCAGCTAGTAGCTGATTCCGACAGCGAGGAGGCTGGTGTGGTGCTGCGCCAGCAGCCTGTGCAGCTGGCACTCGAGTTGGACAATGAGGAGGCTGGAGAAGATGTGGTGCCAGAGGCGGGAATTCAGCCAGGGCCTTCAGAACCTCCCTTAAGTGAAGAGGAAGAAGAGAAGGAGCCTCTTCTCGATGCACAGGCGCGCAGAGCTGCCAAAAGGCAGGAGTGGCTCCTCAGGAGGAGGTCTCCTCAAGAGTAAGGCTTGGGGCTAATTGGCCACTCCCTTAGTCTATTTAAGGAAGAATGCTGACTGAAGCAATTTGCAGGGAACAACTTAGTTCACATACCTTCGTGTCTTGTATCGCTTATCTTATCAGCTTTCTGCAAATTGCTTCTGGGCATTCTGCCAACCATAGTATGTTTTCAGTTATTATTTTTTGAATTCTTGACGGCTGCTAATGCAATTAATTAACAGCCGTTGTTGTAAAAGACTGGTTTATTCAGTAAATTAAGGTTTGGACGGACTTTATGTGTGCTGCGTTCTTTGGGGTCCGTTGCTGGAGCGGGTAATGACGACCCGCTCGGTCGTCATTACTTCCTGGTTTTAACCAAGAAGTATCTGCTTTTTACCCTCTGCGCATGCGCAGAAGGGTTTGCACATGCGCAGAGAGTCCGCGTGTGCATGTGATGCGTGGCACGTGCACTTCCAAACTGATAGGGAAGTAGATTTCACCCCTGATTCAAGGCAATGAACATATGTAAGAAATATATATATATTTCTTCCTCCTTCTATTTTCTCCACAACAACCCTGTAAAGTGAGTTGGGCTGAGAGAGAGAGACTGGCCCAAAAATCACCCAGCAAGCTTTCATGGCTAAGGTGGGGCTAGAACTCACGGTCTCCTGGTGATTGGACCAAAGTCACCCAGCTAACTTTCATGCTTAAGGCAGGACTAAAACTCACAGTCTTTTGGTAATCGGTCCAAAGTCACGCTTTGGTGGAACTAGAACTCACAGTCTCCTGGTGATTGTCCCAAAGTCACCCAACTAACTTTTGTGCCTAAGACAGGATTTGAACTCACAATCCCCTAGTTTCTAAGTCACCACTTAACCACTACAGCAAACTGGATCTCTCAATTTATTACAACACAACTCAAACATTGGATGAAAATCAGTATGTCTGCCTATTCTTTTCAAAATTTCTCTCTGTCTCTTGTTTGTAAAACAGAAAGTTGTATTACCTCCCGATGTACTCTAATGAATTCACGGGGATCCCCTTTGGCCCATGGAGGAAGGATTACGTCTCCAAGTTTGGTGCCATTCTGCTTGCAACCTATAAAACAAAAATATATCTTGAATACTGCATAATTCATTGTACTTGCATGTCTCCTTGGAAGATTTGACTATCATACTATTTATGAGAGAGGAACATAAAACGTTAATTTTATTTTTTGAAACCAATACTGGTAGGCAGGCCTTGATATGTTTTATTTTCTTATAAGAATGCCAAGATCTAACAGCTAGCACTTAACACAAAAAAATAATAATACACAATTAAAGAATATGGCGCTTTCAGGTTAAATATTAAGGACTGTTCTTATATCTTTCTAGTTTCCTCCAAGCTATTTTTACTAAAACAAAATAAATTAAGTAGGTGGTTCCTATTGTTAAAACTATTATCATGACATTATTAGGTGATTGTGAGCTGCGGTGGTACAGTGGTTGGAATGCAGTACTGCAGGCTATTTCTGCTGTCGGCTGCCTGCAATTTGGCAGTTCGATTCTGACCTGCTCAAGGTTGACTCGGCCTTCCATCCTTCCAAGGTCGGTAAAATGAGGACCCAGATTGTGGGGGAAATACGCTGACGCTGTAAACCGCCTAGAGAGGCCTGTAAAGCACTGTAAAGCGGTATATAAATTTAAGAGCCTTGATGGCACAGCAGGCTAAAGTGCTGTTAAGTAGCACCAGCTGCCTGCAATTACTGCAAGTTCAAATCTCACCAGGCTCAAGGTTGACTCAGCCTTCCATCCTTCCGAGGTAGGTAAAATGAGGACCCGGATTGTGGGGGCAATAAGCTGACTTTGTATAAAAAAGAACACCGCTTGGGGGGGGGAGCGAAAGCCCTACTAAGCAGGTATATACAAAAGTATGAAGGCTATTGCTTAACGCATTGTAAGCTGCCCTGAGTCTCCGGAGAAGGGCGGCATATAAATCGAACCAATAAATAAATAAATAAATAAGTGCTATTGCTATTTGTTGCAAACAAGTCATAAATCGACCACAAAGAGTCCTGGTCTAGTTTTTGCACATCTCTGTCTAAACCATGGTTCCCAACTTTTGGGCCGGTGCTCACTAGTGAGCTGCAGCCCGTTTAGAACCAGGCCGCGCAAGTGTTGGGCGAGTTGGGTGTACACGCAGCTGTATTTGCAGGCGTGGCAGGTGTGCAAATGGAGCTTGGCATGTGAGCATGCGCTTACCGCTTGCCCAGAACTATCTTTCTGTTATTATAACCAATCTCAATAAAGTGTCGTTCTGGTCTTCCTGTGGAATTTAGTGTTTGGTCTTGTTCTTCCTACTGAAGCGGACAAGATCCTTGTTCACCAACCACATTATAAATCAGTTTTATGTTCTTTTGACCACAATCTCTAAAGAATATACAGGCAGCCCTCAAACTTACGACCATTGGTTTATTCACTATTTGAAGTTACAGTGGCACTGAAAAAAGCAACTTATGACTGCTCCTCACACTTACGACTGTTGCTGTATCTCCACAATCAAATTGGCCTGAATTTAACAAAGGTTGCAGTGTCCCGGGGGTCACCATGTTTGACCTTCCCACAAGCAAAGTCAGTGACGGAAACTGGGTTCGATGAATGACATGATTCACTTAACAACCGCAACGATTCACTTAACAGCCGTGGCAAAAAAAAGCGTTGTAAAATTGGGCAGCGCTCATCTAACAATCATCTTGCTTGCTTATCAAGGGAAATTCTGATCCCAATGGGCGTCGTAAGTCGAGGACTCTGTAACTGAAAATAGTTTCTCTCACTGTCAGAGAATTCATGACTGGCAGAGACATGGTAACAAAGTCAGCCAATGAATAGGGCTTAATAACAAGGTCAGCCAATAGGAGCTGAGACAGGAAGGAGCCTGGGCGTGGCTCTGTCTGTCTGCTGAATGTAAACTGAAAGTCATCTCTGTTGTCCTCTCCTCTGCCTGTGTTTTTTGCCTGTAACTCTCTCCCACGTTGGAAGAATCTGCTGTTGGTATTGTAGGTGTTATTATGTATATAAAGAGAAGTTAATGAATCCTGCTGAATCAGTTATCTGTGTGTGCTTTCTGGATGTGATTTCTGCAACAAACTCAGACATTCACCTAGATCGAAGTTGTTAGAGTTAAGCAACAACTCTGGGAGGTAGAAGAATTCTGGGATCAGCTCCTTGACATCGGCCATATTGTGCTTGGACGCAGAATACCAGGCTTCCCGCACGCTGTGAAACATTCGGTCGGCCAAGTCGAAGTGGCCACCCTATGGAAGGAAAAAAGGATATCTTCATTGTAACTTTGACATAATTTTTTTAAAAAATAATACCCATCTTTCTTCTCCTCCCATATACTGTATTTTTCGCTCCATAAGACACACCTAGTTTTAGAGGAGGAACACAAGAAAAAAGGTATTTTGAACTGGAGCCTGAGAGGACCACAGATAGGTGTCCTCTCATGTGCCAGCTCTGCCTATTGACTCCTGCACAGCGGAAAAGAGACAGAAGAGGCAGGCAATGAGAGAGGTGGGATTCAGCACTGTAAAAGGACCCGCCCAACTGCTATTCACCAAAGGACCGGCACCATGATACAATGTTCGCTCCATAAGACGCAGAGACATTTCCACCCACTTTGGGGGGGGGGGGGAGTGTGTCTTACGGAGTGAAAAATACAGTAAGTCAGGGATCAGAGCAGCATGTGAGCTTAGCTACACATCAATCAATCAGATCAATGATTATGTGATGATGTGAGCTTAGCTACACATCAATCAATCAGATCAATCAATGATATTTATTCAGTCAATGACCAGCAAAATTTTAAAGAACAAAAATAGAGCGAAGAAAACTAATTCAATAGTACACTCACAACTAGCAAAATAAATCACATAGCATTCACTCCTCTAGTGCTATGTTAATACAGTTGTTAACCGGATGATTGATAAGTAAATAAATAGCTATACTTCAAAACATTAAAAAAAATAATATTTTGAAAAGAGATCCATCAAGGAGTATTAATTTTGGGATTCAGTTCACTTTCTGATTGGGGATAGTCCAGGTAGTTCTCAACTTACAATCCGTTTAATGACTGCTGAAAATTATGACAGCACTGAAGAAAAGTCACTTATAACAGTGTTTCACACTTATGACCACTGCAGAATCAGCATGGTCATGTTGATGTGAATAAAGCAGGAATTATAAGAAATAAGAAATAAGGTGAATAAAAGTAGAAATCATACAAAGTCAAATACATAAAGTCAGATACATGAACTCTAAAAGACCCTCTCTATTCACATTATTATGAAAGAGAAACGTGCTGGTTGAAAAGTATATTAAAGGCAGCTGAACCCCATTGGTAGTAATATATCTTCTAATGAGGCTTAGCTGTCACCCATCAGGAAAACTAAGAGTAGTGTTCTGGTAGATGACCGACTCTGATAATGGGAAGAAGCTAAGCAATTACATTATAGAGTTCTTCATAGTTACCTAACCTATGACCCTGTGTCAAACACATGGATTCTACACAGAACCAAAACTACAGAAATACAGCCATACGGAAGGGAAATGCATATGAAACAAAGTTACATATACTTAAGATAGAGCCATAAATTTCTGCATTTGACCATTACAGCTTTTAAAGGAAAGTTGTAAACTATGAAGTGATGGGTTAGCAAAGTTATTATCTAACATATATGGTTTTATAATTATTAAAGTGTAATTTATTTATTTATTTATTTATTTATTTATTTTTCCAATTTCTATACCGCCCTTCTCCCTGAGGACTCAGGGCGGTGTACAGCCAGAAATAAAAACATGAAATATAAATATTAAGACAATTAAAATATATATAAATTTGGCTACAAAATTTAAAACTCACAAACCAATTAAAATATTTAAAATATTTAAAATTTCTTCTTAAGCCAGCCCGGCTTGTTGGAAAAAATGTGTTTTTGTATGGTGAAGTATATTGTATGTAATGATTTTATAATTAGTAAAGTGTAATGTATGGTTTTATAATTAGTAAAGTATATTGTATGTAATGGTTTTATAATAAGTAAAGTATAATGGAAGCATAACATGATTATAATGTAACGGAACTATGTGACCATATATGGAGAATGAATGAGCTCATTGAATCCTGTGTCTTAGAAAAGTATAAAAACAAGGAAATCATAATCATTCTTTGTTCAGATTTGCTGGAACCAAAATTGCACTGAACCTTTGCGCAAATAAATGTATCTGTCTGACCCAGGAAGGTTTTTCAGTCTTTCCTTTCTATAACAACATGATCAAAATCCAGCCGCTTGGCAACTGACTCATATTTATGACGGTTGCAGTGACTTGAGGTCATGTGGTCACCTTTTTTGACCTTATAACAAGCAACGTCACTTAATAACTGTGTGTTGTGACCCAGGCCCAAGTAGGTAGTATTAGACGCAAACAGTTCCAAAACAAACAGACTTTATTAGAACAGCTGAGTATTAACTCATTCTCAGCGTAGTCCAAACTAAATCAAAATGTACTCTTCATAACGCAAATTCTTCAGTCTAATCACCAACCTTGGTATAATTAGGCAAACTGCCAAAGGCTTCTCTTGGCAAAAGTTCAGAAGCAGAAGACGCTAACAAGAGATAAGTGCAGCAAGACAAGAACAAGTCTATCAACGTTGTTTTCTGACAAAGAGCCCAAGTGCCATTGTTGGTCTTTTAAGCCACTCATCTCTTGGCCTTACTCCTGAGTCGTCCTCTTTGCTTCAACCGCTCTTGCCTTCTGACAGCTCTTCTCATATGTGCACTAGGAACAGGTTCCTCCTGTTCCTCTGCCTCTCTACTTTCAGCTTCTGGAGGCTCCGGAGTCCGCACATCACTCCCCAATGGCCCTGGCCCCATCTCTGCCTCCGACGCAGAGTCCTCATGCGGGCCTTCCCCAGCCTCCAGGACCGGCCCATGTTCTTCCTCAGCTTCCTCACTGTCCAACTCTGCTGTCAGCTCTGCAGGCTGCTGCGGACCACAACACTGTGCTACTAATTTAATAACTGCAGTGATTCATTGAACAACTGTGGCAAGAAAGGTCGTAAAATGGGGCAAAACTCATTGAACAACTGTCTCGCTTAGCAACAGAAATTTTGGGCTCAATTGTGGTCGTAAGTCAAGACTCAGGACAAAGTCACTCACGACATTTACTCTAAAGTTTGCAGGACTAATTTACATCTAAAAACAAATTCACCCACCGTCTGGCCACACACATAACTCACAACGTTCTGGCACGATAAATAACAAGCACAATAAGCACCTAACAGGTTTAAGAGTGATGAATGGCTACATGGAACAATGCACCGATGGAGACTTAAGTATGCTGAGAATTATGTTGCAAAGCAAGCACTGCAAAACACAGGAAGAAGCTATATATTTTACCTGCAGTCTTAAAAATATCTGCGTGAAAGGTTCCATTCGCACAAGATATGAAGCTACTATCATTGCTGATGAATAGTGGGTGCCATAATGATAGGCCGGGGTTTCACCTGAAAGAAAACAATATTAATCAAAGCAGGAACGGAATGAAAAGTAAACTCGACCATTTCAATAGCTTCAGTGAATGAATAAACTTAAGAGATTTTGAGGGAGGGGAAGGCAATATATCAAAGTAATCTAGTTTAGAGGTTCTTCAATGGGGCTGAAGCAAATTTCCCTAAAAGCTACAGTCATATATCCTATCTCATTAGAAAGATTACTAGGGTTGATTCTCAAGCCTAATTAAACCAAATGAAATTGGTGAAACCAAGTGGAAAATGTGTATCTTTTTAAATTAATGCAGACCAGGGATGTCAAACTCGCAGCCGGATGCGTCACACGCTGGCCACAGCCACCCCCGGTTTAGTGAAGGGGGGAAAAGTCACAATATGTCACGTGATGACGTGAGTTATATCTTAGTTAAATGAGTTATACCTTAGTTAATATTAAAGCAATGTTCTTATGGTTTAGAGAGCATATCATTTATATTATCTCTCTATTGTTTTAATGTTTTATGTTGCCAAGGCTCTGACACAAAAGAAGCAGGAACTAGAGTAAATACAACCTATAAATCAAAGACCATTTCAGTTTTAGTTTTATTCATTCATTTATCTCGATTTATTGCATAATGGAAGAGTGTGACACGGCTCCATCTATGGCAACAGAGAAAGAATGGGGCAGAGTTATGCTGGTAAATAAGGCTTTCTTAAATGCTGAAAGATTTTTTTGTTGTTGTTAACATGTGTATCCAAAGGCTAACCCTGAAACTTGGCTTATACCAGTTTAGGATACTGTGATTCATTTTTAAAAGAAACTATTTTCTTTTTAAATTTAATTTGGAAAAAATTGGCTGGAAAAGCTTCTAAGTCAGTGTTTTTCAAACTTGACAACTTAAAGATATTTGGACTTCAGCTCCCAGAATTCCCAGCATGAATTTGGGGATGTGAAGTCCACACACCTTAAAAGTTGACTAGTTTGAAAAACAACATTATAAGTGAAGAACTGTATGACAATTAATACCCATTTTATTCTCACAAAGAGGGCTTCAGAGTCATTATTAGACTAGAGCTTTAATTTGAAGCACAGCTGCACACGTTGCTTTACCTAAAGCTTATCTTTCACTGAAATGGATTTCTGCAAATATTTTGTAAAGTAATAGGGAAGTAATAGGATTTGGGTTTGCTTCAAATTTGCTTATTAATTCAGTGAGAAACTGGCTTTTCTTTTTATAGAACCACTATATAATCTTATCTGATATATAATATTATATGATATATAATCATATCTGATGAGCTGTTGATTCAGTTCTGTAGAACTGAATTCTACAGAGGAATTATTGAATCTGTCATCTGCACCTCCATAACTGTCTGGTTTGGCTCTGCGACCAAACAAGACAGACACAGACTTCAGAGGATAATTAGAACTGCAGAAAAAACAATGGCTACCAACCTGCCTTCCATTGAGGACCTGTATACTGCACGAGTCAAAAAGAGGGCTGTGAAAATATCTACAGACCCCTCGCATCCTGGACATAAATTGTTTCAACTTCTACCCTCAAAACAACGCTATATAGCACTGCACACCAAAACAACTAGGCACAAGGACAGTTTTTCCCCAAATGCCATCACTCTGCTTAACAACTAATTCCCATAATTTACTAAGACTGTATTACTATTATTCTTCTCTTCCTTACTTGTATCTATCTCTTCCCACCTATGACTATAACCATGTTGCTTGTATCTTTCAATTATATGTTTTGATTTGTTTCCTAGTACGATATGATAGCTTATTAGTAACATTGACTATCATTAAGTGTTGTATCTTTTAATTCTATCCACTTTTTTATGATGCCCATGACATCAGTCAAAATTCCAAATTAACTCCATCAACTAAAGCAATTTGCTTATCTGTTTGAAATATTAATGTAATACGTAATTGTAATATGTAATGAATATGTAATTTAATACATTACATTAATGTAATGTAATAATATTAAGATATAAATTAGCATGATCTGTAAAATAGTAAAAATAATAGATTAAGTTTTTTTTAAAAAAAGAATAAACATGTTATATACAGGTAGTCCTCGACTTATGACAATTGAGACCAAAATATCTATTGCTATGCAAGGCAATTGTTAAGTGAGTTTTGCCCCATTTTACGACCTTTCTTGCCACAGTTGTTAAGTAAATCACTGCAGTTGTTAAGCTAGTGAATCTGGCTTCCCCATTGATTTTGATTCTCAGGTCACAAAAATTGATCATATGATCCTGGAACACTAGGACCGTCATAAATACGAGCCAGGTGCCATGGTCTGATTTTTGATCATGGACCATGGTGATGCAGCAATGGTCATGTGAAAAATGGTCATAAGTCACTTTTTTTCAGTGCTATTGGAACTTTGAACGGTCACTAAGCAAGCTGTTGTAAGTCGAGGACTAACTGTACGCAGAAATTCACACAGCCGATAAATTCCCAGGCTAAGAACTCACCGTTCGGATCTTCCCAGTCTTTGTAGCGCTTTTTATATTGAGCTAATCTCTCATCAGTCTGGGCCCCCATTGGTTTGGCCAAGTTTCTAAATGTCTTTGGGTTGTTAAGATCCAATTCCTTGAAAAGAAGGGGGAAATAAAAAACCACCCAAGGATTAGCAAAGACCATTAATTAGAGGAAGACTGCAACCATATTTGATAGGCCAGACAAAACCATCTTGGATTTATAGTAATTCTCTACAGGGCTGTCTTAATGCATGGGCCTGATGGGCACTTGGCCGTGCGCCCAACAAGCATAGAAGCCCCATAGTAATCTGTGTATGTAACCCCTTCAATGCAGCTTGTATCATATAAATACGGCTTACTGAGTATTATTGTGTTTTTCAACACCGATTTTGTTGGAAGTGCCAATAAAATAAATATATGTTTAATTTTATCGACCATTTACATTTTTATTTCTGTGAGTCAGTGGTGAAATCCCCCCCGGTTCTATACAGCTCACCGAACCGGTAGCATTAGCAACAGGAGGCTCCGTCCACTTGCCGGGACGTCATTACATCCCGTTTTTTTACCATCTGCGCATGCAGAAGAGACACACATGCGCATAGCACGTGTGCACCCATTCCCGAACCAGTGGCGAAAGCAAGTGGATTTCACCGCTGCTGTGAGTAGTTGTCGTAGGGGCCCCAGTACACTGCTTTGCCCGGGACCCATAATGCTGTTAAGATGGCCCTGATTCTCTGACATGAGCCTTTATTACTATTGGATCTTTAGCACTCTTTAAGTTCAAAATCTCACTATGAATTGATAATTAATTCACTAACAATATTAATAACATAATTATAACTATAATCAGCAACTTTATTATCTAAAATTAATAATAGAATGCATTTTAACAGTGAAGACTAATCTATTTAGAATGAACATCTCATTTTAAGACAATATAAGTTACTCCTGTTTTCTATCAGCAATTCAAGTTGTATCTAGCCACAGAATTTAGAATAAACGCTGAAGGATCATTTCAAATATCTAGCTGCCATCCTTCTGAGATCGGTAAATTGAGGATCCATCTTGTTGGGGGCAATACGCCGACTCTGTAAACCACTTAGAGAGGGTTGTAAAAGCATTGTGAAGCGGCATATAAGTCTAAGTGCTATTGCTATTATATATTAAGTAAGCAAATAAGCTTTCTAGCCCTTATTAGGAATAAATTGAAATGGAGGCTTATTTGCAACTTTGCCATACATCGGCGTCTGTATTTACCTCTGAATCGTAGTCAGCAAGGATCCATGGAAAGACAGGATACTGCATAAGGTCATTATAGGATCGACCCGCCAAAGTGTTTAAGTGCATCAGGTATTGGAAGTTACTGATTTCACCTCTCTTGAGAGAGAGAGAGAGAGAGAGAGAGAGAGAGAGAGAGAGAGGGGGGGGGAGGGAGGGAGAGAGACCAGCAATTGAATTCATTGATCAATTACAAAACTTCAAAATGTAAATTTGTCTCCTGCTTTATGTAACATGAACATAAAGTTCCAAGATTGCATTTTTAATATTTGTTTCCCCCCCATGTAAAAATTAAATAGAACTATTTATGCTTACCTCCCATCTTTGTGTAACAGATTTCTCCCCTACGAGAGTGCTCAGCAAGCCAGATCTGAGGAAAATTTAATCCATTGAATTAACAGAATTAAAAATTCAATAGTACGAAAAAGGCAAGGAAAAAACATTTATTTTAAGTTAATACCAATGATTAATTTTACAGGGTGCCATTCAAATTCAGAATGGCACCCTGTAAAATTTCGCTAATTCATGAAAACTTGGATTTCAATTAATTTTATTCAGAATTGGTCTGAATGGTTTTATTTAGATGTAGTATGATGTTGAGATAGGGAAAAATCTCTAATCCCTGGTTCAAATTTCAAATCTCATTGGATGATCTTGGGAAAGTCTCAGTTTTATCTACTTTGAAAGAATTATTGGAGAAGACATGCTATAATTTCACGTTTACACTTTTGAGACATAGGAAATGATCAGTATCCAGATATAGTCAGTAAATAGAGTGTTTGAGGTGAATATTTAAGAAAAAATGTCCTATTTTCTGGAAATGAAAAATATAAGAAAGGAATCCACTAATTAGTATTTTATGAACATTTGTTTTTTTAAAAAATCCCAAAATTTGCTTTACTTCTCTGTACTTAGAACAATATGTGTTGGATAACAAAGTACAGTGAAATTCAGCAATTTTTTAACTTAAATATTACATTTTAAAGTTGAGTCACAATAATATCAACCATGTTCTAACAATTATATTTTGACTTAATAAACTGACAGGTGCTTCCATAAGTACTGATTAAATTAGTTTCTGATTTACATGAAAAATAGAAAATTATAATTTAACTGTAAATACTTTTTGTTAACCTCCACCCCAATCTGTGACAAGATTTGCTTATAAAACTGAGCTTTGAGTTGGATTACACAGAAGCAGACAATACAAATGATTACCCTTGTTCTACGCTGGTATTAGGTCGTTGTCCGGATACGGACTCTGAGCTGTCAGTTAAAGATGGAACAACAGCCAAAAACCTTTTAAAAATTAAGAAAACAATGCAATTAGCAAACTAGACATTCCAATTAGAATTGGACAGCAACTCAGTAGCAACAAATTAATAGAACAAATTAATTAAACAAATGTTACACTTTAATGTTATCACCTACTATAGGTTAGCTGCAGATACTAAACCAAGAAAAGATTTATAGTACCTTTGATAGACTTTATTTCTCACTCCTTTTTGAAATGCCAGGAGGTAGTTGCGTCCATCACCTGAGAATACTTCAACAGCAATTGGCTGTAATAGAAAACGCCTTTTTAAAAATATATTCCAAGCAGCTGACGTTTTTATTCAGTCGAGAAATTAATTTACAGGCTTCCACTTTGCTTGAAGGAAACTGACCAAAACTAAAAATACCTACATGCAGCAGGGGTGAAATCCAGCAGGTTCTGACAGGTTCTGAGAACCAGTAGCAGAAATTTTGAGCAGTTCGGAGAACCGGTAGCGGAAATTTCGAGTAGTTCGGAGAACCGGCAAATACCACCTCTGGCTGGCCCCAGAGCGGGGTGGGAATGGAGATTTTTCAGTATCCTTCCCCCAGGAGTGGGGTGGGAATGGGGATTTTGCAGTATCCTTCCCCTGGAGTGGGGTGGGAATGGAGATTTTGCAGTATCCTTCCTCTGCCACGCCCACCAAGCCATGCCCACCCAGCCACACCACGCCAACCAAGCCACGCCCACAGAACCGGTAGTAAAAAAATTTGGATTTCACCACTGACATGCAGTCCTATCTATAAAGTATTATTCCCCATTAAACCCCATAGAGTGTTTTTAGGTATCACGTATCAAACAAGCCTAGTCCAGCATAACTACCTGCAGCAAGTATCTTCTTTTATGCACTTCTTTGATGTCTTCATAGGCAAATATGCTGCATGTCCTTTTTAGCTGACTTGGACCTTGTCTTGCGCCTCGGGGTATAATAGGCTCATGCATACTGTAGAAAGTGAGAGTAAGATGGAAGGTATAAGTGAAATTATCAATCTACAATGTTGTTCAGTAGGTTTTACTTTCTTCATTTTGAAGATCATTTTGAAGATCATTTTGTTTCAATGACCTTTCTCATCATACTTTCAGCGTTATTTATCTCATCGTTATCTCACGACTGGAATTAAAAACAGACTGTGTACATTTTTACAGATAAATTTTCACATATCTAACATTTTTCTCTTGCGCTGTCCACTGTTGTAAAGCGTCACTCACTTTGGAGGCAGGGTCTCAATGTCTCGTATTTCCCGTGTAGCAGTCATGGTGAATCCGTCAATCACATAAAAATGTTCTTTTCCAAAGAGGAGAAGTCCCTCACTGGTGTCCAGTCCTTGAACCCGGGCACAACGATACATGTGTTGTATCTGTAACAAGACCCATTATTTAATCAAGAGCAAAAATATTGTATTTTTTTTCCCCGTTTGGTTTTGGAAGAAAATCACTTTAATTCAGGATGAAGTTTAGAATAGAAAAGAATACTAGAGTTAGAAGGGACCTTGGAGGTCTTCTAGTCCAACTCTGTTTAGGCAGGAAACTCTACACCACTTCAGACAAATGGTTATCCAATCTCTTCTTAAAAACTTCCAGTGTTGGAGCATTCACAACTTCTGGAGGCAAATTGTTCCACTGATTAATTGTTCTAACTGTCAGGAAATTTCTCCTTAGTTCTAAGTTGCTTCTCTCCTTGATTAGTTTCCACCCATTGCTTCTTGTCCTGCCCTCAGATGCTTTGAAGAAGAGCTTGACTCCCTCTTCTTTGTGGAAGCCCCTGAGATATTGGAAGAAGAATCCTTAAATGACCATTTAACTGTAAGTATAATGACTATAGGTAGCCCTGAATTTACCACCATTTGTGTAATGATCGTTCAAAGTTACAATTTGAAAAAAGTAACTTATGTCGGGACGAGGAGGCTCAGTGGGTATGAGGCTGAGCTTGTCGATTGAAAGGTCGGCAGTTCAGCGGTTCGAATCCCTAGTTCTGGGTAATGGTGTGAGCTCCCATTACTTGTTCCAGCTTCTGCCAACCTAGCAGTTCGAAAGCACGTAAAAAATGCAAGTAGAAAAATAGGGACCACCTTTGGTGGGAAGGTAACAGCGTTCCGTGTGCCTTTGGCGTTGAGTCATGCCGGCCACATGACCACGGAGTCGTCTTCGGACAGCGCTGGCTCTTCAGCTTTGAAACGGAGATGAGCACTGCCCCCTAGAGTCGGGAACGACTAGCACATATGTGCGAGGGGAACCTTTATCTTTAACTTATGACCGGTTTGCACACTTACAAATGTTGCAGCATTCCCCATAGTCACAGGATCAAAATCTGGGCGCTTGGCAACTGGCATATATTTATGATAGTTACCCTATCCTGGAATCATGTAATCACCATTTGTGACCTTCCCTGTCGTCACCACTAAATTGGTACTAGTAAAGAGTCAACGGAATTTGGGGGGTGCGGGGGAGGAACTTGGGAGCGTTTGTAGACATGTAATAATTCTAGGCCAAGTCCTCTCTTGATTCCACTCCCTGGCTCTGCTACTTCTCCTCCTACACTTGACTTTAAACAAATGAATTTGATTATTATTATTATTATTATATTATATTTATATACCGCTCTACTCCCGGGGGACTCAGGGCGGTGTACAGACAAATGATAAAATACATATAATACAAATATTTTAAAGAATTGATTAAAATACAATTAAATAATTTGGTCTTAAACCTAAAATTAAAACTCTAAATTTATGAGATTAAGATTTAAAAATATAAGAGCAATTTTAGAAGAGGTTAGTCCAGGCCAGCCTGCTGGAATAGAAACGTCTTGAGGGCACGGCGGAAAGCGCGGAGATCTGGGATTGTCCGTATCTCCGGGGGGAGCTTGTTCCACATGGTGGGTGCCCCCACAGAGAAGGCTCTCCCCCTGGGGGCCGTCAGTCGACACTGTTTGACCGACGGCACCCTGAGAAGCCCCTCTCTATGGGAGCGTACTGGTCGGTGAGAGGGTACTGGTGGCAGAAGGCAGTCTCGAAGATAGCCCAGTCCTAAGCCATGGAGCGTTCTAAAGGTGGTAACCAAAACCTTGAAGTGCACCCGGAAGAACACAGGAAGCCAGTGCAGCTCGCGCAGGAGGGGTGTCACATGGGAGCGCCACATCGCTCCCATAACTACCCGCACGGCTGCATTCTGGACCAACTGGAGCCTCCGGGTGCTCTTCAAGGGGAGCCCCATGTAGAGAGCATTACAGTAGTCCAGGCGGGAAGTGACGAGGGCATGAGTGACCGTGTTTAATGAGTCCCGATTTAGAAAGGGGCGCAACTGGCGTATCAGGCGAACCTGATAAAAAGCCCTTCTGGCCACAGCCGTCAAGTGTTCTTCTAAAGATAGCTGTGAGTCCAGAAGGACGCCTAAGTTTCGAGCCCTCTCTGTGGGGGCTAATGACTCGCCCCCAATAGTCAGCGTTGGCACCAACTGACTATATCGGGATGTCGAAAACCACAGCCACTCGGTCTTGGATGGGTTGAGCCTGAGTCTGTTCCTCCCCATCCAGAACTGTACAGCCTCCAGGCACCGGGACATCACTTCAAGGGCATCATTGGGGTGGTCTGGGGTGGAGATGTACAGCTGGGTGTCATCAGCGTACTGGTGGTACTTCACCCCGAAACCACGGATGATCTCACCCAGTGGCTTCACATAAATGTTGAACAGAAGGGGCGAGAGAACCGATCTCTGTGGTACCCCACATATAAGGGGCCTCGGGGTCGATCTCTGCCCCCCTGCCAACACAGACTGCCACCGGTCAGAGAGAAAGGAGGAGAACCATCGCAACACGGTGCCCCTCACTCCCAACTCTTCCAGCCAGTGCAGCATGATACCATGGTCGATGGTATCAAAAGCCGCTGAGAGATCTAATAGGACCAGGGCAGAGGAACAACCCTTGTCCCGAGCCCTCCAGAGATCATCAACCAATGCAACCAATGCCGTTTCCGTGCTGTGTCCAGGCCTGAAGCCCGACTGGAACGGATCCAGATAAGATGATTCATCCAGGTACTGAGGAAGCTGTTGTGCTACCACACTCTCAACAACCTTCGCAACGAAGCGAAGGTTGGAGACTGGACGGTAATTAGCCAATATTGCCGGGTCCAGGGAAGGCCTCTTGAGGAGAGGTCTCACCACTGCCTCTTTCAAGGCAGCAGGAAAGACACCCTCACTCAGAGAAGCATTTATAATCCCCTGGAGCCAGCCTCGTGTAACCTCCCGAGAGGCCAGCACCAACCAGGAGGGACACGGGTCCAATAAACATGTGGTAGCATTCAGCCTCCCCAGTATCCTGTCCACATATTCGGGAGTCACAGAATCAAACTCTTTCCAGGTGGTATTCTCAAGACCTGCCTCCATCCTTTCCTCTGAATCTACTATGTCAGAGTCCAGGTGTTCCCGAATCTGAGCGATTTTATCATACAGATATTGAACAAAATCCTCGGCTCTACCCTCCAAGGGGTCTTCCCGCGCTTCCTGAAGGAGCAGGGAGCGGGTCACCCTAAACAAGGCGGCCGGGCGGTTATCTGATGATGCAATAAGAGCGGAAAAATAGTTATGTTTTGCCGCTTTTATCGCCACTAGGTAAGTCTTAATATGAGATCTTACCAGTGTTCGGTCAGATTCAGATCGGCTGGCTCTCCAACTGCTCTCCAGGCGTCTTTTCCGACGCTTCATCTCCCTCAGCTCCTCAGTGTACCAAGGAGCCAGGCGAGATCGGCGTCGAGTCAGAGGCCGCAAAGGCACGACTCGATTCAAGGCCCCGGCAGCCTCCCTATCCCAGGTGGCCACCAGGTCTTCGATCGAGCCATGTGCCAGAGCCTCAGGAAATGGCCCAAGCTCCTTCTGGAACCTATCTGGGTCCATCAGGCGCTTGGGGCGGAACCACCTTATCGGTTCCGCCTCCCTGCGGCGGGGTGTGGTGGTTCGAAGGTCAAAGTGAAGGAGGGAGTGATCCGACCATGACAAGGGCTCAATCACTATATCCCCTATCTCAAGATCACTCAACCACTGACCAGAGACAAAAACCAGGTCCAGCGTGTTTCCCTCAGTGTGAGTAGGGCCATGAACTAACTGGGTCAGGTCCATGGCCGTCATGGAAGCCATGAACTCCTGAGCCACCTCAGACGCCTCACCGACGGATGGCAGGTTGAAATCTCCCATGACTATAAGTCTAGGGATATCAACCGCCACCGCGGCTATAACGTTGAGTAGCTCAGGCAGGGCTGCCGCCACGTAGCAGGGAGCCAGGTACGTAACTAGCAAGCCCATCTGTACCCCATGACCCCACTTCACAAGGAGGGACTCACATCTGACCGTTGATGGATAGTTGCCGAAATCCCATGGACTATAGAAAACTCAAAATATACTGGGCTCTCTGAAAATAAACTATTTGAGTGTGAACAATTATGAAAATGTTAATAGAACATAAAATAATTTAACTTGGGTATCAAAGCCATGGTAAGGAAAAAAGAGCAATAAATGTAGTGTATAAAGATTAGTAATAATTGAATATGAAAAAATATTTTAAAAAATATAATTCAGTGCTGCCTAAAATATTCAAAATATTTTTATAATAAATGTAGATACCCACACAGATACAGTTGATGGATTAAAACTGCAAACTGACACTATTTTAGCAACCTATTCAAAAAGAACAAAAAAAAAATACCAAGCTATTAAAAATATGATAGTCTTGCGTAAACTGGCTGCCTTAAAGAGATGATTTAAGATTATTATTTTACTTCCAATAAAATAAAATATGGTGCAATTAATTCCTACAAAATCAAAACTAATTTGTTATAAATTTTATTAGTAATATTATATTTGAAGTATATCAATAATACATTTTATTTAAAATATTTAAATCCATTAGCTCTAGCTTTATGTATGCCTATATATTCAAACTTTGCTCAGCAGTGCTCTGGAAATCTGGTGATTATTTTCCATCAACTTGCTAGTCAACTTTGATATAAATATATTTAAAGGAGCTTAGCAGACAAAGATGAGCTTAAACTTCAGTGAACCACTGACATCCAATTTAATATTGTTTGTCAAGTCATACGTTTAATTATTCTTATGGCAAACAAGTAAAAAGAAGAGCTTAACTGGAGATTAAATCAATCCCTAAACTATTAGCATTCATTAGTATTCAAAGTTGTAACAGGATTTCCTGTGGAACATTCTGTCTCAATTAATATGACAACTTGGTAAAAAGAGTCTTCCTTTTGTAAAATCCCACTTAAGTCCATGTTAATTTGGAAGCGGATGTCCAATTTTATGAAAGGAATCTAGTAGTAATATAATAAGAGCTCTGGTGGTGCAGTGCTTAGAATGCAGTACTGGAGGCAAATTCTGCTCACACAGCCTGGAGTTTAATCCAAGGTTTATAGGCTAACTCTGCTCACTGCCAGCAGTGCAATCCTGACCATCCATCCTTCTGAAGTCTGAAAAATGAGGACCCAGTCTGTTGGGGGCAATATGCTGATATTGTAAACCACTCAGAGAGTGCTGTGAGATGATATATACCGTATTTTTCAGAGTACAAAACGCACCTTTTTCCCCCCTAAAAGGGGGTGAAAATTTAGGTGTGTCTTATTCACCGAATGTAGCCCCGCCTACCCACTGGCCCCCACCCTTTGGCCTCTGCCTCCCAGCAATTTACCTCTTTGCAGCAAGCAGCAAGAAGAAACAGCCCGTTTCAGCTTCAGCACAGCCTAATTAGCACAAGATAATTGTCCGGGGGTTTTTTTTGTTTTTTTTTAAAAATTTGATTTATACGCTGCCCTTCTCCGGAGATTCAGGGCGGCTTACAGTGCGTTAAGCAATAGTCTTCATACTTTTGTATATTTATACAAAGTCAGCTTATTGCCCCCACAATCTGAGTCCCCGTTGTATCGGCCCCCCTGACCCTCAGCTGTTTCAGGCTGCAGGGATTGCCATTGCCTATTGCTACGCGGCCTCTGCTTCTTGCTGCAAGGAGGTAAATTGCTGGGAGCAGATTTTTCTTTTTTTCTTGTGCTAATCAAGTTATGCTGAAAACGAAAATGAAAGTAAAACAGGCTATTTGCTGCAACGAGGCAAAATTGCTGGGAGGCAGAGACAGATTTCTTTTTCTTGTTTTCCTCACCAAAAAAGGTAGGCGCGTCTTATAGTCCGGAGCGTCTTATACTCCAAAAAATACGGTAAGTCTAAGTGTTATCGCTATGTTCAGAAAGACGATTTTGTGATGTATAGAACAGAAGCCAATATTATGTACCTTCTCTCCTTCTTCAAGCAGTCGAAGCAAAGTTGTGTTATCAGTTTTTTCCTCTTCATCTATTGAGCTGCCCTCAGCGATTTGATCCTGGAGCTGCTCCTGGTTCTCCTCGTCACCCCCATCAGGTGCAGAACGAGATCGCTTTAACGGTGGTTTAACAAGACCTGCATTGTATAACAGAAAGCATCAACCACATGTTTATACAGTCAATGAGCTTTGTACGGTAGCTAAGTAGAGCTGCAAATCAGCAAGCCAACTGAAATAAATGTCTCTTTTACTGCACTTTAGAGATTTATAGCCATGCCTGTAAAAATCACATCCAAAAGAAGACAAAATGTCAATGCAACCAGCAGCTGCTGATCCAATAAAAAAAAAAGTTAAATCAACACGTCAATTTTATTAAGAGCTGTTTGGTCAAAGGCAGTCAATAGTTTCACTGTGTTGCTTAGCAATGAAAAGCAAATGTAAATGATCTTGGCAAATCACAATCTGTCCTCTTAAGCTACTGAAGGGGCCTGTTTTGGGTATAAAATGTAGACATCAGATGTATAATCTCGAGCACCACAAAGAAAAGTGAGATAAAAATGTGAACTGTTCGATTCACACGTGGGCCATAAGATACAGTAAAAGCTACCAACCGATGGGAAATGTTTAGAAACTTGGCCTTGGCAAGCAGTGGATTGATTCGCCCATCCATATAAACAAGAAAAGATTAAAGAATAAAAGTAAAAAATAAAAAAGACTGCAAGCCACCGTTGCAATATTTTATGCCTCTTTAGGAATGCGGGTGTCAAACTCGATCACGTCACATGACGTCACGTATCGCGATGTTTTTTTGCCTTTGCGGAACCAGGGTGGGTGTGGCCTGAGCGTGAGGCATCTGGCCTGCAGGCCACTGGTTTGACACCCCTGAATTAGAGGATCATATTCTTAATAAAATACCATGACTGCCTTTGGATACTGATTACATATTAAAGGGGGAAAAAACATTTCAGCTAAAAAAGTCCATTTGGCTCTAAATTAGAAATGTAAAAATGATTCAATAAAGGAAAATATTTGTAGCTCAGGATTGAGATGAGGGATCCTTGGTGCTCTCTGAACTCGCCTGTTTTCTTGCAGATGTTTCATTACCCAAACTAGGTGCTAGTAAAGGAGTACGGTTTGCTCTCAATTTACATTCCACTGGCTTGCCCTGTCAGTTTCTCTGACAGGACAAGATTCTTTGTTTGGGCGGTTTTACTGTTGACATTTGGCTGAAAAATGATTCATTTCTGCCGGTTTATATAAAATAATAGTTCATTAATTATCTCCCCAAAACAGAAAGGTGTCATTGATAGTTTTAACTTGCCAAATGGACACCAAATGGACATCGTCTGGACTATTGTAACGCTCTCTACGTGGGGCTCCCCTTGGGGTACACCCGGAGGCTCCAACTGGTGCAGAATGCGGCCGCGCGGGGGATTCTGGGAGCGACGGGGCGCTCCCATGTGACGCCTCTCCTGCGCGAACTGCATTGGCTTCCAGTGGACTTCCAGGTGCGCTTCAAGGTGTTGGTGACCACCTTCAAAGCGCTCCATGGCTTAAGGCCGGGGTACTTACGGGACCGCCTTCTGCCACCAACTGCCTCCCACCGGCCAGTTCGCTCCCACAGAGAGGGCCTCCTCAGGGTGCCGTCGGCCAGACAGTGTCGGCTGGCGACCCCCAGGGGGAGAGCCTCCTCTGTGGTGGCACCCACCCTCTGGAACGATCTACCCCCAGAGATACGAGTGATCCCAGACCTCCGGACTTTTCGTCAGGCCCTTAAAACCCATCTTTTTAGGTTAGCTGGGCTGGCCTGACCCCATGTCAGTTTTAAAGTTTTTGCTATTGATTTTTAACTTAAATTTGGGCCAAATTTATTTATATCATTTTAAATTGCTTTTAACTTTTGTATATTGTACTTTTAGTTGGCTGTTCACCGCCCTGAGTCCGAAAGGAGAAGGGCGGTATAGAAATTTAATAAATAATAATAATAATAATAATCTGAGGGGCATTAAAAACAAAAACCAGAAAAGAAAATGCAACCTTTAACTTTTGCGATCGTATCTTCGCCATGTTCCGGCTCTTGGTGTGCAGCTTCCCCTTCAGAACTCTCTTCAATGGCATCTTGAAAGACAGCGGGATTTCCAGACGCCAAGCGCATGTAATATTCTTTGCTGTCATAGCTTATAGCTCTTCGGTATCGTGCAGGTTTCTTAAAAATATTTGAATTAAAAGATTAGGCAAATTAATACACGATCTCAAGAAAATCTGTCTGGGCGCACAGAAACCTCCTGGCGTTATACCACAGAGGTATAACGGAGACGGCCAATTGAAAGCTAAACAGAACTTGCAGGCAATCAGTTAGATTGGGGAATTAGAAATTGAAACTATTAAGAAAAGGCAGTGTGACATTACTGTAAAATCTCAAACCATTAGTGTGTAGCACAGACAGAAAGAGTTAAAAGAGACGTTGTATTAGATCCGCATTTCCCATACTCAGAAACGTTAAGATGGGTGGATTTCAACTCCCAGAATTCCCCAGCCAGCATGTATGAACTCTAACTCCCAGAATTCCCCAGCCAGTTCTGTGTGGACTGCAACTCCCAGAATCCCCAATCAGCATGCATGGGACACCAACTTCCAGAACTCTCCAGCCAATATGTATGGAGTTGAAGTCCATGCATTTTAAAGTTGCCGAGGTTGAGAAATGCTGTATTAAATCAAAGACGTGAAGAGAATACAGCAACAGACCCCCTTAAGTGTATTTACCGTAGATGGTTAATCTTTACAACAACAGAATTACTGAGAAAGCACAAAAAGCCAACCATGGAAGCTTTGTTACGATTGCCTAACATGCAGAGAGGGATTTCTAGCCACTCGGCCACCCATGGATATCTTTTTTCTTTCTTTACCTTTTGAGGAATGGCCTCGTCAGATGTCTCCGGAGCCTTACTTGAGAAGTCAAACTGAAAACAGGGCATTAAATATGAAAACATGAGGGGAAAATAAATCACTCTAAAGAAGAATGCTAGTACGATGAGGGCATGTTCACTTGGCTAAAACTATCAGAATCTATTTTGGCCAGGCCTTCAAAATACTAGACTGAGCCTTTCTTTTCTCTGCATCATGGATTGCGAGGCAGGGGAGAAAAACGACGCTTCAGCATCTGATCCAGGGGTGGGATCCAGCCGGTTCGGACCGGTTTGGGAGAACCGGATCCTAATTTTACATCTGGTTCGCCGAACCGGTAGTTGCAAGGACTGGCTGGCCCCGCCCACCCTGCCCTGCCTCTCCCAGGAGTCTCCACGTGGCCAGTTTTGGATGCCAGGTAAGTACAGGGCCCCCGTGGGAGGGTGAAAAGCATGCAAATGGGCCTGTTTCCAGACTCTGGAGGGCCTCCGGAGCCCGGGGGAGCCCTTTTTCACCCTCCCGGAGGCTCAAGGAAAGCCTCCGGAGCCTGGGGAGGGTGGAAACGCCCCCCCTGCCATGCTGCAGGAGGCTGAGTAGGCCACGCCCACCCAGCAACTGGGCAGAGAATTGGTTGCTAAAATTTTTGAATCCCACCCCTGATCTGATCCATTAAAAATAGTTAGAACTGAGGTTAAACTCTACTTCAGGGGTGTCAAACTCACATCATCACAGCGGCGTCATGTGACATATCGTGACTTTTTCTCCCTTCGCTAAACCAGGTGTGGGTGTGGGCAGCAGGTGACGCAATTGGTCGGTGGGCCGCGAGTTTGACACCCCTGCTCTACTTAATTGCTAATGGATATATGATCTGAATTAATATTCTAGGAAAGAATTGCATACAGAGGTAGTCCTCCGCTTACAACAGTTCATTTAGTGACCGAGGTCCTAACAGCACAGAAAAAAGTGACTTATGACAGTGTTTCACACTTCCGACCATTACAGCATCCCCATGGTCATGTAATCTAAATTCAGACGCTTGGCAACTGGTTCATATTTATAACGATTGCAATGTCCCAGGGTCATGTGATAACTTTTTGTGACCTTCTGACAAACAAGGTCAATGGGGAAGCTGAATTTGCTTAACAACTGTACTACTAACTTAGCAACTGCATTGATTCTTTTAACAACGGTGGCAAGAAAAGGGTGTAAAATGGGTATAAAGCTCATTTAACAACTGTCTTGCTTAGCGACAGAAAGTTTGGGCTCAATTGTGGCCGTAAATTGAGGACTATCTATTTAGTATGTTAGCAATTCTCAATTAATAGTTTCAATCTTCAGTCTGCAAGTAGAACAGATTATTAAAAGCCAGGCTTGCAACGTCCAAAAATGAATTTTCGCCTTCCTACGTAATTTTTTATCAGGCCAGCTCTACCTGCAATAGCTTTTAATCCAGCAGGTTAAATGTAAATGATGAATCCTGCATGGTAATCTGTTAGTGGCTCATTACATTTCATATTTTTGCTGCTTGCCTAGAAGTATAAATACAAGCATCTTTCAGGAAAGTGCCTCTGGCTTGAGACATCATACATATATAGATCTGGTGTGCACATTAGGACATGGGTCCTCAACCCCAGGCCACAGTCCACTACCAAGCCATGGCCTATTTGGAAACAGGCTACACAAGCAGCTGGCCGATGTATGTGCACAGAGCTCAACTTGCGCAAGTCTAGCTATGCACGCAAGTTGAGCTCTGTGCACTTGCGCCAGTCTGCTGCTCACATGGCTCGATTCCCCCCTCTCTCAATTGGGCTGCCAAGGTTGGGGACCATTGCATTAGGACAAGGAGAAGACATAGATGACTTTACTTTGGTTATCCTGTGACTGAAACTGGATTGTAGAAGAAGAAACCGCAGGAAAAAACCAATAAGAGCTGATGTGGCTTAGGCAGCAACTCCAAACATTTGTTGGTAACAATCCCTTAGAGATAAATCAACATCTATCAATAGCAACGCACTCCCAGCAACAAACTTTAATAAATCCACAGCCAATGAATATTAATGGCCAATAAATATAGGCTGCATTACAGATGACAGTCATTGCGATGAACGTTATTTTCAACGACACAAGCAATCAAATAGTGCTTTGACTACTGTTCCAATCTACAAATAAGTTCTCTCATGCATTTACACTTACCAGCAAATTGGTCTCATGTTCAGTATCTGGCATGTAAGGATACTGCACGTAAAACATGTCATTTCGTACCATCTTCTTCCTCATCCGGCATGGCCCTTCGGTCATTTCCAGCATCCATTTGTCCAGGTGAGAACCGATGGGAGGCCCCCATAGACCTCTCTCCCGCAACAACTCATATTCGATTTGAGACCACTCTTCTGTCACGTACTTCAAGGCATTTTGCTGACGCTAGAAAAAGGAAGGAGAGGTCAGCTGCCATTTTATCGAATAACCAAAATTTTTGGCCCATGTTATTGTCAGTGGCCTGTGCGGATTGTAGCTGATTCTGACAATGAGGAGGCTGGTATGGTGCTGCGCCAGCAGCCTGTGCAGCTGGCGCTCGAGTCAGACAGTGAGGAGGCTGGAGAAGATGTGGTGCCAGAGGCAGGGATTCAGCCAAGGCCTTCAGAACCTCCAGAAGCTCCTTTAAGTGAAAAGGACGAAGAGGAGGAGCCTCTTCTCAATGCACGGGCGCACAGAGCAAAAAGAAAGCAATGGTTCCTCAGGAGGAGGTCTCCTCAAGAATAAGACTTGGGGCTAATTGGCCACTCCCTTAGCCTATTTAAGGAGGAACACCGATTGCAGCAAGCTGTAGGGAACAACTTTATTTCACTCTCCTTCGCGTCTGGATTCTCTGCAAAATTGCTTCTGGGCTTTTTGCCAACTCTAGTAAGACTGTGATTACCTTATCTTAGAATGCTTATAGGCTGTTAAGGAAGTTTATTAACAGCCTTTGGTTTAAAAAGACTGAGTTATTTGAGTAAAATAAGGTTCGTATAGATTTTGTATGTGCTGCGTTCTTTGGGGTCCATAGCTGGGGCAGAACAGTCATCACTGTTTCTTTCACTTGTTCTTCTTCCATTTTAATACTCAATAAATAATTATACATTTTTAACAATATCTACTGCATACAAAGAAAATCTTTATAGAATGTTTCATAGATGGCATTTTTCGCCCTCAAGATTAGCAAAGAGGTTTAAGAATAAATCTGCAAAATGTTGAAAATGTCATCAGACACCTGGTTCATACTATCATAATGTGGTAGATATGTCAAAAAACAAAAAAATGTTGGGACAAAAATACATACGTGGTTGGAAAAAAAAGATCAAACAACATGTAGACTTGAAACCAGCGACATTTTTGTTGGGCGTTTTATCAGATAAATATAATACAGGGAATGTATATCTGATTTTACATGTATTAACGGCAGCGAGAATAGTATTTGCACAACAGCGGAAAAGTAAAGAGATCTGATGAAGACGTGATTAGAAAAATATTAAGAATGTGCAGAAATGGACAAGCTAACACTTACAATTAAGGAAAAGAAAGAAACAGAATATTTTTTGATTTGTGAGTTATTTTATCAATGGCTAGCTGACAAAAACAGGAGCTAGAAACGGAAATATATGTAATACAAGGAAGATGTGTTAAATTGGTTAAACAAATAGTATGACTGTTATTGGTATTAATATATATTGATACCAATGTGATGAATATTGCTGTAAACATTTTGAATATTACTTCCTACAGTGATTTGTATCCAGTCAACACACTGTTCAATTGAAGTTGGAATTTTATATACTATAAAATAAAATAAAAACTTATTCCAAACAAACAAATAAATAATTATACATTTTTTAAAAATTAATTTTTCATCTTAAATTAAATATCTGATTTAATTCCACTGGTTCTTTATAAAAAACATATATTCTTGCATCTTCCTCATATCTTGATTGTATTTGCACATATTGCCACCATGCTAGATCAATCCCTTGATTGGTCAGTTCTTGTTTAGATTTAAGTTTCCCTTTGTCATTCAAAATAGCCTTATATCTTACAATTTTTTCCATATTAATCACATTCCGATGTATCAATGCCTCCATCGTGGAGAGACATACTGGTATTTCCATATAATGTATTTCTTTGATTTTTTTCCCCCCCATACTAGCAACAATGCATTTTATCATTAGCCATCTTCTACAGTAATTCTACTGCAAACCTCTCATGATTTAAGGCAAAACAAACAAACAAACAAACCACAATGAATTCCTTGAATTTTTTTTTAAAAAAAAAGCTTAAAGATTTGCAATTGAAAATTTAGGTACCCACCTTACCTATGGAGTTAAAAGTCAAAGCTAAGATCTATTCTTGAAGGAGCTTTTACTATTAGATTTGTATATGTCTATGGAGATACCCAGATCATGGTTGTCCCAAAGGTGCTTTTTTTACAACTGAAGGAAGCTTCTTCTTCAGTTCTTCAGAAGAAGCCGAAGAAGCTTCCTGGATGAGAAGTAAAATGTCTTCAAGCAAAACAAAGAAAGGCTAATTAGTTGCTAGTTAGTTGCTAAAGCACCTTTGGGATTAGATTTGCAAATGTCAGATCATTCTACTTAAAATGCATGCTAGTGCTTTATGTCTTGTCTCCCTCAATTCAGAAGAATGAGAAGGGGAAGATATTGATTAAAAGACCTATTAATTTCACTTACCTCTTGATATTCTTTATACTGCATGTCTACCAAGTCTTTAACCACAGCAATGTGAGTAAACATCCATTGAGAAATCTCCTAATGGTAAGAATGCAAATATTATTGTAGACAGAAGAAAGTCCACTCTTGAAAATATAAAAAGATCAGCATTGAAAAATAACAACACAGGATTGTCATTTTTTAATGGAAATTTGGTAGACAGATTGCTAGTTTCTGCCATATAGATGCTGGTTCACGAATTCTGGGAGTTAAGTCCACAAGTATAAAAGGGCCATAATTCTCCATCTCTGTTCTAAGGCAAGAATGAAGAGAATGGCTCCTCAGATGCCAACAGATTCCAGTACACAGATGAAGTCCAAAAAGGGACTTCAAGGGCCTTGGTGGAGCAGTGGACTAAAGCGCTGTTAAATAGCACTTAGTTGCCAGCTGCCTGCAATTACTGCAAGTTTGAATCTCACCAAGCCTTCCATCCTTCCGAGGTAGGTAAAATGAGGACCTGGATTGTGGGGGCAATAAACTGACTTTGTATAAAAAAGAACACCGCTTAGGGGGGGCCAAAAGCCCTACTAAGCAGGTATATACAAACGTATGAAGGTTATTGCTTAACGCATTGTAAGCTGCCCTGAGTCTCCGGAGAAGGGCGGCATATAAATCGAACCAATAAATAAATAAATAAATAAATATGTGAAGGGTTATAAATTGCCAGTTCTTGATATCATCAGAATACAATGAAGGAAACAAACAATTTATTAAGTGACGTTAAAACACAGAACAAGTTGCTAAATGAGTAGGAGACAACAGTTTAGTTTAATTTTCAACTTGTTTTGCTTTTTAATTCTGTTAATTACCTGTGTCGATAGATTATGTTTACTAAGTCCACTTTCTTTTCTGTTTCTTCTTGATCCAGTTAGCTTGGAGAGGCCAAAACCACTGCTGACTCGAGATAACTTTGATTGAGTTGCTGGAATCAAAGCTTCTCCTCTACTGATGCATTTCTTTTCATGAGCTGGAAGATAAAACAGTTGATCAAAATGCAATAATTGTACTTCACAACTTCCCATATACAGTACCATTACCATCTGATATAATGCAGACTGTCATGTTGTTCTACATAGTATTAGGGCTTTGCAAAGCTTCCAAGGAAGTAGTTCAGAGATCTACTTGCTTAAAAGGTAAAGGTAAAGGTTCCCCTCGCACATATGTGCTAGTCGTTCCTGACTCTAGGGGGTGGTGCTCGTCTCCATTTCAAAGCTGAAGAGCCAGCGCTCTCCGAAGACGTCTCCATGGTCTTGTGGCTGGCATGACTAAACACCAAAGGCACACGGAACGCCATTATCTCCACCAAAGGTGGTCCCTATTTTTCTACTTGCATTTTTTACGTGCTTTCAAACTGCTAGGTTAGCAGAAGCTGGGACAAGTAATGGGAGCTCACCCTGTTACGCGGCACTAGGGATTCGAACCGCTGAACTGCCGACCTTTCGATCGACAAGCTCAGCGTCTTAGCCACTGAGCCACCGCGTCCCCCTTAAGACTCAAATTAAGTTTGGGTTGCATTCAGAGCCCCTCACTGCCTACTTCTACAGAGATCATGTTAGAGGAATTTTCCTTAGCAGAGTTGTTTAAGGGATCTCCTGGACTGGATGGCTCTAGCACGGGCTGGAAAAAAACCTGTAATGTCTGTCAGATATTTCATCCATGTTCTCAAAATGTTAATCAGCAGATGTGGAGAATGGTGAGTTGGGGGACTTCTTAGAATTACGGTATGAGTGCGTTTGAACCAGGGGTGAAATGCTCCCGGTTCGGACCAGATTGGCCAATCCGGTAGCGATGGCAGCGGGTGGTTCAGAGGACTGGTAGCAAAAATCCCTGCCCCCCGCCCCCCCCGGCCCATGCCCACTCAATCACCCGGTTGCCCCTTGCTGCTTTTTAAAAAAAATGCTTTTAAAAGGTTAAAAAAAAGGCTCTGACGATCACAGCTGAGCCGCGTGATAGTCAGAGCCTTTTTTTTTACTTTTAAAAGCATTTTTTTACAATCTATTCAGCCGGATAAGTTGTAAAAAAAATGTTTTTACAAGTAAAAAAAAAGTTCGCGTACCATAGCTGATCACCCCCCATGCGCTGTTCTACCTACCCCATGCCTTCTTTTGGCGTGCACTGCATGCGCATCTTGCATTTGGTGCATGGTGCACAGTGCATGCGTGTGTGCAGCGCACACGCGCAGCCAGCGAACCGGTAGTAAACCGGTTCAAATTTCACCACTGGTTTGAACTGAAAAATGCTGAACTCAAAAGCATTCAATTTCAAGTTCAAAGCCATTGTTTCAAAAATCTAAATGGGCTTTTCCGAATATTCTACAGGCATCTCAAGTATAAAATGTTTTAAGTTCAAATCATTTTGAACATCATTTCATAGAACACATTATGTCCTGAATTCTAAATCAGAGCGTTAAGATTTTTTTTTTCTTCCCCTTGCTCTTACCCAAGTGATTCTGCCAACATTTTAAACTGGCTTCTTCAATAAGAGATTTTGCAACTGCGATATCCACATGGCCTCTGTCATTGACTGGAAAGGATACTTTGAAAGCCTCCTCCAAAATCTGTTTCTTGCTGTAGATCAACTCTGTCCACACACGATTCACAGCTTTAAGGAGAAGTTGGCGACCTGTATATGTGAATAGAACAAAGTTGTGATCAACTATGAGAACCGTGGCACTGAAAAACCTGGGAGAGTTAAATGTAATAAGACATTTATCTAAGCATTATTTTAGCATTAAGGATTAAGTGCCAATATGATCCATGGAAATATCTGTAGTAGCATAACTTTTATTTGAACAGCAATCAGTTCTAATGCCAGAGACTTGCCATGTTAACTTAAGGCGGGATACTAATCTAAAGAAAACATGATAACATGCAATTTCTGTAAGCTTATGATTTATCTCAATGGTTCCCTATAGAAAGGACTGGCCTTTTTTTCAACTCTGACTTCGGAGCCATATAAAGTTTAATACAGATAGTCCTCGATTTACAGCCATAACTGGTAATCAGAATTTCCATTGTTAAGCAAGGCAATTGTTATGTGAGTGGTGCCCAATTTTGGTTGTTAAGTGAACCACTGCAGCTAGTACTCTGCTAAACAAATAATTCCCTCAACACTGTCAAACTATTTACTAAATCTGCATTAATATTAATCTTCTCATTGTTCCTATCATCCATCTCCTCCCACTTACGACTGTATGACTGTAACCTTGTTGCTGGTATCCTTATATTGACTGTTTCCTAATATTATTTGATTGCTTATTTCTTCCCTATGACTATCATTAAGTGTTGTACCTTATGATTCTTGACGAACGTATCTTGTCTTTTTATGTACACTGAGAGCATATGGCCCAAGACAAATTCCTTGTGTGTCCAATCACACTTGGCCAATAAAGAATCCTGTTCTGTTCTGTTCTGTTCTGTTCTGTTCTGTTCTGTTCTGTTCTGTTCTGTTCTGTTCTATTCTATTCTATTCTATTCAGTGAATCACGTGGCTGTTAAATGAATCCAGCTTCGCTCACTGACTGCTTGTTGGAAGCTGCCTGGGAAGGTCACAAATGACATCACATGACCCTGGGATGCTGCAACCATCATAAACACATACCGGTTGCCAAGAGACCGAATTTTGGTCACGTGACCGCAGAGATGCTGCGGCAGTCACAGGCGCGAGGAGAAGCTGTAAGTCACGTTTTTCAGTGTTGATGTAACTTTGGACAGTCGTTAAACAAATGGTCTGTACTCTGATATTTGATCGGCTAACTTTTTCTTAGGTTGAACTCAGCCACTCAAGCGTAATGGAAATACCCCATTCCACACCTTGGAATCCAAGAGATGGCATTTTTGTTAGAATAATCGTAGGTACATAATGATGTCTCTGATCAGCCGTCTGTCAGCGCTGAGTTTTCCACATGTCTAGCAGCAGCTAAAATGTTATTTGTTCACTAAGACGCTTTTTGTTTTGTTTGCTCCTTCTCACAGATTTCGCTGAGTGACAGAGATTTATGTCTAATTCTAATGCATTCCGGACTGCAGCTTAGCAGGGTCTATTTTAAGTGGATACGCAGCCCATCATCACTTTAATTCCCCATCTTACACTCTCAAACTGCTTGCTGTCAATTAGGCCCCTTGTAGCCTACATTTCAATCTGGCGAGCTGAAGTCTGCTTAGCATTTCCAATGTGTCCTTCATAGCCCACTGGAAAATAATTTCCCCACTGACTCTCTAACACAGGGGTATGAAACTCCATTTCATTGAGGGCCACATCAGGATTGTGTTTCATCGCGGGGGGCCGGGGTGGGGTGGGCGTGGCCAGCTCGACATCACTCGTGTCACGGGGGCACCTGTGATGGCCAAGTGCTAAGGCATGACTTCCTTCAAACCCTCCCTCCCTCTCATTATAATCTTCCTTCCTCCCTCCCTCTCCTTCCTTTTCCTTCCCTCTTCATTTTCCTTTCTTCTTCCTTCCCATCTTCCCTTCTTTTTCTTTGTCTTTCCTCTTTCCCTTTCCTGTCCCTTCTTGGATGCTCAAATGCAAAAGGGGAAACATTTCCCCTTTTTTGTTTTGTTTTGAGTTTGTTTTGATAGCCCTCTGCCAGCGAAAATGGAGCTCGGGGTGGGGGGCATGCACCCCCCCCGGGCCCTGTTTTTGGTCATGACAACCTCCTGCCAGTGAAAATGGAGTGGGGGTGGGGGGGCACACGTGGTCTCCCGAGCTCTGTTTTCACTGGCAGAGGCACCGTTTGCTGTTTCCAGGGCAGCCCCCGCAGGCCAGATCTAAGCACTGTAGGGGCCGGATCCATCCCGCAAGCCTTGAGGTTTGACACCCCCTGCTCTAACAAGTACCTAAAAGATCAGGAGAAAGGATGGGAGAAGCACAACAAGGAACATTTGACTCGTATTTCAGCCTAACATGCTTCATGGTGTATCATTACCTTCACCGACATCTTGACTGTAGACTCCATCGGGCTCAACGTCAGAAGGTATCATGATGTGCCATGTGGTCATTCTGGCCTCTGCTTCCAGACCAAAACCCTCAACGCTGCTGTAAACAGCATCCAAGAAGGTTAGACGTGAAGGAGGCATATTTGCTTTAGAAAAGCTGTGGGGGGAAGGAGAGCTGGTCCTGATATAAATAGACAGGTTTCTGCACTTATATATATACACACACAGTGATCTTATTTTCTGAGGGCCTCAAGAAGTTCAATAGTGAAAAAGGTGTAATAGTCAACCGCACAGAATTATTAAAAGGCAACAGCCTAGCAAAAACCTCATGTCGGCATGTGCTGAATTAAAAATCTAACATTAATGATAGTGCATTGATATGCAACAGACATTGGAGAGACTTGAAAACAGAACACGAGAAGTTCTATTTTCAAACTGCAGTGGAAGATTATTTTATTCATTTGTATCCCACCTTTTATCATTTTTACAAATAATTCAAAGCTGTGAACGTATCCATTTACTCTTCTTCTTTTCCCCACAGCAATAACTCTGTGAGGTGTGTTTGGGGGGGGAGGAGATAGGGGTGGGGAGGACTACTTGTATCACAATTTCTGGAAAGAAAGCATATGGTGTATCAGAACACTCTGTCTCTTTTCATTCTCACTTGAGCGAGGTAAAGGTCAATTATATGGTACAACTTTATAATGCTGCTACTTCAGCCAACAGATGGGAGTTCTCCTTATTTAAATGCCTCCCACACGAGGTCCTAATGTTCACACACACACAAAAGAAATGCCTACTGTGTCATGGAGAAAGTAATGTACAACAGCTCAGCCTCAGATTATGAAAACTGACAGACAGGTTTAATTGGCAAAAGTTGTGGCTGTTATAAATTCCAAGCAAAGATCAAGATTCGTTTTTATAAATTGCCTTCTTTAAAGGAAGACCAAGGAAGGACTGTTTCTTCTTAAGCTGTTAGTATATGAAGCAGATGGAAAAGTATTATGAAAAGAATCGACAAATGATGATCGGAAGTCTTGTGCAAACCTAATACATCTTCATTATTTCAGTATTTATGAGTAGAAGCTGGTACCTGAAGCATTCAGGGGTACAAGAAAAACTGGTACCTGACACAGCGTTCAAACTGGTAACGCTTTTATATATAAAAAGCCCTTCAAATCTGCTTGTGATTGTCTTTTTATTGTTGATGTTCTGACCTAAGCTCCCTTAACAAGGAGGAGGTAGGAATTGATCCTGGCAAAACCTCTTTTATTTACACAACTGTGAATTATGTTCATTCACAGTCAGCAAGGTTTGTCCAAACGGTTTTTCAAAGGAATATTTCTCAACACACCTTATCTCGTATGGCAAGCTGCCACGTAACTTGTTTCCAACCACCGTACAAGGCCAAACTTGGCACAGAGTCTCTCAGAGTCATGGAATGAACAAATTGTTTCCTGCAAAAGGCCATTCCCTGTTCGCTCTTTTATTTCCTATGGGAGGGACCAATCACCTCCAAGGTGTGGCTTTACTCCCGAGTCGACCCTGCTTTCTGAGTTGTTCTTGTCTTCTGGCAGCTCTGCGCATGTGCACACTGGGAACGGGCACCAGCTGTTCCTCTGCCTCACTGGTGTCTACCTCCCTCTCTTCCTCTGACGCAGAACCCTCGTCCGAGCCTTCCCCAGCCCCCAAGACTGGCCCAAGTTCCTTCCCAAACTCCTCACTGTCCGACTCTGCTGCCAGCTCCGCTAGATATCACAACAGTTGATATCTAATTTCCAGTTTCCGTTCCAGAATTAAAGCTCCATGTCTACAAGGAATTGGTTACTCTACTTTGCCTTCCTAAATATCAGAAATATGAGCTATGATTTATAAATCACACCTATTAAAAAAGAAACTTAATGTTAATCATCTTGATTTATTTATTCATTCATTCATTCATTCATTCATTCATTCATTCAACAAAGTGCAAAGCATACAATCTGGGACACTTACCTTCCTGCATAAAGATTAATCAAGCAATGAGCCAGGCAGCTGATGAATTCTTGGTCGTGATTTGCGGGACCCAGGATCAGGCTTCGGTTCACAGTAAGCATCCTTAGAGAGTCGAGGAGAGCAACTTGCTGGGGAACCGTTTTATGTGGCCGTGAGAATTGGTACAAGATGGTCCTGTTCAGGCAGTGATAAATAGCATCCAAGGATAATCCCTGAGATCTTCTTTTTGACTTTAAAAAACAACAGCAACACACAAATAAACATTTTAAAGAGAGGAATCGTAACAGTACTGTACACTTTTATTTCTGTGTTTTTAAACAGGTTTTCAGCAATGATTTTCCTCTACTAAATGAGAAGGTTCCATTATCTTGGAAATTAGCCTAAATCATTGCTTAACACTGCCTCTTGTTATTAAAAGTATTCATCAAATAGCCTTGGCAAAATCCAATTTTGACTGTTTCCTGTGAAAGAAAAAAATAAGTCAAAATAGGATGAAGCTTTTGATAAGATCTGCAGAACTCACTTTTTCCCTTCAGCGTATCTACTGAACAAAGCCACAACTGTTTGGAAGCTTTACAGGTTGGGAAATCGTTGCCCCTATTCAGGGGTGGGCTTCAAACATTTTAGCAAGGGGTTCTCTGCCCAGTTGCTGGGTGGGCGTGGCCATGGTGGGCGTCGCCTAATTGGCCTCCTGCACCATGGCGGCGGGGATGTGTGTTTTTGCCCTCCCCGGGCTCTGGAGGCTTTTCTCGATCCTCCAGGAGGGCGAAAACGGCTTCCCCAGGTTCCGGAGACCCCTTGGAGGCCAGAAACGGACCCATTTTTGGCCTTCCCGAACTTCCAGTAGGCTGTTTTTAAGCTTCCCTGAGCCTCCATGCAAGCCCTGCATTTACCTGCATCCAAAAAGGGCCGTGTGGAGACTCCTGGGAGGGGTGGGGTGGACGGAGCCAGCCAGGAGTGAGATTTGGGGAATCTCTGAGCTGCACAGAATCTTAGCTACAGGTTCTCCCGAACCCCTCCGAACCCCCAGCAGCCCTCCCCTGCCCCTATTGCTCTAATGTGATTGCCAGATACAAGATCTGACTTCAACAACAGAAGCTGCTGTTTGTGCCAATACAATTGAGCGAGGAGGAGAAAACTGGTTTAAGAGGAGGTCATCTCCAACTTGTGAACAAGCAATTAGTCCACTTTAACTTTGATTCAATGAAGTATGAGAAAGGTAAAGCATAAAGGCTTCTCTTCAGAGTGCATAATTATTTCCACCTTTACTAAACTTTTGTTATGGAAAGAAATATTTAAAGGAGAACAAGTATAGGAAGTATTGTCTGTCTAGGAAAGCGAAGAATTTTTTTTTTTGAACACAAAATCATGTGAACATACCTGTGCAATTAATTGGAGTGTGAAATCTATAAGCAACTTCGATTCCTTGTTGAACATCCCTTGCCAAAGTTTATCTACCACACGCTGCGTGAAATAGAATACGTTGTTTACAAGCACCTGGTAACTTCCTCCACTGGTGATAGGCAAAGATGCATCCTCACCTACACAAGGAGAAGAATTTCATTCCCAAAATGAATACCTACAAAAAAAATGATAATACCCCAATTCCCCCCCCCCCCCCCATGGAACAGAGCATATAAGGACATTCCATAAAACTAACAATTTCTCCATAGAAGTATAATTCACATTACACAGTATCATTATGCAGTATCAGAACTCTTAAGCTTACAGAACAACTGCTCTTGTCTCATTCTTAACTAGAGTAATCCATATTTTTTAACTGATGTGTAGAAACAACATTTTGCATTTACAGTAATTCATCAGTTATGTTCTTTTGAGGATTTGAAGAAGGTTCGTTAGGGATAAAAGCATGTAAACGAATGTTTACCCAATAAAACATCAGCGGCCAGCAAGTGGTCCATAACACTATCCAAAATATAAGTCTGAAATTCTTTTTGTTGGGCCCTTGTTGATCTTTCCGGAGATGCCTAGAAATGCAGAATAAGGATAATAAGATGTCATCAGAGGAAGCTATTCTGAAATGTTACTATGAACTCTGGCAAATTTAAGATGCATTAAACATTGTACGGTCTGGCACTTGGCGCAAATAAGACTTTCCATTCAATATATTTAGTGTAAGTGAATAATAAATTATTAATGTGTTAGTACCCTGTTTCCCCCAAAATAAGACATCCCCTGATAATAAGCCCAATCGGGCTTTTAAGCGCATGGCAATAAGGCCAAGTGAGTGCATGAGTGAGATCCCGTTGCGAACCGGTAGTAAAGGTAAGTAAAACCCACCCCTGATCCTCACCCCAATTGTGTCTTTCACTTTTCTGAGCTGCTTCCCGCCTGAATGAGTTAAAGGAGGAAGACAAGCTGACAAATGTGGAAAAACAATTCTCTAAAAAGTTTTCCTTTTTTTTCCTAATTAGAAGATAGTGTAGCTAGAAAATCAGAGGTGAGATATACAGATAGGACTGCCCTTATATCTTTGGCATAAAAATCTTTCTGAGGAGATGGAGTGAAACCAACTAGCCTTCTAGAGCCGCGGTGGCGCAGTGGTTAGAGTGCAGTACTGCGGGCTACTTCTGCTGACTGCCGGCTGACTGCAATTTGGCAGTTCGAATCTCACTAGGCTCAAGGTTGACTCAGCTTTTCATCCTTCCGAGGTGGGTAAAATGAGGACCCAGATTGTTGGAGGGGGGGCAATAGGTTGACTCTGTAAACCGCTTAGAGAGGGCTGTAAAGCACTGTGAAACGGTATATAAGTCTAAGTGCTATTGCTTCTTAAGGTGCAAATCATTGCAAGACTCTCAAAATTACTCTGATATGTCAGTGGTCTTCACCACGGACCCCCTTTAAATACCTTTTGTGACCATGGACCCCCAAGACTTAAATTTTAAATCATAACATTTCTTCAAGTCTTCGCGGACTCCCTATGACAACACTGCGGGGGGCCCCAGAGGTCCGTGGACCACAGGTTGAGAATTACTGTAGTAGCAATGGCAATAGCACTTACACTTAAATACCGCTTCAGTGCTTTGCAGCCCTTTCTAAGTGGTTTACAGTGTCAGCATATTGCCCCCAACAATCTGGATCCTCATTTTACCGACCTTAGAAGGATGAAACGCTGAATCAACCCTGAACTAATGAGACTCGAACTGTCGAACTGCTGAACTGCTGGCAGCCAGCAGAAGTAGCCTGCAGTACTGCATTCTAACTACTGTGCCACCATATGCAAAACCCATTAACAACGGTAAAAAACAGAACGTTGAAAATATCCATATTCTTTTTTGCTTTAAGAAACGACGATAAAACACTAAATTTACCTCCAGAAGAAGATCTATCAAAGGAGTTTGCTTGCTTGCGGGTGTAAGGCAGAGATTATCTATTATCAGCACACGCATAAAGTCAAACACAAACTTCTTAGCAGGATGATTGGTTAAAAAAGTCTTAGACCCAACGTTGCAATACTCTGATTGGCTCCGATTCATCCCTGTATCAGAGGCAAAGGCTTTGAACTCTTCAGCTGGAGATCCGGCATCATCATCTAAATCAGTAACCTGTTTTTGAAAAAGAAAGCAGTCATCAGTTGTTAATTTTGGACAACAGAGTGCGATGGATTGCAGTTATTTATTTTAGCATCTCAGTACATACAGATAGTCCTCGCCTTACAACCTTTTGTTTAGTTATTGTTTCAAGTTATAACGACACTGAAAAAAAGAGATTTGTGACAATTTTTTCACACTTATGACCATTGTCCCATGGTCACACAATCAAAATTCAGGTTCTTGGCATGTTTAACTCATGTTTATGACAGCTGCAGTGTCCTGGAATCATGCGGTCATCTTTTTTGACCTTCTGACAAGCAAAAGTCAATGGGAAAGTCAGATGCACATAACAACTGTGTTCCTAACTTAACAACTGCAGTGATTCATTTAACAGCTGTGGGAAGAAAAGTCGTAAAAATGGGGCAAAATTCACTTAACAACTATCTTGCTTACCAATAGACACTTTGGGCGAAGACTATCTTTGCAGCTAGTTGACAGCCATTTAGGAACGGCAAGAGCAGAACTCTCTGAAATAAATGTGTCTTTCAGCAAATAAACTGTCTCTCTTAGCAAAGGAAATGTTGGGCTCAGTTGTGGTTATAAGTTGAGGACCGTCTGCAGCAGCACCTAACCAATCTAGGTGGATCTTGGACGTTAAACAGAGACAACCCTGCAAAAATACTTGAATGGTGGACCTGAGAATTCCAAGCTGTTGGAAAGTTGACAAAAATGGGCACAATTCTCTTAATAAGCGCTTTTGCATAGCAAGTGGAAATTCTGGTCCTGGTTGTGGTCATATGTCAAGGACTAAGCTATATTATAATTTCTCCTAAAAGTGCATTAGAAGGAAGTGTTGTTATTGCTACCAACTTGCCTTCCATTGAGGACCTGTATACTGCATGAATCAAAAAGAGGGCTGTGAAAATATTTACAGACCCTTCGTATCCTGGACATAAATTGTTTCAACTCCTATCCTCAAAACGACGCTATAGAGCACTGCACACCAGAACAACGAAACACAAGAACAGTTTTTTCCTGAATGCCATCACTCTGCTAAACAAATAATTCCCTCAACACTGTCAAACGTTACTAAGTCTGCACTACTATTAATCTTCTCATCGTTCCCATCACCCATTTCCTTCCACTTATAGAATAGAATAGAATAGATTTTTTTATTAGCCAAGTATGATTGGACACACAAGGAATTTGTCTTGGTGCATATGCTCTCAGTGTACATAAAAGAAAAGATATGTTCATCAAGAATCATAAGGTACAATAGTTAATGATAGTCATAGGGTACAAATAAGCAATCAGGAAACAATATCAATATAAATCGTAAGGATACAAGCAACGAAGTTACAGTCATAAGTGGAAGGAGATGGGTGGTGGGTACGATGAGAAGATTAATAGTAGTGCAGACTTAATAAATAGTTTGACAGTGTTGAGGAAATTATGACTGTATGACTATAATTTTGTTGCTTGTATCCTTGTGATTTATATTGATATTGTTTCCTGATTGCTTATTTGTACCGTATGACTATCATTAAGTGTTGTACCTTATGATTCTGGATGAACTTATATTTTCTTTTACGTACACTGATAGCATATGCACCAAGAAAATTCCTTGTGTGTCCAATCATACTTGGCCAATAAAAAATTCTATTCTATACTATTGATTTATGTACTGCAATGCAAGTAGATAAAATTCTTGGAAGCCAGAGGCATCTTACGGTCAAGTAAATATGATACAGCAAAAAACAACAACCCTGCTGTCACTGAGCCTAGAACAGCAGATGGTGCTAAGGAGGCCTACAAGCTGTCTATTGTCACAAAGGATTTAGACAACTGCTCTGTCCTTCCTCTTTCCATACGGAGACATGAAGCACGGTAGAGTGACTTTAATTTGGGTTTTGGCCAAACGGGAAAATTTCATATCATAAAAACCATGCCTCTAGAAAGGTACTTGCTGAGACTATGATACAGAAAGAAAGAGACTGAGCAGATATCTACCCAAGCAAAATATTCTATTAAAACAAAACTTACACAGGATAATAAGCAGATTAAAGTCCTAATTACAAACTAAGAAGATACTGGAAAAGACATAATGAAAGCAAGTATAATTATCCACCCCAGAATGTTCAGCCGCTGTGGTCAATACAGTGCAAAAAAACAAAACAAAAAAACCCGTGATGATGTGTGGCTTAAACCTTCACTCTCAAAGGTTAAAGTCGTATCAAGTGTTAATTCCCCCGTGAGAGCTGCAAAGCCTCTTGAATCTGACGCTATTAATCCATGTATGAGATTTTGCAAAAGTCTCAAAGGCTCCCTAACAGCGCCGAAAATAATGTTTTTCTTCCCTTTAGCCTCTTAAACGCAAACATGCATAATACTCTAATGCTGAGACCTCTACAAGCCGATTGTGGCTGGCCAAAATTTCAGGTTTTTCCTCATGTAGGACTTAGTGCTGAACTGGGGATTTTAGGCACCCATAACATTGAGCAAGTTTCAAAAATCAGAAATCATCTTTGCATGATGTAGATAAAATAGGTTAAAATTATATTTCGGTGCCAACCCTGCAATCTACCCCAATCAGCCCTACCTATGCAGATCTCAATTGAACCATTTTGCTATAATTTTAACACATTTTGTCTAGATGTTAAATGATTGTGTTTTATTCCAATTTTATTTTAGACTGTATTTTATCCAATTCCATTTTAAATTGCTTTTATCAAATTAATTTTAGTAGTAATTTGTTTCTGGAACTCTGCACTTTGATATGGCCCAAGGGTTAATCAATAAATAAAGATATAACATGACAGCATGAATAATCAGCTGGTACTTACAGCTGAGATGGCTCTCAGTAATTTCCATGCTGATAAATCTTTCTATTCAATTCTATTTATATTTGCTAATTAAATACTCAAACTTGAAACTTGCTTAATGTTATGGAAGCCTGATTTCCATACCATAAAAGGTAAAGATAAAGGTTCCCCTCATACATATGTGCTAGTCATTCCCGACTCTAGGGGGCGGTGCAATCTCCGTGTCAAAGCTGAAAAGCCAGTGCTGTCCAAAGACGTCTCTGTGGTCATGTGGCTGGCATGACTCAACGCCAAAGATACACGGAACGCTGTTACCTTCCCACCAAAGGTGGTCCCTATTTTTCTACTTGCCTTTTTTGCGAACTGTTGTTTGCGAACTGCTAGGTTGGCAGAAGCTGGGACAAGTAACGGGAGCTCACCCTGTTACGCGGCACTAGGGATTTGAACTGCTGAACTGCTGACCTTTCAATCAACAAGCTCAGCGTCTTAGCCACTGCGTCTCACTTTCCATACCATAGATACCAAATAATTGGAGGTTTTGGGTTGTTGTTTTTTTTTAAAAGGAAGCAATTCTTTTGTTTCCTACCATTTCTGAATATGGCCGAATGTTGAAAGGGAACACGGTAGCTGCCAGTGCACAAAGAAAATCTGGGCTCATCCACATCGAAGCTAAATCTGGAACATTATGATACAGGTATCGAAAAAACTGCATCAAGGTGACTGGATATTCGCGAAGCCAAGATCCTTCTTCCTCTGACTGCCAAGGCTGCAGGGCAAGGAAACATTAGAAACTTTATTCTTTTCAAAGATAAAATAATGTGAAATAACAACATGGTGCATTATCTAAAGCAGAACTGCATTAGCCAAGACACAATGTACTGACTAGAGTTGCATCTCTAACAATAAAATTTATTGAGTAATTAATCCTATATGTTATTAACTAGAGCATCGGGAGGGAGAGAGGGAGGGAGGGAGGGAGGGAGGGTGAAGAAGAGGGAGAGGGAGGGAGGGAGGGAGGGAGGGAGGGAGAGAGAGAGAGAGAGAGAGAGTGATGTTAATATGTGACATCATGTTTTATTAACTGTGGTGTACAATATAAAGAAAATTAGCTTGGACCAAGGCCACCCGATAATTTCATATTTACTCATGTGCAGAAGCCAACAAGTATGCATGGACGGATAACTTTTTTTTTATTTTAGATTTTCATCCTGTCTTTATTATTTTTTAAAAAAATAATTCAACGTAGAGAACATACATAATATTCCTTCTTCCTCCTCCTCCTATTTTTCCCACAGCAACAACCCTGCAAATTGAGTTGGGCTGAGAGAGTGAGAGAGAAAGAGAGAGTAACTGGCCAAAGTCACCCAGCCGGTTTTTCGAGCCTACAGCGAGACCAGAACTCGGTCTCCTGTTTTCTAGCCCAGCACCTTAACCACTAGTGTAACTGGTTTCTTGTTAGCATTATTGGTTTCATAAGGAAGTGGCATACATTTTCTTAATGTATGCCACTTCTCTAAGCACAAATCTGCTTCTACTTTGCAACAAGACCTCAATAGTACCCAGCAAAACACTTATTAATGTTGGCTTTATCGAACAGTGGTTTAGAGTTTGCTAGGCTGTGGATATTTAATTTGATAGACTGCGATGTCATGCATATAGTGTCTAAAGAAAACTATCTAATAAAGTGCAATGACACTTTATTAATTTATCGTATCAACATATTTAATTATTACTATTAAACACAGATGAAGTCATGGAAAAACCTGGGGTGGCAAATAGGTAGAAAGATATGACAATCACTTTTTTAAAGTGTAGGTGGTTTTTTTTTTGAAAGAATGGGACGTCACTTGTACTTACATCTTTCTGCCCATCCATGAACAAAAAAAACCCCAAAATTTTTCCTTGTGAGTCAGGTTGAGAGAAATAAAATCAATGAATGGCTGAAGCTAGACTGAACCTTATTCTCCTCTATCTTAGACCAATACTTTTAACATATTAAACTCTCTTGTTTTTACTTATGCCAAAACAGAGGTGTTCTCCAACCTTGGCAACTTTAAGATCTGTGAACTGCAATTCCAGAATGCTGGCTGAAGTCCACAAGTCTTAAAATTGCCAAGGTTGGACACCCAATCCCATGGCCTAAAATACTGCATCCATTAATGGCATCACGAAAGCAACGACTGCCAACGAGTAGGATAGAATTTTGTTGGAGTTTAAAATGAGTTTTCAACATTTGTTTATAAAAGATTCTACCTTTTCAAGTAATCTTTCAAGAATTTCAAGTAATCTTTTCTTAAACGTTTTACGAACAAATGAACAGGCGAAATCTCTCAACTTCTCATGGGAGAACTTCAGAGAGATGCCGTACTTACTGAATTTAGCATGCTCCTAAGCATTCCCAGCAGTAAAAATGCAGCTTCTGTGCAAACACTGTGAATTGAAGCCACCACGGTGCCACTTGATGCAGGAACACCAAATATGAATGTCCAAATTGAATCTAAGTCAAACTTCAGCAGAGAAGGAGAGAAAAAAAAAATTACATTATTCTGTGTTCATTTATAAGCAATCTGTAAATTATTGCAATGCCAAACTTGCCGTTCAACTGCTTGGTAGTTCACAGTTATTTGTATAAATCAACCAATGAGAGATGCTCACTTAATCCAACAGAACCTGTACCAATTTCTATTAAGCACTTCATCATATCTTATTTATTCCACAATGTTTAAAAACAGATACTTCCAACCCCAAAAAAACAGTTGGTCAAGGAAGCACACATACTGCATCTGTCTAAAAGACTATGGAAGATTTGGGTTATATAGGTATCTGCAAAGAATACGCAATTTTCAGAAAAGGGGTGCAAAAACCCATTAAGAGGCATGCTACAATTACTCTTCAATTCGAAAAGCAAACAAACACCAGTTGATATTCTCCATAAACCCCGGTGTCATTAACCTGACACTTCCCGCTCATTCTTCAGTAATGCTTCCATTTTAAAGAAGTGATACAATTTTCCCCTCTTAATTCTTGTGTGTGACAGAGATGCTTTTACGTTTCTCATAGCAGATTTACATAAACAATTACGTGAACTTTGAAGGCTGGAATCAAATTTTAATGCTTTTAATATATAGATTAATAAACTACATTATATACAGGTAATCCTCCCCTCAGAATGGCACTGAATGCCAAAACAACTAGACACGGGGACAGTTTTTTCCCTGTGCCATCACTCTGCTGAGCACCTAATTCTTCTTGTTTTTTTTTAAATTTGATTTATATGCCGCCCTTCTCCGGAGATTCAGGGCGGCTTACAATGCGTTAAGCAATAGCCTTCATACTTTTGTATACTTATACAAAGTCAACTTATTGCCCCCACAATCTGGGTCCTCATTTTACCTACCTTAGAAAGGATGGAAGGCTGAGTCAACCTCGAGCCTGGTGAGATTTGAACTTGCAGTAATTGCAGGCAGCTGAATGTTAATTACAGTGCTTTAGTGCTTTAGTCTGCCACGCCAGCAGGCTCTTACACTATTGTCTAATGCCTATATATATATCTACCCATGTAGCGTGGCTATTGTATTATTATTTATCCTTATTATCTTCCTTACTCCCCACCCCCTTTTATTGCTATTACGATGATGATGATGATGACTATTCTGTTGCTTTGCATGTATCCCAAGTGCTTTTGAGTTCCTTGTGGGTCAAATCACCCTTGGCCCAAATAAAGTTCAATTCAATTCAGTTTAATGCAAAGTTTATTAGAATGCTCCCTTTTACCAGTCCTCTCATTGGATCCAGTAGGTGTTTTGCTACATGGTTCCTACCTGACCACCCTGGTTGCACCGACTGATGGGGACCGGTGTGCTGAGTTGCAGATTTTCAGGCAGTTCAGCGACTGGCTGCTGTAGGAAAAGCGCCATGAGAAGGAAATACAATGCAGGAACGTTTGTGTGCTTCGGAAGAAATGACTGAAGAACTGGGAAGCCCGGGAAATGACAGGCATCTCGATTAATTTCCCTGACAGTTGATCTGCCACCGGCACTCCTGCCGACATTAAAACCTAAACAGAAAACAAAGAAGAAAAGTTTTATCTGTAATATCAACACTGATTGGAAAAACCAGTTGAATGTCATGCTCAGTATGGTAAATAAATGCTTGGTTATAGAACAATTTTTCTCAATGTCATTTTTATTCAAGTAAGGTTGGGAAGAGTGCTAGGCAGTGGTGAAATCCAGATTTTTTTTTACTACCGGTTCTGTGGGCGTGGCTTGGTGGGCATGGCAGGGGAAGGATATTGCAAAATCTCCATTTCCACCCTACTCTGGGGCCAGCCAGAGGTGGTATTTGCCAGTTCTCCGAACTACACAAAATTTCCGCTACCGGTTCTCTGAACTGCTCAAAATTTCCGCTACCGGTTTTCCCGAACCTGTCAGAACCTGCTGGATTTCACCCCTGGTGCTAGGCCATATAAAAGAACTACTCAAAATAGTCAAAACCTTGGCTTAAAATAGGGGTCTCCAAACTGGCTGAGGAATTCTGGGAGTTGAAGTCCACCAGTCTTAAAGTTTGGAAACTGCTGGCTTAAAGAGTCAACAATTTTAAGGGTGAAGTTTACTGATAGACTTCATCTTTCACTATGTAAAATCTGTTAAGAGCTTTTTTCTATGTGAGCCCATCCAAACAAATGGAATTGCCCAGACATTCAATAATAACAAAAATATTGCCCAGCAGAACCATTATACAATTAAACAATTCTTCATTTCACTCCCAAATAAATACTTTCTCATTCCCTTTCATTTCTAAAACAAAACATACCCTATTTCCCCCCAAATAAGACATCCCCTGATAATAATAAAAGCCCAATCGGGCTTTTGAGCAGATGGCAATAAGGCCAAGCATTTATTTCAGGAGTCAAAAAAATATAAGACAGGGTCTTATTTTTGGGAAAACACAGTCTCTATATTCTTAACTTGGAGTTGTCAAAGATTGCAAATGGGTTAGTATAGAAAGAAAAAAAACAAAACCTAAATTATTGTTGGTTGTAAAAACGAACAAGTGAATGAAACAGCATCTTTTTTTAAAAAACGAATAGTCACGGAATTATATTTTGAGAAACTTTCAATACTTGAGTACAAGCCAACTTCATCTTAATTTCAGAGCAGATTTTAGCAATAACCCCTTAGAAGTGCACTATCTCAGCTCTACTAGTGATGTCTGTTAATTCCCAATAAACAAAGGTATTAATATAAACAGTTGGCTTTGCTCAACAGTATATTAGAAATATCCATGCTGATTCTCTTTAACATTTTTTGTTTCTGATTAAAAATATTTACTTTCTGCTAAAAACTCTGTATACCTTCAAAAATTCTACAGAATATGTTCTTAACAGTTGATATTTACAGTTTTGCTCATCAGGCACACCCACGTTATTAGAACAATGAACAAGGAAGCAATGCTACCTTTGAAGATGTTGTCATTTTAGGATTTTCCGTATAGTTTTTGGTCCAATTCTTACATCACAAGAGCAGCTGTGGCCTTTGCTCCCAAGCAGATGTTCAGTAACATCAGCTTAATTAGATCATTTGGGAGGGCCTTTAAGGGGAACCCTTGCATACAAATGAACATATGTCACCTCCTACTCAAATATGTCAACATAATGGATTAGCATTCTGGCTCAGTTATTTCTCCCTTTGGCATTCTACCATTAAACTGGCAAGGGAGACTGTAACAACATACTTTGCATTTGACAATGTTATAAACTAGTCTCTGAACAAAGTTATGTTTCACGTTCTTTAGACAAAAACCAATTTTTATAGAATATAAGCAGGCCAGTTAAAGATGTTGTTACTTAGGTAAGCTTTTTCTAACGCACACTGATCAAGAATTGTGCATATACAAAATTGTCCACAGATATTTTCTAAAGAAATGGTAACTAAACATAAGGTATCTCCTAGGCTGGCTCATCTAGCTATAAAGTGTTTGTATTCTCTCCTTCAGTTAACTGATTCAGGAGCCAACTCCAATTTGGGAACGTGTTGTATGTCTGAAATGACTTTCCCAATAACAGATCAACTTTATAATGGCCACAATACTCAGCCTGGGAAAAAAATGATCCCAACTCTCCAAATTGTTGTGACCCGCCAGCGGCCAGCAGCAGATTCGGACAGTGAGGAGGTTGGGGAGGAACGTGGGCCAGTCCTGGAGTCTGGGGAAGGAACGGACGATGGCTCTGAGTCGGAGGCAGAGAGGGGGCCAAGGCTATCTGGTAGTTCTTTGCTGCCTCCGGAGTCTCTGGAGTCTGACATCAGCAAGGCAGAAGAACAGTGTGAGCCTGTTCCCAGTGTCTGCATGTGCAGAGCTGCCAAGAGACAGGAACAATCAAGGAAACAGGGTTGACTTGGGAGTAAGGCTTGGGGATGGTTGGCCCCTCCCATAAGACATAAAAGAAAAGCGAATGGGATGTGAGCTTTTGCAGGAAGCAATTAGTTCATCTGGCTGATTCAAGATTTGAAAATTGTGTTTGTGACTCTGTGCCATGTTTGGCCTTGCCCTGCGTCTGGAAATTAGCTCTTTGGCAGCGTTCCACGTGAGATAGATGGGTGTTGATAATCTTCCTCTGAAAGACTGTTTATCAAGCCTTGTGGACTCTAAATGAAAGTAATTTACAACTGTATGAATTAAAGAGGTTTCCTGGGACTAAGTTTGTGCTGTTTAATTTCTAAGAAAGCTTAGGTGAGAACACAAATTCTGATACAATCTTTTGTTAGTACAGAGTTAAAATGGCAATTTCTTATATCAAAAAGCATTTTTTTTTTACCATTCAGCCTCATGGATTAGTCCAAGTTCTTTTATACAGGTAGTCCTTGATTTACAACCACAATTAAGCCCAAATTTTCCGCTGCTAAGCAATACAATTGTTAAGTGAGTTTCACCTCATTTTACAACCTTTGTTGCCACAGTTGTTAAGTGAGCCACTACAGATAGAAACACGGTTGTTAAGTGAATCTGGCTTCTCCCACTGATGGTCAGAAAGTTTGCAAAAGGTGGTCACTTGACCTTAGGACATTGCAACAGTCATAAATACACGCCAGTTTCCAAGCGTCCAAATTTTGATCAGGTGACCATGGAGATACTGCAATGGTCATAAGTCACTTTTTTTCAGTGCCGATGTAACTTTAAATGGTCCCTAAGTGAACTGCTGTAAATCGAGGACTACCTGTACTGCATTTTGATAACAAGGCAACGTGTGCGGGGGGATTCATACCAAGCACGGTTCCAATCTTATTAGTCAATACGGAATCGGTCTGTTCCAGCCAGCCTCCACCACTCAGACCTTCTTTGAATTTGATGAGGATAGTTGGGTTGCTCAGCAAAACTACCAGAATCCTCATGGCTGCAGTCACTGTAGCTGGATGGAGGTGATCTTCCATAAACAGCACAATCCAATCAAAGCCCAGAGTCCGGACTAGCTCTTCGCAAGCCCTAAGGGGAATCCATAGAATTAGCAATCTAGACCAACATTAGACCAAGAATCAAGAGGTAAACAATACCCCAATCAAGGAGTTACCGATGCAGACAAACAAGCTAACAGTAAACAACGGTCTAGTCAAAGAATTCCCAAGGCCAGGGGTGTCAAACTCGATTTCATTGAGGGCCGCATCAGGGTTGTGTTTGACCTCGGGGGGCCCGGTGAGCATGGCCAGCTCAACGTCATTCATGTCGGGGGCACCTGTGGTGGCCCGGGCAGGGCTGGAGGATCCACTTTTGCTAGTACTGTATTTTTCGGAGTATAAGACGCACCTTTCCCCCAAAAAGAGGGTGAAAATATGGGTGCGTCTTATACTCCGAATGAAGCCCCGCCCGGCTTCCCAAACGGAGCTTTCAGAGGCTGAAAAAACCATCAGAAACGAAGCTTTAGAAAAGAAGCCCCCAAACAGAGCTTCAGAGGCTTTTTTTTTCTGAAGCTCTGTTTCAGAGGCTTTCAGAGGCAGGAAAAAAAGTTTTTTTTTTCTGAAACAGTTTCAGAAGTTTCAGAGGCAGAAAAAAAAGCAAAAAAAAAAAAAGCATGGTACAGAACTCACAACCAAGGAACCTGTTGCTAAAATTCACCTCTGGGAACAGCTGATTGGGGGTATTCCCGGAGGCCGATCCACCTGCCAATCAGCTTTTTTCTTATTTTCCTCCCCAAAAACTAAGGTGTGTCTTATACTCCAGCGCGTCGTATACTCCGAAAAATACGGTAGTTTTGCAAGCACTCTGCCAGCGAAAAGAGCCCCCATGCGCAGCCCTCTTAAGATGTGTTTTCACTGGCAGAGGCATCAGGGGCCAGATCTGGACCGCGGATCTTGAGTTTGACACCCCTTCCCAAGATCATTCTCATTAATACTGACAGGGCAAGCCACTAGTATATAAAAATAAGAGTAAATCCCATTCCTTCCTAACACTGATGAAGTTGCCTAGTTTGGTAATGAAATATCTGCAAGAAAACCACCAAACTCAAAGAACAGCAAGGACACCACAATTGGTAATTTTTCAGGAAAAAAAGGGGTTAACAAGATTCAGTGTTTTGCTCTCCAGCATTTTATTTGCACAGTAATGCCATATAATGCTGCTCACATGGATTTGTTGTTGTTGTCTGCTGATACAAAAGTAGAATCGTCCTGGATTTTGTTACACTTACATCTATAAAAAAAATAAATAAATCTAGATTATGTGTACTCACTGTAAATTGACGCTTGTTTTTTCTTTAGATGTGTACATAAGCTTCAGCAGGATATCCAGCAATCTGTTTCTCAGAAGAATAAGATTTGCAGAAACAAGGCCACCAAAATCTTCCTCGGTTCCTAAAATACAAGTCATTGCTTTGAAGCAGGCAATTTTGAACACTCGTGCAAAGATTATTTTCTAAAATAATGTCAGAGTCAAAATGGCTTCAGTCAGGTCAGCTTCAGGATTGGAACCCTGACAATCAGTGGGCATTAAACACATAAATCAATCTCTAGCTAACAAATACTTCCCCAGTTTTATTGCACGGGAAATGTTCCTTGAGTTAAAAGTGCTCTAAAGATTACAAGATGAAACTATTATAGATTAAGAAAAAAAGAAGAAGAAGAAAATTCACTAATGCATTCATTTTGGAATTATAAGGTAAAGGTAAAGGTTCCCCTCGCACATATGTGCTAGTCATTCCTGACTCTAGGGAGCAGTGCTCATCTCCGTTTCAAAGCCGAAGAGCCAGCGCTGTCCGAAGATGTCTCCATGGTCATGTGGCCGGCATGACTCAACGCCAAAGGAGCACGGAACGCTGTTATCTTCCCACCAAAGGTGGTCCCTATTTTTTTACTTGCATTTTTATGCACTTTCAAACTGCTAGGTTGGCAGAAACTGGGACAACAGGAGCTCACCCTGTTATACGGCACTAGGGATTCGAACTGCTGACCTTTCAATCGACAAGCTCAGTGTCTTAGCCACTGAGCCACCACGTCCCTTTTGGAATTATACACACATTATTTTATATATACATACATACATACATATTAATTTATATAGACAACGCTGCAGAAAATAAGTGTAAGATAATCTATTTATTTATTTTTATTTATTTTATTTAGATTTATATACCGCCCTTCTCCCCGAGGGGACTCAGGGCGGTGAACAGCCAAAAGTAAAAAACATACATACAAAATTTAAAAGCCAAATAAAACCAAATTAAACACTGGCCCCCAACTATTAAAAGCCCAATTAAAATATTAAAACCCCAAATATTAAAATATTTAAATTTTAAAATTTTAAAATTATTTTTACCAAAAATAATACATCTATCAATGTACACCTAAGCAAGTTAAGATATAAATAGTCTTTTAATATTACAACATTTTTGTACTTAGTATAAATTTTGACTGGTGTAGAAAGGGTTGTAATATCGGGTGCAGTCACATGGTACCTGCTTAACAACTAGCACGCCTTATGACTGTTAATTCCAGTCTCAATTACAGACATAAGTCGAGGACTACCTGCACACCAGAGAATGGAAAGCATGAGCTTAAAAAAACCGAACACACACATTAAATGCTAATGCAAAAATACATCTCAACTTCTCTTTCACTCTTTTCCTTGAACGTGAAACTACTTACCAGTGTCAAGCTTCTCTTCATTGTTCATCTCCATGACTACAAATTTCTCACAGACTGCAAATGTAGGCAAAGTAGAAGCGATGAACTGTCCAAATCTTGAAAAATAGAAAGAGGAAAATGGCAGGCACTTGTGTGACAAATAGAGTTTAATTCTGCTAGTTGTTAACATCAGTAAAATAACACTAAGTGGCAATCGATTCAAAAATGTAGATTGTGGTGACAGCTGATTTAGAATTAAAATTGCCTTGGTCTAACATAATATCCTCCCTCACTCGACCGAAACACTGCTTGTACTGCTGGAGGTTCTAGTACTGAGATGTCAGAACGCAACTTAGTTGGGAAAGGTGACTTGTAAAAGTCAAGAAAACATGTAATAATGCACAATTATTATGTCTAAATAATAAATTGTGTATTTTAAATCAATTATATATGTGTAGATAAACTATGGGATTATCATTTTGGAACTGACATGGATTTTGGAACGCAAAAATATATTACATTTTCCAAACATTAAATTACGTTTTCCAAGCGTGACAAAAATCTATACAGGTAGTCCTCGACTTATGACCACAACTGAGCCCAAAATTTTTGTTGCTGAGACATTTGTTATGTGCGTTTTTGTCCCATTTTACGACCTTTCTTGCCCCGGCTGTTAAGTGAATCACTGCAGTTGGTAAGTTAGTAATAAGATTGATAAGTGAATCTGGCTTCCCTATTGACTTTGCTTGCCAGAAGGTAGCAAAAGGTGATCACATGATCCTGGGACACGGCAGCCATCATAAATATGAGTCGGTTGTCAGGCATCTGAATCTGAGACCATGGGAATGCAATAACAGTCAGAAGCAAGGGTCGGCTGCTGGGGGTTCGCAGGGGTTTGGGAGAACCTGTAGCTAAGATTCTGTGCAGTTTGGAAAACCCCCAAATCCCACTCCTGGTTGGCCCTGCCCACCCTGCCCCTCCTGGGAGTCCCCACATGGCCCGTTTTGGATGCAGGTAAGTGCAGGGCGCACGTGGAGGCTCGGGGAGGGTGAAAAACAGCGTACCAGAAATTTGGGAAGGCTGGAAATGGGTCCGTTGCTGGCCTCCAGAGGGCCTCCGGAGGTTGGGGAGGCTGTTTTCAACTTCCTGGAGGCTTGAGGAAAGCCTCTGGAGCCTGGGGAGGGCAAAAATGTCGTCCCCCCTCCCCCACTGTGGTGCAGGAGGCCGACTAGGCCACGCCCACCATGCAACCGGGCAGAGAACCCCTTGCTAAAATTTTTTGAAGCCCACCCCTGGTCATAAGTGTGAAATATGGTGATAAGTCACTGTTTTCAGTGCAATTGTAACTTTGAACAGTCACTAAATAAACTGTTTTACGTCGAGGACTACATGTAGTAAGATTCTGATAGCTACTATCCAATAGATTCTGGTCCTATTTTAAACATTTTTCTCCTCATAGAAAAATCTCACACATTTCTATGCGGGACTAGAGACATGTGCCCTCTCAGAGGTACCCGCACACTCTCTAATGTTTGTAGGAAGAAAATCCATAGTGTATCTCGATGGTACCTGAGTAGGTCATTGCTGCTAGGAAACCCCTGAAGCAAATAGCTTAGAACATTACTAATAGCGGCAATGGTTGGCTGTGACAAAGACATATCTCGAAGAGTGAGCAAGAGTTTTGGGATTAGCTGGAATTCCCTCATCAGTTTTGCATTTTTTGACGCTTCGCTGTAAGAGAAAGAACAATGTAATAAATAAAAAACTAATTGTCATTCTCACTGAAAATGGTAAGCTTCTTATATTACAACTCACATAATGAATTATTTTTGGAGAGGCAATAATATCTGTGCATCAATTAGCAGATCTATCAATTGAGAAATCTACGTGGCTGGCATCATATTGTACTATTTAATTCAAAAATACCCACACTTATTTATTTAGTTACCCCAATTATTATATCCAAATATTTTTCATTTGTTGAAACTTATTTTACATAAGTTCCTAATATAATGAAAGTCGAATGCTGGTTATCTCTTCTGTGCCTAAACTCTGGACATCACTTCTGAACACCAAGAAATCCGTTAAACATTTTGGAAGACAACATCTGTTCATATATTTGTAGTTTCCATGACTGATTTCAAAACCAAGCATTTTTTGAATGAGAACTTCAAGAGAAGGTGCTCTATTTTCTGCAGAGCCCGTATATTTAACTGTAGCTAGTGTGTGTGTGTGTGTGTGTATAGGTGTACAGTATGTAATTATACCTATGCAGTACTCTGTGTTCAAAGTGCAAATATAGCACCTGCCTACAATACCTGAATTAAAGCATTGTGTTCCTCTTCATTCTAAAATCTCATTTGGTGATTTAATCCAAACAACTATGTAGATTTAACAGAGAGATAAGATATCTTTCCTACTCCTCCATCACCTCAAAAACAAAACACCAGAGAATTAATCAAGTTGTAAAGATAAAGGTTCCCCTCACACATATGTGCTAATCATTCCTGACTCTAGGGGGCGGTGCTCATCTCAGTTTCAAAGCCAAAGAGCCAGCGCTGTCCGAAGACATCTCCGTGGTCATGTGGCCGGCATGACTAAACGCCAAAAGCACACGGAACGCTGTTACCTTCCCACCAAAGGTGTTCCCTATTTTTCTATTTGCATTTTTTATGTGCTTTTGAACTGCTAGGTTGGCAGAAGCTGGGACAAGTAATGGGAGCTCACTCCGTTACGCGGCACTAGGGATTTGAACAGCTGAACTGCCGACCTTTCGATCGACAAGCTCAGCGTCTTAGCCACTGAGCCACCGCGTCCGTTCAAGTTGTATAAAAACATTAAACCCTTCAAGTTGTAAAACAGCATTAAACCAAGCAACATTTTATGAGTACTGATGGAGGAAGAAAATCTGGAGTGTTAAAATTTCTTACACTGTTTATAAAACAATACTTATTAATGTTACCTGGACTCAGTAAGAAGTTCGATGAAATGTTCAAATAATGAAAGATGAAGTTCGTAGGGGGCGTGAAGCCAAACCTGAAATTCAAAAATATTTCTAATTCTTACATGCTGTTAATTTAGCAGACGGTACTGCTACCAAAATATTTCCCTGAAGTATATCCATCAGGAGTCGAGCTAATACTTCATCGTCATTCTAGATTAGCAAAATCACAAACAATTTTCTTGATTCTGCTTTAAGATTTATTTTATGTTGTTGTTCTGTAAAAAAAAAAAGTATGCAATCTAAATAACAGTTCACTAATTTAGTTTTCCTTCGTCAAAGAAATTTCCAGGCCAGGGCTGCTCACTGGTCTAAGAAAACAAAATTGGTTTATGTTTATTTTGACTGGCTCTGAATGTAACACAAGCCAAGCCGATGAATATTATAATCAATTTTCTATTTCAAATTCAAAGATTTGCATATTGTATCTCCCCACTGAAATAGTTTTGAAGGGTTTATAGAAAAGTTATTATGGTAAATATAATTGCATGTAACTCTGTTCCTATCTAATAATTTTCAATGAACTCAACGAATCTATTTCCAGTTGTATCTTTCTTTTAGAACAAAGTATTAGTCCACATTACTGCAGCCTTCCTAGTTTAATGTTGTTCTCCTATAAATCTCAGCTATAAATTTCACATTCCCCAGCTAGAATGGAGGGGATGAGAACTGTACATCCTGCACATCTGGAAAACAACAGAATGATGAATACTGATATAATCCATTTCAATAGTTTACATTAAAATTGGTCCACAAGGCGGATCATTGTTTATTTGCAGTACAGCTGTACAATACAGGTAGTCCTCGACTTACGACCACAATTGAGCTCAAAATTTGTTGCTAAGCGAGATAGTTGCTAAGTGAGTTTTGCCCCATTTTGCAAGCTTTCTTGCCACAGTTGTTAAGTGAATCACTGCAGTTGTTAAATTAGTAACATGGTTGTTAAGTGAATCTGGCTTCCCCCTTGACTTTGCCTGTGAGAAGATCACAGAGGATCATGTGACCCTGGGGCATTGCAACTGTCATAAATATGAATCATTGGCCATAGGGATACTGCTGTGTCAAAGGAATATTTATCAACACACCTTATCTCGCTTGGCAAGCTGCCACATAAGTTGTTTCTAAACACAGAGTAAGGCAAAACGTGGCACAGAGTCTCTCAGAGTCACGAACAGAACTTTCCACTCTTGAAAGGACCAAACGAACGAACTGTTTCCTGCAAAAGCCCCCTCCCCATTCGCTCCTCTTTTGTTTCCTATGGGAGGGGCCAATCATCTCCAAGGTGTGGCTTTACTCCCAAGTCGACCCTGCTTTCTGAGTTGTTCTTGTCTTCTGGCAGTTCTGAGCATGCGCACACTGGGAACGCGCTCCAGCTGTTCCTATGCCTCACTGCTGTGTATCTTCCTCTCTGCCTCCGATACAGAGCCCTCGTCCGAGCTTTCCCCAGCCCCCAGGACTGGCCTATGTGCCTCCCCAACCTCCTCACTGTCTGACTCTGCTGCCAGCTCTGCTGGCCGGCGGCGGGCCACAACAACTACAACAGCTGTGTGAAAAACAATCATAAGTCACTTTTTCCAGTGCCTTTATAACTTTGAACTGTCACTAAACAAACTGTTGTAAATCAAGGATTACCTGTATACCATATGGCCTGAAGTAACCCCCCCCCACATTTTTTCTTCCCAATAGTACATGTTATCTTTCAAGCAACACTATTACAGCAGGTTTGCTAATTAATCTTTTATTGCTAGAGTTCAGATATATATTCTCAGTACCTCAAAATCACAAAGCAGATCCTGAAAAGCAGTTGAATTTGGAATAATGGATGTTTCATGTCCGCTGTCCACAGTCCCCACTAAAGAAAAGGTCAGATGTAGAATGTGGCTGTTCAGAAGACAACGCTTCTTCTTTAGCAGCATGGCCAACAACTGGAAGGAGAGGGAACCACATAGAGATATTGAAGCACAACGTTTCTGAATTTTGTAATCTCAAAGCATTTTGCCGACTGACAGAAATATTCACTTCATCCTAGCATAGAAAAACAGTTAGTCCCACAGCGAAGCTTTCTTATGAGAGATCCTAGCTGCCCTCAAAGCTTGGTTGCTTCCTTGCAGATGTTTCATTACCCAAACTAGGTAACATCATTAGTGATAATAAGGAGTGGGGCTTGCTCTCAGTTTATATTCTATAATATTATTATTATCTAGAACAAGGGTGTCAAACTCAAGGCCCGGGGGCCAGATCTGGCCCCCGGGGTGCTCAGATCTGGCCCGCAGGGCCGCCTTGGAAACAGCAAAGGACCAGTCTGCAGTGCCTCTGCCAATGAAAACGGAGCTCGGAAGGCCACCCATGGCCTCCCGAACTCTGTTTTTGCTGGCAGAGCGTTTGCAGGAGGCCATCACAGCTGAAAACAGAACTTGGGAGATAGTTCTTACTGGTTGAGCACTTGGGCCCCCACAGATGTCCCTGACACAAGTGACGTCAAGCTGCCCACACCGACCCTCCCCAAGCCCAACCCGGCCCCCTGAGGTCAAACACAACCCTGATGCGGCCCTCAATGAAATTGAGTTTGACACCCCCGATCTAGAATATAAACTGAGAGCAAACCTACTCCTTACTGGCACTGCTGATGTTATCTAGTTTGGATAAGGAAACGTCTGCAAGAAAACAACCAAGCTCAGAGAGCACCAATGGTCATTTCAACCCTGAGCTACAAATATTCTCCTTTATAAGCTTTTTTATGTAAAAAAAACAAGAACCTCCAAATTGATAATAAGTAATTGGGTAAAAAACCAGAAATGAAACTGAAAGTAACACCAGCATAATAGGTACTGAGAAATGAATGAAGGAACTTATCTGATTCTTGCTACTGAATTGTTAAATATCATATTTTTCAGAAAGAAAGAAACAAACATAAATTCAATGGAGAGAAGGAAATGTAACCAGGGCACTTTATAATTAAAGTCTTCGATTGTTTAGATGAATGTAAAAATGGCAGGCCTTAACATAGGTTTTTGCTTCTCTGAATCCATTTTCTTGAAATTTCAGAAACCTTTTTTGCATTCTTAGAACTAAATCATTTCTGTATCATGTACTAATATCATGTGCATATAACATGTACTTGTGTCATTAACTATGTATCTCTATATTTATAGCATTAGCATATAAGCACTGTGCATTAGCATTAATGCATAGCATTAGCATATAAGCATTAGCACTATGAGGCAGTATATAAGTCAAAATATACTGCCTCATAGTGCTTTACAGCCCCCTCTAAGCGGTTGACAGTCAACATATTGCCCCCAACAATCTAGGTCCTCATTTTACCGACCTTGGAAAGATGCAAGTCCAAATCAACCTTGAGCCAGTCAGGATCGAACTGCTAGCAGTGAGCAGAGTTAGCCTGCAATACTGCCTTCTAACCACTGCACCACCACGGCTCTTCATACACACACTCCCCTTAATTCTGATGGCAAATTTATAATTATTATTCACATTTTTAAAAAAACTTTTGGGATGACAAACTAAGAACTGGCGCAGCCAGATCACTAATGTAGTGATCTGATAATGTCAATTAAATTCTTGGTTCGTTGGGGGGGGGGGAGAGAAAAACCTCCTCTCATCCTGCCAACCTCAATTCAGAAGCCGAAGCTCATTCCAAATCATTCAAATACATATTTGCTGGATCATTGTAGGTGATGCTATCTGTCTTTGGATTAGAACAATAAGCCTTTTCTTGCGATGGAAAAACCTTCCCGTTTTGCAGGAGAGGCTTTCTGTCGCGTACCCGAATGAAATGTTACATTTTGCATCAATTATGTAAGTAAAACCACCTCCAATAAATGTCCTTCAACGGACACAGATGGTGTACTGCCCTTGATCGACCCAGCAATAAAGCTTCCCATTTGCTTCTCTTCAGGATCCTACGGGTGCTTCCTTTCAATCTGGCAAACACTAAATGCCTCTGCTGAGCTAACAGCTGACTGTGTTGTGTCGCCTAAACCAGGGGTCTCCAACCTTGGCAACTTTAAGCCTGGAGGACTTCAACTCCCAGAATTCCCCAGCTCAGTTCAGCTCAGCTCTGCTTTGCTTTGCTGGGGAATTCTGGGAATTGAAGTCCTTCAGGCTTAAAAGTTGCCAAGGTTGGAGACCCCTGGCCTAAACTGTAAAGCCACAGCATCATGCTGTCAAACGCTTGAAATTTGTGCAATACAATTTGGTCAGGGCACTGCGCAGCAACTGTCCGAACGAAGTCAGAGACACTGACACAAACTTGCAGTTTTTGTATAAATAAATAGATTTTAACGTTTATATTCATAGCAGATGAGATAGCCAGGAACCTCATGAGGTAAATCAAACAACATACGGAAGAAAAAGGCCGGGAGGGGGGGAGGGAAAGTCCCCCTTTTCTACCCGCAGCAGCCAATCACAGCGTCGATTGCCTCGCGCATGAGCCAGCACTCTCCGATCAATCAAATATACAACTGTGTGTTCTGGCCCGTTTTATACGCTTTACTGTTCCAGCTGCTAAATTTAATATTCTAATATAGTTCTTTTCCCCGCTCTTCCAAACCTGCTATGTGCATCTGATTCTAAGATGAAATAACAATAGCACTTAGACTTTTATACCGCTTTAACAATGCTTTACAACCCTCTCTAAGTGGTTTACAGAGTCAGCCTATGGCCCCCAACCATCTGGGTCTTCATTTTACCAATCTCGGAAGGATGGAAGGCTGAGTCAACCTTGAGTCTGGTGAGATTTGAACTGCCAAATTGCAGGCAACCGGCAGTCAGCAGAAGAAGCCTGCAGTACTGCACTCTAACCACTGTGCCACCATGGCTCATGCAATGAATTTCACCCAAATGTGCTCCGCACAAGCCGTTTTTTTCCTGTCTTTACCCGCACCTGGTATCCTTTGATTCTTTCCATTTCTTTGCTAGCGAGAGGGTTGCTCTTGACCACGCACACGAGGGCCTTCACAGCAGCATAAAGTCCTTCTACGTCTGATGCCATGGCGACTAGGCCCAAAATAGCAGCAGCTCCACCAATGTACTGCAGCGTGGTTGCAACAGGCTTAGGGACAAACGTCCTTACCCCTGCATGGAGGTGGCAAAATGAAATGAAAACATCGGTTTGACAGGATAGTCATCTGCTTAATTATTACGTCAAAAATAAACAAACAGCCAATGTTCCAATTTCCCTTTATCTTGCCTCATTTAAAAATAACAAATTAAAAAAAAACAAACAACCTCCATATCGTATATGACTCTGAGTTGCTGGAATTACATTGCTCATTCTGTTGTTGGTGATGGAGGATAAAGCCAAAGAAAAAGTTAAAACTTTTTATATTCATATATATGTATTCAGATTCCTAACAAATGTATAGAGCAGTGATGGCTAACCCTTTTGCCGTCGCGTGCCAAAAGCGGCGGGAGCGGCGGGGGGTTGTGGGGGCATGTGCCCACATCCGTAATTCAATGCGCCCTGCCCTCCCGCCCATGCGCACGTGACCCCCCCCCCCACTTCCCCCTGGTTTTGGCATGTGATGGCACGGTGGGCCCAGTAGGCCCGTTTTCCTCCCTCTCCAGGCTCCAGAGGCTTTCTAGGAGCCTGGGGAGGGCAAAAACAGCCTTCCCCATTCTCCCAGAGGCCTTCCAGAGGCTGGAAACAGCCAGTTTCCCAACTTCCGGTGGGACTGGAAGGCCTGAAAATCAGTTGGCCGGTGCACACATGTGCGCTGGAGCTGAGCTAGGGCAACACTTGCGTGCCCACCAATATGGCTCCGCGTGCCACCTGTGGCACCCGTGCCATAGGTTCGCCATCACGGGTATAGAGGCTCTTCTCTGCAGGAAACAAAAGGAGCTGCAGTCCTTGTTTACCGACTATTCAGTGATGGTAAGAAGTTGGGGGGGGGGGGAACTTTACAGCCCATTTACAATCTTTGCAGCACCTCAATCATGTGATTGCCATTACAGAAAAGGTACATTGTCCTATGTCTGAGCTGTTTCTTTTTTCTGCCCTCGCACAACAGAGACATTGGAGAGAAAGGGATTACAAAAGAATAAGCCGTTTGCTCTTCTACACACTGAAAGCAATGCATTTGCATCAGAAGCTCAGGGTTGGAACTCATTGTTTACAGTACTTTTTTGCAGTCCTTTCCTCTATAATCTTTCCATTCTGTGTGGAAGGGAGTGGAGAAAAAAAGCAAGCAAAATCTCACCTTTTCCTGATCATTTCTTCCACAGAGCAGAGATTGGAGAGGAAAGTATTGCAAGAGAGTTAGCTGTTTTCTACCGCAAAGTGATTACACCAGGAGTGGAAAAGTGATCCCAATTGGGATCAGCAACTTGGTTGTTAAGTGAAGTGAAAATGTGACTGCTTACAATCTTACTTCAGCTTTCTTTTGCTTTACAGACTTGCAAAAATTGTCAATGTGAGGATTGGTTGCAAAGTTAATTTTTCACCACCTTTGTAAGTGTGAAAGGTTGCTGTACAAGACAGTTGCTAAATGACGACTGTCTGTTTAGATTTGTGATCAGGACTGGCTATCTTTGGCAACTGAATGAGACCTCCTTAAATAGTTGATACTCAATAGTACTTTTTAACCTAACAGCCTGGAGAAGAATTGCATACTCGAGTAATCACCATACAAAGCACGTATCATTTTATTTTAATGTTTCCTCACCCAAATATCCTATCAAAGCTGCGCCAATGGTACGCGCCGCGCCGTTTAAATGTCCTCCTGAATTGTGGAGCAGTTTTACTGGAGTGGCATTTTCATGAGATGAAATAGCTAGCTATGAGAAACGGAAGAAACAACTTGGCTTAGACAGAGTTTTTAGGAACAATATTTTTTGAGCATTTTCACAGATCGGCAGAAAAACAAACTCCTCAAGCCTAAGAGAAGAAAGGTTAGGTATGATTCTGTGATTAACACAAGCGGAAGAATAGTAGAAAGGAATTGTTTCCTTGTATAATGAAAGACAATTTTTTTCCATATGGGCAATATTAGAAACAGTTTAGCAAACATCTTTAATTTCCCCAGATTTAAGATAAAAACTTTGTGGACACTTGTCATCATTTAGACCAGAGGTCTTCAAACTTGGCAACTTTAAGACTTGCGGACTTCAACTCCCAGAATTCTCCAGCCACCATAGCATAGCTGGCTGGAGAATTCTGGGAGTTGAAGTCCACAAGTCTTAAAGCTGCCAAGTTTGAAGACCTCTGACTTAGACTAAGCTTCTAACTCCCACATCAGTGGTGGGGTCCTCCCGGTTCCGCCCGGTTCCGCCGAGCCAGTAGCGGTGATGATATGACATCACCGAACCGGTTCTGCCCCCCCTCACCGCCACCCCCCCCATCCACCCGCCAGTTATTCTTACCTTTTATTTGGCCCCACCCCCAATTTATTGCTGCCTCCTGAGTCCCAGCTGATGGCTAGAGGGAAAAAAACCATTTAAACTCTTGCCACGGGGCTTCAAAGGACTGCCCTACAGCTGAGCAGTGTTAAAAGAAAACAAATGAGTAGACTGATGCCTGCAAAAATAAATGGGTAGACCAGTGCCTGAAAAAATACATGAGTAGACCGGTGCCTGCAAAAAATAAATGGGTTGATCGGTACAGCTCTGCAAGCAGTTAAAAGCCTGGTAGACCAGTACCTCTGCTAAATCCTAAATAATTGTCACATGACCATCAAGCCACGCCCACAAAATAAGCCACACCCACAGAACCGGTAGTACCGATCAACCCATCATATCATCACTGCTACCGGCTCGGAAGAACTGGGCTGAACCGGGAGGAACCCACCACTGGTGCACGCATGCCCAAACTGAAAGGTGTGCACACGCGAACGTGTGCATGCACAGACATGCACAAATGTGGGCATACACAGACATGCATGTAGGCAAGCGCAGCAGAGACCCAAAGACTAGCTGGTCGGCGGGAGGCGGGGCATTCCAACACTGGCAGCGTGGCAAAAGGTAAGATCTTTTTCTTTCGTGAGCTTCTGTTTCATCGTTTGCAGGGAAACAGAAGCTCACGAAAGAAACGCCACAGAGATCTGACCTGGGGCTCCCACCTCTGGCAAGCGTGCCATAGGTTCGCCATCACGGACTTATCATAAAAGATGCTTGTTGATCTGGTGACTCTCATGTATCAAATATAGTGTGAGGTCTACTGATGGTCAAAGTTGAGTATTGCACCATTTGTTGAGTCAATACTGAAAACTAAAAAAGCGAGACATAAAAAAAAAGTTTTCCGCTTACCTGCTTGGCTATGGCCTTACTGTCCAGTTTGTTATAAACTTTTCTAATCCTTGCCACTGTCAGGGAAGAAACAGAAAGCGCGTAGAGGCCAAAAGATACTTTCTCCTCTGGGACCAACGAGACTGGAGATGGACTGATTCCTTCTGCTTTGGAATCTTTACCTTCAAGCAAGAGAAACGTTTCAGCGTGAGATGATATAACGTACCATAGATCATAGCATAGCTGGCTGGAGAATTCTGGGAGTTGAAATCCACAAGTCTTAAAGCTGCCAAATTTGAAGACCTCTGCCATAGATTATATACCAGATGAGATACAACCTTTAAACCAAATCTCACTGCAATTGGGAATGCCCTAGGAGACGTTAGAGAAGGACAACTTTTCAGAGTTAGCTTCTAGAGAAAGTCCACAACTTACAACAGTTTGCACTGAAAAAAGGGACTTGGGACCATTTTCACACTTATGACCGTTATAGCATTCCCCATGGTCACATGATTTACATCACCCCTGACAACTGACTCACATTTATGATGGTTGCAGTATCCTGGGGTTATGTGATCCCCTTTTGCGACCTTCTGGTGGGCAAAATCAGTACGGAAGCCAGTTTCACTTAACAACCGTGTTACTAATTTAACAACTGCAGTGATTCGCTTAACGAACGTGCCAAGGAAAGTCGTAAAGTGGGGCAAAAGTCACTTAATAAATTTCTCACTTAGCAACATAAATTTTGCACTCAATTGTTGTCGTAAGTTGAGGACTACCTGTGTTTGCAATATAGTTATAGTGCAGTATTATGGGTTAGAGAGAAATATTTAGCCTAAGATCTAGTCAATAATAGCAGCAATTCTAAAACAAATCAAATGTTCATCCAATATCTACTTTGCTACTATAAGCACAAACGTAATAGATTTTAACTTCACAGTAACTAGAACTTTGAAACAAGTTGCCTTCCTTGCATGTAAATTCTAAGAGTTGCTTAGCAATGGGTAAAGTTTACCCACGTCGTGCACCCTTAACAATACGGCTATAGTTGCTATGATAAATGAGTTGCAAATTCCCCTCCTTTCCAGTTGGTCTCACCCTACTCTGCTTTGTAACGGCTCAGTTGTTTTCCTAATTAAAAACAAAGCTCCAGCAGCACGTTGGCCCAATTACAATTAGAGGGGCTGTGTATAAAATGCTAATTGTCCTCTCCCAACAAGGCAGGACTACTAAAAGAGACACAAGAATGGGAAGAGTAAATCTCTGCTCCTGGTGACCAACCCAGGTTCGATCTGGCCTCATTATCCTGGGACGTGTATGTATGTATGTATGTATGCATATATGTATGTAATTAATTAATTAATTAATTTTATTTGGGTTTGTTTTGCACCCACTCCTACAGAACCTAGATTCTTAACATCTGAACATCTAAATTCAAATGACCTACAGAAAAACCTAAACGTATCATCGTTTTATAGGTAGTCCTCGCTTCCCGACCACAATGGGGACTGGCAACTCCATAGTTAGGTGCCCCAGTTGCTAAGTGAAAAAAAATCATGTGACCACAGCTGACTTAAAAGCAGCTTCCAACTTGTCATTAAGCAAATCACAGCGGTCGTTAATTGAGACATTGTAACTTGCAATCTCACTACTGTGTCGTCCATTACTTCTGCTTGTAGAAAGCTGCTTCTGAAGTGCACAGAGGGCAGTTGTGGTGACTATAGGAAGCAGCAGTTACGACAATTTGCAATAGTGAAAAATTTCTGAACAAGGCAGTCAGTGAGTCACGAATACCTGTATGTATATTTTAATTAATTTGGGCTTTGGTTCAGATTCGAACATCACACAAAACCCATCATATAAATCTGAAGATTACACTTATTCAGTAAGCATGATATGTAAAAGTACCCTAAAATGGTATATAAATATTATCTACCATTATTAATGTATTTTTATGAAAATTTCATCTGTATATATTGCTCTTTCCAAATGCATCCTCCTCAAATATTTGGGGTTACAGTTTCTAGTAGAGGCAATTGGTAAGACCTTTGGTCAAAATTTCAATCAAATTCCTATATATTTCTCTTTAGAAACATTAAAGATTTAGGCCAAAAAAAATAGTATAATCTTTTCATGCCAATATCAAGAATGTGTTAGCTGTCTCAGTCCGAAAAGAAAATTAAGAAAGGGATAAAATTCAGGGGGAAAAGGAGAAAGATTGTTTATTTGATAAACACCGATCAAATTGTTATTATTATAAAAAATAACTTACAAAATCTTATTTTCCACATAATCTCAGAAAAAAAATCTAATATCGCAATTTCAAACCTGTTTACCCAGAAGCCTCTCTGCGTTACACCTAGTAAAATCTGTCAGAGTATGAATATTCATAGACTGGAATAGGTCAGCCAATGGGGGCTGTTTGGATGGACATGGTAACAGATCAGCCAATGAGGGCTGTTTGGTAACTGAAACATAGTATTTGTTGTATGGGGCCATAAGAGACAGTTTGGAGCCTGGGCGTGGCTTAACTGTTCTGTATATAAGCTTGAGGGCACTAGCTTCTCTCTTCTCCATTTTGTCTTCTCCATTTTGTGCTTCCATTTTGTGCTGTGTTTGTACTTGCTATTCTTCTTCTCTACAACATGGAAAAACCTACAATGGCATTGTATATACAGTAAAGACCTTTTCTTATGTAGTTGAATCCTGCAGAATTATTTAATTGGGTCTGATTGTGTGTGCTTCAACAAACTCTGACAAAATCAGCAGTAGATGCTGGATCAAACTGTCTTCTGTACGTCTTTTCCTCTTTTTTAATCCTGAAGCCCAAACTAAAATATTTTTTTTGAGGAATAGTTTCTTGCCCTTTTACAAAATGCTATCAAGATACTGTGCTTTTGAAAAAAATAAAATAAAAAATAAAGATATATTGTCAAAAGTCATTTAAAAAAAAAAAGATATTTAAATTAGGATTTCTTTTACTTACAAGGCATATAGACAGCTTGGAAACTTCCAACATAGTTTGGGCCGAGTTCATAAATTGTGCTAATGCTTGATGGAGGTAAGACTTCTTCTAGGAAATGGGTTGGTCCCAACCGCCAAACGAGTGATGAGAGTTGTCGCTGGGCAGGTGGTGTGCCTATATAGGCATAAACTGTACTAACTATTGGTGGATTGGCACAACTTGAACCTCCTGGGCTACTGTGAATATAGTGAAACTGTAAAATACGTTAATGCAAGACTATCATACCTATCCTATAGACAAATAAAGTTACATGCCCTACCTATGATTAATCCCCATAGGCTGCCACCAAACCATCTAGCTATTTTCTACTATCTTGCTCTGCGTACATAAGAAGTCAACACAACTAGCACCATATGCAGCTTATTTTGACATTTCTATGTGCTAAGAAAGGAAAGCAAATGTTTATTCAGGCTCCTGTCCAATTAAAAATATACATAATGTATTTATAAATGTTTTAATCTGATGAAAGCCGCATGTATTAAACCTGCATTTAAGAGAGTGAATATACTGTATAAACATATCCATACTTTCAGCTGTATTTAAGGAGAGATTTTTTTTTTTTGGCATCAGACAATACCACTGAGGATAAGAAATACAGGTGGCTCTCTCTATATTCCCCTCTCCCCTCCCCCCATGGCACCCACAATTTTCTGCACCCCCTCATTTTCATGGTGAAAGAGAGGAAGGAGCAAGGTACCTGTCAGGCACAAAAATCAGGACCATTTTTAAGATTGCAGCATAATACACAAGAATAGCAATAGCAATAGCACGTAGACTTATACACCGTTTTACAGTGCTTTACAGCCCTCTCTAAGTGGTTTACAGAGTCAGCCTCTTGCCCCCAACAATCTGGGTCCTCATTTTACCGACCTCGGAAGGAGGGAAGGCTGAGTCAACCTTGAGCCTGGTGAGATTTGAACTGCCAAATTGCAGGCAGCTGGCAGGCAGCAGAAGTAGCCTGCAGTACTGCACTCTTAACCACTGCGCCACTGTGGCTCAGAATCTGATCAACTCAAGTTCAATACTGAATTGGTACCAGAGGAGGATCAATGGAATCCAGGAGGAGTTGGAATTAAGAGCGTTTGTGGTATCGTAATGATTCTAAGCTGATGATGCACTTAACTCCGCCGCCCAGTTCTGTCTGCTCTTTTCCTACAATGCCCTCTGTTACACATTTTGATATATTTCATCTAATCTGTTACTTTATAGGGAGATCATTCATCTCTCCTAAGGAGTAACCGGAGGCAAGGTTTCCTCCCAATTGGATTACCATGGAGAACCTCTTCCACCTTTTATCTAAAGATAGTGAAGGAAATGAATCAAATTCCTCCTTCTTCGATTTTGACTAGGCGGGGGGAGGGGGGGACCCAAGTTGTGGCTTTGCCCCCATTCCATGGTATCTTGGGCATTAAACAACTTGTTCTTTAATCCTCACACAAGCTCTTTTTAGATGGATTGTATATGGGGAAAAATTTGGATATTTACTACTCCCCTATTTCTCTTGTGAATTAAGTGTGTGGTACTGGATAGATTGCTAGTGATTAATGCAGTCTAGCTTTGTTTCTAACATTCTGCATGCTCTACGAGGATAACTAACTGGGGGGGGAGGGGAGGCGTAGCTAGCGCCGTAGCAGTTGCAATGAGATTCCACGGGGCTCTACGGAAATTGTCGAAATCCCTCTGCCTAGGGGTCTCTCGAGACCCTAGCCAACCCTGTAGGGGTTGGTGAAGAAGAGAGGATACTCGGAGCACCACAGGGAATCCGCAAATCCCTGTAGGAGCAAAGGAAAACCTCTCAGATCAGCAAGGAGTGACAGGCAGCCAATATGGGCTGTTACGATGAAACATCCTAAGGAAATGAAAGCTATTTGTCTTTATGGTGATAGACAAATAGAATCTATTGCTATTAAATCCATGTTTGCAGGACATTGGGACAGGAAATTCTAGCAGCCAGAGCAGTAACTCTGGCTTGACTTACATAAATAGATTTTAGGGGGGGGGGGGTGGGATGGGACTTAAGGCAGAAAAAGTTGCTCTAACTACTAATAAGCTTATCCCTACTAGTTCTGAGGAACTACAAACAAAACTTTTCATTTCTCAGAAATGCATAACCAAAACATCTGTTCACATCATGTCAAATGAAACAAACAAAATATTTAAAAGTTATGATATTTATGTAGTTACTTACTAAGCACGTCTAAATTATACTAAAGTAACCAAAATATCTTTACAATCCCCAAGGCACGTCACAACTTTTGAGCACCCCTAATGTATGGAAATTGAAAGCTAAAAAATTTGACACGCCCTAAGTCTCATATTTCACATGATTATGACTCTTGTTTTGGTATATCTTCTCTTCATTTTAATTCATTTTTAAATATCCAGGACATGTTGCACAACATTGCACAACAACATTGCACAACATACTACAGTATTAGGCAATTATAGCCACTGTTTTACTTTCTTTGAAGTTCATCTCATAGTTAGAATATTTCTTTTCATGCACTGTGTTGGTCCCTTGCATTTTTTTTTAAACATGAATTAAGACAAACCAGATGCCAGAACGGGTTCAGACTAAGTTGAGCTTTATCAAGTTTTTATTTATTTATTCTAAACATTTTGCAATATTGTTCTATATTGGACCACCATACTGGCTTAAGCGTTCTACTTGATTTTCTGTAATTTGTAAATGTGTTATGATTTTCCAGACTAGGATATTCTTCTAAATCACTCAATTTGAAATGGATTAAGCACTGATATCTTTTATTTCATGTATGCATTTAATCAGGAGTCAATTCTGCTTTTTGAAGAATAAGGATAGCAACAAACAACACTTCTTCAAGGGTTGACTAGGGAACCAAACAGAACAGCACAAAGAGCATAAAAAAATCTTTTTAGATATGACCAAATAATGTAGCATTGATTTCAGAAAGCAAGATTCCCTCTTCGTATGAATAGCAATCACCATGGGTCCTACGATACAAGGACTTTGATGTTGCACACACGTACTAAGGGGTAGAGCTTGCATTATGACATCACCGTGCGTGTTTTGTCATTTTGACAAAAATCTGGGCTTGCTTCAGAAACCCCTGGCAAACATGAACTTAATATCACGAAGTGAAACAATACAAAAGCTAAAGGTTTTCTCTGTCCGGTGATGTCCAAGTCTAGGGGGCGATGCTCATCTCTGTTTCTTAGCCAAGGGAGTGTTGCCCAAAGACATTTCTGTGATCATCTGGACAGCATGATTATACCCCGAGGCACACAGAGCACTGGCCTTCCCACCGAAGTAGTACCTATTTATCTACTCGCATTTGCACGCTTTGGAACTGTTCGATGGGCAGGAGCTGAGGCAAGCAACGGGAGCTCACCCCATCACGTGGCGCTCGGGTCTCAAACCCAGGTTGTCAGCTTTCCAGCTGACAAGCTCAGCGTCTTTAACCACTGAACCATTGCGCCCTTGAACCAACATAAAGCAACTACCAACAGCACTTGAGAATAAATACTATCACATATATTTTCTAGTAAGGGATAGACGCTATAGATTCTGAATTTACCTTTACTGTATTAATCAACTGTCCATCAATGTAAAGTGCAGCAGTACTATTTTTCAGCATGCCTTTGCTCATTACCAAAACCATGTGATGCCACTGGCCTTCCACTATGTGGTCACCACAACGAAAACGAGCACAACAGGGCAGAATCTCATAGCAGGAGGATTCCTCATTGAAGTCATCAGCTGAAGACACACACACACACACAGAAAGATTGTTTCAGTTTCAGTTGCCAAAGGAATATTGGCAATGTTCAAACCCAAAACGAAGTAATTCCCCATTAAAAATAAGAGCCCATGAGCATGGTACTCTAATTTGGCTTCAGATTTATCATCAAATCAAAGCATTAGAAAATCAGAGTACAAAGCAGTTAAGCACTTGACTGTTTGCATTCAATACACCATCACAATAAAGAACCTGATACAGAAAAGAGTTAAGACATTAGAATTAATTAAATAAGTGTATGTTAATTTTAATGGACTATCCATTTTCATTTACTAGGCAAGCCATTTGAAAGAGAATCACAGGGATTGAACTTTTACTACTAGCAACATGGAAAAGTTACATTTGGCTCAAATGTCCTACAGGTAATTCTTGACTTACGACTGGGTCATTTAGCGACTGGCTAAAGTTATGACAAACTTCCACAGGGGTACTTACAACCCAGTTCTGAAGTTCCATCAACTCTCTATGTGGTCAAGACTCCATGTTAGGCACTCGGCACAACCAGCCCAGATTATAGCCTTTTGCAGTCTCTTTATTTATTTATTTATTTATTAGTTATATTTCTATACCGCCTTTCTCCCGTAGGACTCAAGGTGGTGTACAACCAAGAAGAATGTAGACATACAAACATCATAAAATTGCTAATTAAAATTATTACTTAGTTTGGTCAATTAAATAAAACCCAGAGTTAGATAACATTTTAAAAGACCATTCACATGTTCATATCTTTAGCCCCGCCTGTTGGAACATCAGGGTCTTGAGGGCACGGCGGAAAGCACGGAAATCAGGGATATTCCGTATCTCCAGGGGCAGTTCATTCCAAAGGGTTGGAGCCCTCACAGAGAAGGCCCTCCCCCTGGGAGTCGCCAGTCGGCATGAATTGACTGACGGTACCCTAAGTAGTCCCTCCCTGTGAGAATGAACTGGTCGGTGGGAGGCTATTGGTGGCAAAAGACGGTATCATATTTGCAGTCTTGCAGTCAATTATATATACATATATATATATATATATATATATATATATATATATATATATATATATATTTGCGGAAATTAAGTTATAAAATTGAGTCAGCCATGTGGGTGAGCTAATTTACAACCATCATGATTTACGACTGTGAACGGCAAGCTCCATTTTGGTTGCAAGTTGAGGACTACCTGTTTTAAGTTATTGTAGCAGAAAGGAAAAATTAGCTGAAGAACCTCTTCATTATACTTGGGTTCGATTTCCACAATTGCCAAGTTCAGGGTCCTCAACAAATTAAGACTTCGGGATTACAATAATAGTTTGTAGAAGCCTTAAAAACTATTCCACCTCGTTGCTTATTCCCCCATTCAACCTATCATGGTTTGCTGGAGCAGGAATGTTATTTCAAAATGAAGCTTGATTATCCTAAAGTGAAAAAAAAATAATAATGGATGAAATGTGTCTAGAAAGGCTGGTTCTTACCGTAATTCTGAAGCAGTTCTTCTTTAGTTGAAACAATAAGGGATCGGTCTTTTACTGAAAGGACGATAGCGAGGCATATATAATGCTGTTCAGAGCTGTTTGCCCTCCTTACAATTGTAAGTAACCTAATTGGATGATAATTTGGGGCTGTGCTAAAATGTTCCACACAAAACCAACTTGAAAAGCTTAATCCAGATGGAGGTGGGAAAAGCCGCTCTCCTGTAAAAGAAAAATGACGGGAAATTAGCTATTACTGTATTTTTCGGAGTATAAGACGCACTTCCCCACCCCCTAAAAGAGAGTGAAAATTTGGGTGCGTCTTATACACCAAATGTAGCCAAAATCGCGAGGCACGGAGGATGCGATGGTCTGTGGCAATCCCTGCAGCCTGGAACAGCTGATTGGGGGTATTCCAGGAGGCCGATCCACCCGCCAATCAGCTGCTTGTGCTGAATCAGGCTGCAATAATGTGCAGAAGCTAACCTGGCTGTTCGCTATTTGCTGCAAGGACTGTCAAGAGTTTGCAGCAGCAATCACATCCAGAAAGCACACACAAGTAACTGATTCAGCAGGATTCAATAACTTCTCTGTGTATATATAATATAACAGATGAAGTAAATATACAATACCAAAAGCAGGTTTTCCAACGTGGTAGTAAATATAAGCAAAACACAAGTAGAGGAAAGGAGTTTCAGTTTTAGTTTCAGAGATCAGCACAGCATGCAGCTTTAGAACAGTTGAGCTAAGCCACGCCCAGGCTCCTTGCTGTCTCCTTTCTTGTTGCTCACACAGCAAATACTGTTTCAGTTTCCAAACAGCCCTCAACTCTCTCACACACTGACAGGACGCCAGCCAGATGAATACCGATGGATGCTGGTAGGCAGAGGCATAATTTTTTTTCTTATCTTCCTCCCCCAAAACTAAGGTGTGTCTTATACTCCGAAGCGTCTTATACTCTGAAAAATATATAACTCTTTCTCCAAATTCTTTACATATCTAGGTTAAATATTTTAATCTTGCAGCTGTCTACACAGCTGGATCCTATGAATTTCTACAAGAGGTAAAAAATAAAAATATTACTTATTAAAAAAATCTAATTCTGCTTTAGTAGGTAACTTCTTTCCAAAGTGCATCCATCTTACTGATACATGTTCAGTCATCATGCACAGTGGGCTACTCGTGCATGATCATATAATAATAATAAATTAGTATAAAAATCTTATTCACATCAAACAAATATAAAATAGGACATGAAATTAAGTAATTCATTAATGCATCTGGGAATCACTGCCCACACTTTATTGCTATTGAATAGTAAATAAAGAAGTGATATATATTCAATCACAAAAAAGCTTATGATACTTGTTATTTGTTTCGATAGTTTGCAGCCAATTATTAAACATTTTCCTATATTATTTCCCCTTTTTTTCTTAGTGTATAAAGGGAAGGGAAATGCTGACACAATGTACTAAAAGTTTCCTCCCTCCCTTCCTTCCATTTATATATAACCCATTTTCTACAGGCTTCCGGTGATTTACATCACATAAAATCCTTACATTAAATGGCTCACCCAATTGTTTGAGGATTCAGCTATGCTCTAATAATCAGTTAAATTGAGTTGCTGTAACTCTTCTGCCACTTTTCTCTGCTTATGATTCTCACAATATAATGGAACACTGGCATTTTGCCTTCATGAAAAATTTAACCAAAAATGGGTCATCAAGAGGTCATTCTGTTAAAAAAAATACTATCCTGATACAAAGGTAAATTTACAGGTCTCAGTATGAGGTTATATACCAGGGGTGTGAAACTCAAGGCCCGTGGGGCTGCCCTGAAAACAGTGAAGGACCGGCCTGTGGTGCCTCTGCCAGCGAAAATGGAGCCTGAGGCAGCCCTCCCGAGCTCCGTTTTTGCTGGTAGAGGGTTGCAGGAGGTTGTCGCAGCCAAAAACGGAGCTCAGGAGCTGTTGTGGCCCGTCAGCGGCCTGTGCAGTTAGTAGCTGATTCCAACAGTGAGGAGGCTGGTGTGGTGCTGCGCCAGCAGTCTGTGCAACTCTATCTCGAGTCAGACAATGAGGAGCCTGGAAAATATGTGGTGCCAAAGGCGTGGATTCAGCCAGGGCCTTCAGAACCTCCAGAAGCTCCCATAAGTGAAGAGGAAGAAGAGGAGAAGCTTCTTCGCAATGCACGAGCACACAGAGATGTTAAAAGGCAGGAGTGGCTCCTCAGGAGGAGGTCTCCTCGAGGGTAAGGCTTGGGGCTAATTGGCCACTCCCCTAGCCTATTTAAGGAAGGAGGACAACTGAGGCAATTTGCAGGAAACAACTTTGTTCATATTCCTTCGCGTCTTGATTCCAGAAAACGTTTGATTCGGCTCTTGTTTCTCTCTTATCAGTTTTTCTGCAAATTGCTTCTGGGCATTCTGCCAATCACAGTAAGATTACGGGTATCTGAAATACTGTGCCTCAGAATTGAGTTATTATTCTTTGGATTCTTGTCGGCTGTTAATGAAGTTAAATTAACAGCCCTTGTTCAGAAAAGACTGATTTAAACTGTATTTGTGTTCGAACAACTACTAAGAAAGCTCATTAGTAGTCCTTAATTAGCAAACTAAGGTTTGTACGGACTTTGTGTGTGCTGCGTTCTTTGGGGTCCGTAGCTGGGACAGAACAGGAGCCCATTTTTGCTGGCAGAGCACTCAGGCCACCAAAGGCACGCACAACATGAGTGACATCGAGCTGGCCACATCCACCCCAGCCCCCCGAGGTCAAACATAACCCTGATGTGGCCCCCAATGAAATCAACTTTGACGTCCCTGTTATATACCAAATGTGAAAATTAAGATATCACACTGCTACTCTCAGAAAACAATACACAAAACACATCTATCTAAGCAAGCCAGAGGTGGGGAACTATAGAGCCCCCTTTATGACTTGTGGACGTCAACGCTTGAGAAATTCTGAGCCGGTACGGCTGGTTAAAGGAATTCTGGGAGTTGAAGTTCACAAGTCATAAAAGGGCCACAGTTTCCCACCCCTGATCTAAGTGGACAACAGTCAAGGACTCACCGTTTCCAATTCCACTGACCACAGTGCCATCAATCAGTCCTGTAGTAACAACATTATTGGTTGGTGCATTGTGAGGTGCCAAGCTAGGTAAGAACAGGCAACTACAAAAAAGAGATGAATGGATTAGGAACAGTTTCTGAACAATAAATGAAATCAACAATATCTACAGTAAATTAGATCAAAAGCTAGCTCTTTTGCAAGTTATCTGGGCCTAAAACCACTGACAGTAATATCAATAAATTATTAAAATTCTTCTGTTTGTCTTGTTTGTAACCTTCAGTTGGGAGAAACAGTGCATTATAGGCAGGGATGGGTTTCACTTACCTTTGCTACCGGTTCGCTCGCGCCCCCCATCTGCGCATGTGCAGAAGCTTCTGCGCAAGCGCAGATTGTATTTGATGACATCCGGGTGGGTGGGCGAAGCCTCCTGCCGCTGCTGCTACCGGTTCGTTCAAACCGGAGCGAACCCACCACTGATTATAGGGCAATCATCATACTTCAAGTGGACCAACTTAAAAGATCAAAATTCAGCTATTTGGCAACTGGCATGTATTTACGATGGTTGCAATGTCCCGGGGTCGTGTGATCACTTTTTGCGACCTTCTGACAAGCAAAGTCAATGGGGAAGCCAGATTCACTTAACAACACTAATTACTAATTTAACAATGGCAGTGATTCACTTAACAATTGTGGAAAGAAAGGCCATAAAACGGGTCAACGCTCACTTAACAATTGTCTTGCTTAGCAAGGGATATTTTGGCCTCATTGTGATTGTAAATGGAGGAGACTACCTCTATCTCTGAAATGATGACCGAATGAATCACAGGTTGTCAAGCCAGCCACATATCATAGTAAATTGTACATCACCTAGATTTTTTTTAAAAAAAACCTATATGCTGTATTTTTTGGAATATAAGATGCACCGGACTATAAGACACAGCTACCTTTTTTGGTGAGGAAAACAAGAAAAAGAAATCTGCCTCTGCCTCCCAGCAATTTTGCCTCATTGCAGCAAACAGAAAACAGCCTGCTTTATTTTCATTTTCGTTTTCAGCACAGCTTGATTAGCACAAGGGGAAAAAAAATATGCTCCCAGCAATTTACCTTCTTGCAGCAAGCAGCAGAGGCCCACGCAAAACAGCTGAGAGTCAGGAGGCTGATCCAATCAACTTGTGCTAATTAGGCTGTGCTGAAGCTGAAAGGAGCTGTTTCTTCTTGATGCTTGCAGCAAGGAGGTAACTGCTGGGAGGCAGAGGCCAAAGGGTGGGGGCCAGTGGGTTGGCAGGACTACATTTGGTGTATAAGACCCACCTAAATTTTCACCCCCTTTTAGGGGGGTAAACGTGCATCTTATACTCCAAAAAATACGGTATTTTTATTGAATTAAAAAAACAACGGTAAAATATAAACTAATATCCTAGGTTTTAATGTCTGTTCTTAACTTTCTATGTATCAACTGTGTATGTTAACTGTAAGCTGCCCAGAATCACCCTATGTATGGTAAAATGGGCAGCCAATGCATTTTATAAATAAATAAATAATATAAAAGGAAGAAAGCGAAGGGGATAAAATGGTAAAGTTTAAAAACACATAAATCAAACCTTTAAGAAAGTTTGACTGACACCTATAGAAATGTTGAAATTCCTACTTGGAGCAAGAGACAGAAATGGCCTTCAGCTTTTTGATAGGAATGGCGAACCAGTGAATGCCAGCACATATGGATTGATTGAAGAATACAGTAGTGGCACTCACACAACCCACTCATACTGACAATTCACTCATACTGAAAATTAATATGGTAGAAGGGCTCTCTGAAGGACAAACATGGTGGGGAATAGGAATAAATATCATACTGGGACTTTCCTAGCTGTCATTGTAAGAGCAGTGATGGAAAACCTGCTCTTTCCAGGTTGCAGACGAGCCCCCAGATCCCTTTTTTATGGCCCAGAGCAGGGGTCTCCAACCTTGGCAACTTTAAGCCTGGCGGACTTCAACTCCCAGAATTCCCCAGCCAGCTTTGCTTACTGGGAGTTGAAGTACGTGAGGCTTAAAGTTGCCCAGAGGATCTTCTCCACCACAATCGCTCAAAATTGGTTGCATGGTTTTCTTGCATTTGGGGGGTGGGGGGATAGGGGGGTGGGGGGGACGGGACGACAGTAGAAATTTTCCCGTAAAGCCTAAAATAAAACTGTCGCACTTTAAAACTGATAAATAACCGTCCATCCTCTCAGTTGCACCCACATGCATGATGTTCCCTCGTCGTTTTGCATCACTGTTCCATTTATTGGACCCAAAATATGTTTTCCCGCCTCCCATAAATATTTCCAAAATGTCAGGAGACGTTTGCCATTTGCTTTCCACCTGTCTGTTTGATGGTACATTTGTCCCCATTCTGGAAAATGAAGTACTTGCTCATGTTCTTTGAATAAGACCCATGATTAACAAACCGTGGGAAACATCAATCAGATAACAGCTACGTCATTTAAAATAGAAGAGTGTATGTGTCTGTGTGTTGGAGGGAAGATGGCAAAATGACACATTGTGGATGGACGTCACAATTTTGATGTGTAATCACTGAGCTAGAATTACATCCAAGGATCCTATCTCCCTGTTTTGTTTTTTTCCCCTAAAGACAGGAATAAGAATATTTTAAGGAGATAATTCAATATTTTAGCAAGTGAAATACAAAACGTTATAAACTCCCATTATGCTTTCAGAATCTAAATTTCTTTATGGACCAGTACATCAAAAATCAAAGCAATTTCTGGGTACAATTAATTTTAAGAAGTAGTAATCATAATAATAACAATAATATTTATAACATTAATAATGATCACATAATAATAATAGTAGTAGCATTTGCTTATCCATTTTAGTGAACCTTCCTTGTGTAATTAATCATTCTCTTATGCTTTTAAATTTCTAACTTCTATTTTTGCTAGTTAGCCATTGATAAAACAAATCCCATATTAAAAAGTATTCGGTTTCTTCCTTCTCCTTAATTTTAAGTGTTAATCTATCCATTTCTGCACATTCTAATATTTTTTTAAGTTACATTTTCCTCTGTAGGGATCGCTTCGTTTTTTCCACTGTTGTGCAAACACAATTCTTAGCTGCTGTTAACACGTGTAAAATTAAAATCCGAGCAATTTCTGTACACCGCATCATGAATTAGATAGAGATTTCTGCGATCGCCAGGCGCCTTTCCAAACTTAAGACAATTGGATACAAGGGCCACCGTTGGGGGGGGGGGGGGGGGGGGGGGGGGAATGTTGCAACGCGTAAAAAGTAATGCTTTCTGGGGTGGTCTTAAACTTTGTTCCAGAAGAATGTGTAACATCAAAAGCAGCCTTCCGTGTCACATTTTATGGTTGTAAAACCCAAAACCATCCCCTTAAACCTCCATGAAAGAACAATGAGTTAAGATAAAAGATTTTGCAAGACCTTACCCGAACCCTTCAAGAGAAGTGTCAAATTCAATAAACGCAGGCGTAACGGATGATCCGTGAAGCCTAATATCATGTGGGGTTGTCATAGAAACCAAACACTTCACTCTTGTCAGGGGCACAGTGCTTCCTTCAGCTGGCTTCAAAAGGCTCTTGCTAATCCTGTAGTGGCTGTCTTCGTGTAAGCTGAACACACAATCAGTACCAAGACCTTCCATTGATGTAACCATACTATCTGCAGTAGAAATTAAGAAAAAGAGGTGTGAAAAAAAGAACAGGTGCGCTAATAGCAAATGTGAAAAAAAGGAAGAGGTTGAGCTAATAGAGAAAGGGGGGGAAAATAGGTTTGTTGCTTGATGTTAAGTCCCACATATTGTAAAATTTGATTCACATATTCTACGTGGGTGAGCTACCAGCAATGGACTAGATCAGTGATGGCTAACCTTTACCGGACCGAGTGCCGAAAGCATGGGTGCGCACGCCCAAATGTGCGCAGGTGCACCTGAACACCCAAAATGCAATGTGCACACAGCCCCTGTGCATGTGCCCCACCCCTGTACATGCGTGCATGGCCCCCCCGCATGCCCCCCATGCATGTGCTTTCCCGCATGCGCCCCGCCCCTTGAGTATGCACACGTGGCCCCCTGCATGCGCCCCCACGCATGCATGTGCCCCCAGTATGTGCCCCGCCCCCGCAGATGCGTGGCAGAGATCTGAAGACCAGCTGGCTGGTGGGAGGTACGCCCGCATGCACAGCACAACTGAAGTGGGGCAACGGCTTTTGTGCCCACAGAGAGAGCGTTGCGTGCCACCTCTGGCACGCATGCCATAGGTTCGCCATCACGGGACTAGATGATTCTAAAAATAATTATACAATCAGTCCTTGAAATGCTAATGGAAGTTATAAAAGTCAAGGCTATCCATAATAGACAAAAGAACCAAAAAGCAATTTATATAATTGGAAAGCATTTACATTTTAACTCGTGAAATTCCAATGAAATCATTCACCCAAACAGACTCGAATCCTCCCTATGCCAGTTTTATTGGGTTGTGAATTAAATGTTAAGATATTCTTTTTCTTCTAGTTAATTCTCACACTGAAAATCTATTTTATCTGGTCATTAAGAGATAATATCAACTTGATGGCATATAATCAACCCATCAATCATTGCACATCTTAATGACACATAGTAGCATCCAAATGTATTTTAATTTCCATAACAATGTCTAACTAAATCCAGTTTAGCCACCTTCTTCCCGCTAAGAGAAATCTTTTTCTACTCAGCCTTATACTGAAATAGAAATTATTAAATAAACCTCAGCTATTAAGGACACTGGACTAAATATAGCCATAGTACAGTCAGTCTTTTAATCACAACCAAGGTACCTGACTCTTCTATTATTACCTACAATAATAGAAGTTATAATTATTGGATATACCATTATTATCCAGGCTTTATTCTATTTTTGATTTGAAATCAGATTTTGAAGATGCTTTCAGAACTCAAATTATGGAGTTGTTATCAAAAAGTGAATACTTAGACCTGACAATGAAAATCCCTAGAAAGGCTTAAAGTGAGATACCACACTATAATAATGAAGATTACTTCTGGTTCCTTATCCAAGATTAAACAATTTTTAAGAATTGTACTCAATCAGCTTTTTCTATTACTACTCCAAAAGGCCTCTATAATAATACAAGCAAGTCTCATTAGCACTCATTCTAGATTTTGCTTGAAGAATTACTAGATTTTAAAAGGTGCTAGAAGAACCCCAAATGCATTTGTAGTATTTGAATACTTACTTCTCATCTCTGGCTCATAACTGAGTGAGCTTGGTTTATGCACGCGATACCGTTTCAATAGTTTTTTATCCCAGGCTCCACAATTCAGAGGATTTCCCAAACGTAAAAATTCCCTAAAGAATAATGAAGTAGGAAAATAAGAGAAGCTTCAGATTATTCTGTATTGCTTTTAACTTTAATCCTTTAATCTAAAGGCTTGAACTCTTTAATGAATTTTTTTTTAAAAAACCCTGAAACTAATCAAGGTAAAACACATTAAAAATGTCAAGTCTGTACTGTACGTAAACACATCAGCTAAAATTCTTCTTCTATTGTTATTTTGCTTATTTGCAAAATTTATAGTGTACTTTTTTGCCATCAAATAGAATGCAAATCATGTAATCAAAATAGAAAAGTTGCAATCATTTACGTATACAGTAACTATTCATTTAGTGATCTGAAAAAAGTGACTTATGACCATTTTTTCACACGTACGACCACGGCAGCATCTACATGGTCACGTGATCAAAATTTGGGTGCTTGGCAACTGGCTCATATTCAGGATGGTTGCAGTGTACTGGGGTCAAGTGATCCCCTTTTGGAAAGTCAAATTCACATAACAACCATTTTACTAACTTAACAGGGGCCTGAGTGGCGCAGTAAACTAAGGCACTGATTAACATTCAGCTGCCTACAATTACTGCAAGTTCTAATCTCACCAGGCTCAAGGTTGACTCAGCCTTCCATCCTTTCTAAGGTAGGTGAAATGAGGACCCGGATTGTGGGGGCAATAAGCTGACTTTGTATAAATATACAAAAGTATGAAGGCTATTGCTTAGCGCATTGTAAGCCGCCCTGAGTCTCCGGAGAAGGGCGGCATATAAATCAAATTTTAAAAAAAGAAAAAACAACTGCAGGAATTCACTTAATAACTGTGGCAAGAAAAAGGTGATAAAATGGGGGCCAAACTCACCTAACAACTGTCTTGCTTAGCAACAGAGGTTTTGGGCTCAATTGCAGTCATAGATCAAGGCCTAGCTGTATTTCATTAGAATCCATGTGACTGCTTGACATTATTGTGTAGTTTTAGGAACTGCACAATAATGGAGAGAACTGGAGAGAAGCCAGTTGAGAATATTTAGAATAACAGAGTTGGAAGGGACCTTGGAGGTCTTCTAGTCCAACCCCCTGCTTAGGCAGCAAACCCTACACCATTTCAGACAAATCGTTGTCCAATCTCTTCTTTAAAACTTCCAGTGTTCAAGCATTTACAACTTCTGGAGGCAAGTTGTTCCACTGATTAATTGTTCTAACTGTCAGGAAATTTCTCCTTAGTTCTAGGTTGCTTCTCTCCTTGATTAGTTTCCATCTATTGCTTCTTGTCCTGCCCTCAGGTGCTTTGGAGAATAGCTTGACTCCCTCTTCTTTGTGGCAACCCCTGAGATATTGGAATACTGCTATCATGTCACCCCTAGTCTTTCTTTTCATTAAACTAGATATATCCAATTAAACTAGAATACCCACTTCCAGCTATTGTTCTTTATATGTCTCATCCCCCAGTCCTCTAATCATCTTCCTTGCTCTTCTCTGCACTCTTTCTGAATAACGATCTGAACTGAGCCAAACTTTTTCACTTACCGCAGCACCATTGGTTCCAATGCCTGAGAAGCCAACCTTTCAAACATCCTTTGGAGAGGAGGATGCAAAGAGTGGTCCTCATCCGTAAGAGCGGCACTGCATTTCTGCAGAAGTCGAGCATGCAGCCCGGCTTCACACATAACTTGTTGGTTCCTTTCGGTGTGTACAAGAGATTGCAAGATGTTGGCCACTGCAAGCTGGAGATCCAGTGCATGCTATAAACATATAAAGCAAAAATACTGTATTTGAATACCTACTTGCATATTATTCTAAACCAGAAGTCTCAAACTCAAGGCCCAGGGCCCAGATCTGGCCTGTGGCTTGGTGGGCATGGCAGGGGAAGGATACTGCAAAATCTCCATTCCCACCCCACTCTCGGGCCAGCCAGAGGTAGTATTTGCTGGTTCTCCAAACTGCTCAAAATTTCTGCTGCTGGTTCTCCGAACTGCTCAAACTTTCTGCTACCGGTTCTCTAGAACCTGCTGGATTTCACCCCTGCCTCCAGGTCTCCATTTTTGGTC
>WNWU01000007.1:37844133-37876446 GCA_012654045.1 Ptyas mucosa | reverse complement strand
AGGGAGATTATAATGTGAGGGAGGGAGGGTCTGAGGAAAGTCCTGCCAGCACTTGGCCACCACAGGTGTCCCCTGACACAAGTGATGTCGAGCTGGCCACGCCCACCCTGGCCACACCCACCCCGGCCCCTCGAGGTCAAACACAACCGTGATGTGGCCCTCGATGAAATTGAGTTTGACACTCGATTTCTAAACTATACATTCTTACTCGAACAATAGATGTAGATCAGAAATGGGAATTTTATGCTGATTAACAGCCATGACATTAGCTCCGAGTAACACAGGTAAACTCAGATTCCCAGCACATATTGAAAATACATAGGACAACACCTGGAAGGAGATGTTTTGGGGAAAACCAATAGGATAATTAACTATTTTCCTCTGAGCTTCATGCCATTGTGCAATCATGTTGTTCCAGGTGCCAAGCAAAATACGAACTTTCTTTCGATGAACTGAATTAGCAGTGTTATCAGATCCCAGACTGTAAATATATCCTAAGATTTAAGTTCACTAAGTTTATAGTATTGTTTCTCAACCTTGGCCACTTTAACATGTGTGGACTTCAACTCGCATCATGCTGGCTGGGCAATTCTGGGAGTTGGGAGTCCTACACATCTGAAAGCGATCAAGGTTGAGAAACCCTGGTTTATAGAAATTATTGGAATGATACACAATGAAGCAATACAAGAGTCTCACTTCTGGCTGTGTAGTTGACCCAACAGAGACCACAAGATCCAGCATAGCCAGCATAGCTCCAGGATGGATAATAACGGCATCCAGATTTTGCAGTAGTATGGTTCCTTTGTGTAACTTTGCATCAGTGGCATTTTTGGAAGGAAACACTGAAGATGCTGCTGACACTGAATGATATGCATGTCTAAAGGCGAGAAGGAAAAATGGCAGCATTAGACTCTTATCCAAAGAGTTGAATTAAGGACCGAATATTTCAGGCTCGAATAATCATACACTTCATCTATTAATGTGCAATGATTTTTGTATTATGACAAATACCTTACTTTTTTCTTTTCCATACTAACTTGCTTTGCTCTTATTTTTACAAGCATCACAACATTTTTTCCAGAAGATATTTTTGCACTATTAATTTATATGTCAACTAGTCCAGATGAGCTACATACTGTCTGATAACAAGACGACTTCTCGTCTTAAAGATATTCTCAAATCATCTAGGTCATGGTTCTCCCAAAGATGCTTTTTCCAACAGGCAACTGGACTTAAAATGTTTCGCTTCTCATCCAAGAAACGAGGAAGTCCGGTGGCCTTTTTGGAAAAAGTACTTTTGGGACAGGAGGATTTTTTTCTTTCATCAATTTGGATTGAAAAGGAAGCCTGCGTATCATTCCCACACTGTGCATTATATTCTGAACACAACACATATACAGGTAGTCCTCAACTTACAACCATTCATTTAGGGACCATTCAACATTACAACAGCACTGAAAAATGTGACTTACGACAGTTTTTCACACTTAACAACCGTTGTAACATCCCCATTGTCCTGTGATCAAAATTCAGGTGACAACTTGCATGTAAAATTTTTTGGTACTTTGTATTGACTTTTATTCTCTTCATTTATAATTCTTAATAAAATTATTTGGGAAAAAAATACTGTGGATATCCAAGAAAAGAAATAAATGGCTCGATGAACCCAGAATTCTCATTCAAAGCACAAATGACCAGACTAAAATTATCTTACTTAGGATGTGCAGGCCTAGTTTTCTGGATAAGGCTCTAATAATGGGAAAGGTGTAAAATAAAAGGAAGAAGAGATATTAATGAGCTCGTCATAGTTTAAAGAGCTGTAGGATCAATTTAGGGGCATTTAATCATGGACAAAATCTATCTATGTAGTTGCTAAGAGTTGCCACAAACTTGATGGTATATAATCAAGCCACTTTGTATATCTTGTGTCAGAATATGAAACTATATATAAAATACATGGTGTTAGTTTGATCCAATTACCGCAGAAGCATCCATTTTAATTGGTAAAGGAACTTTAGGTTCTCAAAAGTAATTTGTTTGTACAGAAACATGGTCCCAGGGTCATGTGACTACCATTCGTAACTTTCCTGGCTGGATTTCGACAAAGTCAAGGGGGGAAACCCGACTCACTTAACTATCACATGACTGGTTTAACAACTGCAATCATCCGCTTAACAACTGTGTCGAAAAAGGTCGTAAAATGGGGCAAGAACTCACTTAACAACTGCCTTGCTTAGCAATGGAAATTCCGGGCTCAACTGTGGTCGTAAGTCAAAGACTATCTGTAAAATGAATAATGTATCTTACATACCTCTTTTTACAGGGTATAATCATATTATACTGGATGACATTATTGTACATGTAGCTCTATAACCGTGATGGCGAACTTATGGCACGCGTGTCACGGGTGACACACAGAGCCCTCTCTGTGGGCATGCGTGCCGTCACTAGCTGCTCTTCTGGTTTGCAGCGTGCCGGCCAGCTGGTTTTCGTGGGTGCCAGAGCACTGGAAAATGGCCCAAAAACAGCTGAAAAACAGGCCATTTTCCAGCCGTTTTCAGCCCGAAAAATGGCCAAAAACCAGCCTGAAAATGGCCCAAAAACGTCCTGAAAAATGGCCCGAAAAACAGCCTGAAAACGGCCAAAAAACAGGTATGTGCATGCTGGTCAGCTGGTCTTCGGGTTTCTGGCGCTCCGGCGCACACACATGCATGCACGTTCCAGTTTGGGCACTCAGTGCTGAAAAGGTTCGCCATCACTGCTCTATAATGTCTAAACCAGACAGCCGCTGTCACAGAATCTTATGCAAGCAAGCAAACAAACAAACGCCAGTCCTATCACCTTTTCATTCAGGGCTCAGCAACATGTAGTCATCAGAAAGCCTGTAATGAGGTGTACTGAACACTAAAAACAATTCCTGCCAATTTTAAGTGAAAACATGGGGAAACAGACTTGTAGCCATAAAAGGTAGTGTATATCTCAATTTTCAAAACAACGCGTCTTCCCACCACTGACATAATTTGGTTATGTGCTTTTTTTTGGGGGGGGGGGATATTGAAGTAGTTTTCTGTTACCATAATTTGTCTGAATTAGCACATAGTTTCCCCCCAAAAAATAATACATTTGTGCTCTGCAAATAACCGAGCCCAATTTGATGGCATCATATTAACGTCAAACCGATTCTGATCTCTGCCTGTGCACTTTGCATCATCATAAAAGTTTTCAGGACCGTACTGTTTCCATTTTGCCTCTATCAGCAACATAGTCAGCATTTATTAAATATTGGAGAAAGCTAGAAATTGTGTTTTGAATCACAAAGCCAAATCAGATCACAAAGCTTTCATTCTAGCAAAACTATGGTTGATAAGAAAAGAGAGAGAGAGAGAGAGAGAGAGAGAGAGAGAGAGAGAGAGAGAGAGAGAGAGAGAGAAAGAAAAATAGCAATAGCACTTATATCGTTTCACATTGCTTTACAATCCTCTCTAAGTAGTTTTTAACAGAGTCAGCATATTGCCCCCAAAAATCTGGGTCCTCATTTTACCGAATGATAAATCATAAATAAATAATATAAATTTATATTTATGATAAATATCAGAAGGATAGAAGGCTGAGTCAACCTTGAGCCAGTGAGAATAGAACTACTGGTAGCCGGCAGTCAGCAGAAATAACCTGCAGTACTGCATTCTAACCACTGCGCCACCAGAGCTCTTAAAGACTAAAAGGTTCAAAGACAATTAGGGGAAAAAATATCCATAAATGGCCAGTAACAACTGGAGACAAGAGGAAGCAAGAAGGTCTGTGGGCTATTCGATGTTCTGGATGAATATAACACAATCAGTTTGCTCTGTGGTGTACATTCACTTCCTGCTGACTAAGGGCAATCTACATCTTATGTTTAAGATCAATGCTTGACTGACAGTGCATCCCTTGTCCAACAACTAGCATCTTCACACGTGGGTGTTTCTAGGGTAAATGACACAGTGACATTGTATTACTCACATCTACATGGTAACTTGATGGAGCACCTCATCTTCTCTAAGGTGAAATTCCTCTGTGGGATTTTGTACTGAAGGAAGACTGAGGGATCTTATTTCGCCCTCCACATCACTATCAGCTACTGGCTTACTTGAAGCCAATGGTGACAGGGGAATGCTTCCCCTCCGACATTACAATAACTTGCCAATTACTCCCTTGAGTTAAGACTGGAATAAGTGGGTGAAGAAAAATCTAGCCAACAGATTATTTGTGTCCTCTTACTGGCAAGTGGCAGTAAGTATTGACTATCGCTGCATCTACTCTTTCAGCCGTTAGGTTAAAAGCAAGAGCATTTTTTGAGTTTCTATCATTTCTATGGTCAGGTTCCTTGCCCTGTTTGGTCACATGTTGAGTTTAGTGCACTGAAAATAGTACTAAATAATACAAGCCAACACATATAGAAATATTTATGAAAAGGGGGAGTTCCACACTGGCGGTCACTGCTGGATTGATGGCGGACTCCGTCTTCCTGCCCTCCCTGCTCTATTTGGTTATCATACAGTACTGGCGGTATTTTCAAGTTGTGTTCCTTTTTCACTGTTATTTTTTTTGTGGGTTCTGTTTTGTTTAGTTCTGTTCTGCTTATGTTCTCCTTTCACACACACGCTTTTTTATTATCGTAAGCTACCTAGAGTAGCCCCCACAGAGGGCAAATAAATTTAACAAATAAACTGATAAATAATACGTTTTATTAAGGATGTTTCTGTACACTCAACGTTCAAAGTAATACTATCTCTACTTCTTTACCTCACTTTTTAAAAAACAATTGGTAACATCTGGAGACTTTTATTTATTTATTTATTTATTTAAATAACTCATTAAGGGTTTGTTGAAAAACTTTCCGGCTTGGTCTAGCGGTTAACGCACCAGGCTAGAATCCAGAAGTCTGTGAGTTCTAGTCCCACCTTAGGCATGAAAACCAGCTGTGGGATTTTGGGCCGGTCATTCTCTCTCAGCCCAATTCACCTCACAGGGTTGCTGCTGTTGTTGTGGAGAAAATCTGAGGAGGAAGGACTATTAGGTATGTTCACCATTGTGAGTTATTTAGAACAACAACAAAGGCAGAATAGAAATAAGTGAAGTGGAAGTTCCATATGAATGAATATTTCTAAATGGAGCTACATGAAGTTGGCCACGCAAGGGGCTCTAAGTTTGTGAATTGGGACTCATCAAGGTTTTAAGCAACTGATAATGCTGTCTGTCTGTCTGTCATAAAGCAAAGCAGACGTCCATTTGGACAAAGCTTCCGTTTTGTCTGTGCAGGGAAAGTGGGAACACTGTCAAAACTCCCACAAGAGTTTGCTCCTCGTTTTGTCTTTGCAGTCCTACATGGGCAGTTGCGGTCTGCAAAGTTTCAGAAGCCCTGAGGTAAAGAGATTAAAGATTAATGATTGAAAGTGTTATATTTTTAATTTCTTCCTCATCCCAACATTAGAAGGCTCAAGCCTTAGGTGTAAATTTGAAAGGGGCATCATTTACTGTTTAACAAGGTCATAGACTGACTTAAGGGTCTTATTTAAGGGATCTGCTATTTAAATCACAAAGGGTTTGCGTATGTGTTTTTCACCTAAATATTTATGACTCCCTGCAGGTCTGAACTGAAGACAATCCATATCCCAATTAATCCATATCCCAATTAATTAATCAGGTTTTATGTAACAGGTGATCTAACCTAAACCTGATTTGGGATTGAATGCAGATATTATAGAACAAGAGTGCAGGAAATAGGAAATAATAGGCAATAATTTATGCCCATTTAACTATTACTTAGCTATTTTGAATATTCATCTTTGAGTTCATTCATTTTTCTAATACAGAAACACATTGATCCAAAGTATCCATAACACTCCTGACATATAAATAGGGCCTCGGGACTCATATTTTTCCAGACTGAATCTATCAGTAGAAGGAAAGTAGAATGTACAGAAGATCATATCATACGATGTCAGACAGAATTTGTCAGTTTCATTATGTCCCGTTCTCTACTTTTTGTTTTAACTTTTTGAGAATTGGGAGTTAAGAAACTGTATTTTGCACTCAAAGGGATAGTGATATCCAAAGGATAGTGATATCTAAAGGAACAAATGAACTTTTAAGTTCAACTGCAAAAAAAAAAATAAAAAAAATTGAATACAATTTGCCAATCTTGGATTACCTGTATAAAATTGCACAATCAAAATTGACAGTGGAGTCTAACTTTTTATTTTATATAAAAACATTTTCTTTTTAGCTAATTCTAAAGTACGACTTGCAACCTTTTCATTCCACTGGTACCATTGTGCAACAGATGGAACAGATGCAAGAAAAATGAATTAACAATAGGTGACATTTCATAAGATTTCCAAATCTCACGAAATTTCAGCAACATTTCTTTTTGAACTGTGAGAAGATTTAGGGAAACTTCAATAATCTTAATAGTCTGGACCAGACTTGGGGATAGGTAGCATAGGTCCACTGAAATAAACTGAACTTACAGGTTGTCCTTGACTTACAGCCACAATTGGGGTTGAAATTTTAGTCTCTAAGTAAAATGGTTGTTAAGTGAATCATCAGGCCTGATTCTGTGACCATATTACCATAGTCGTTACATAAATAATAGCAATAGCAGTTAGACTTATATACCATTTCACAGTGCTTTACAGGCCTCTCTAAGCGGTTTAAAGAGTCAGCCTCTTGCCCCCAACAATCTGGATCCTCATTTTACCGACCTCAGAAGGATGGGAGGCTGAGTCAACCTTGAGCCGGTGAGATTCGAACTACTGAACTGCTGACAGCCGGCAGTCAGCAGAAGCAGCCTGCAGTACTACATACATGACTCAGGTGGTTGTTAAGCAAATCTGACTTCCCCAATTGACTTCTGCTTAAAGGGAAGTCAGCTGGAAAGATCACAAATCACAGTCACATGACTGCAAGATACTGTCTCCATTGTAAATGCAAACCAGTTGCTAACCACCCAAATGGCAATTACATGGGTGCTATGAGGGTCCTAACTCCGAGGACAGGTAATATGTCAGCCTTTTTCTAAGGCTGTTGTAACTTCGATTCGTTGGTAAACAGAGCCTTGGTAGTACAGTGGTCTAAAGCACCCTGTTATTAACACCAGCTGCCTGCAATTATTGCAGGTTCGAATCTCACCACGCTCAAGGTTGACTCAGCCCTCCATCCTTTCTAAGGTAGGTAAATTGAGGACCCAGTTTGTGGGGGCAATAAGCTGACTTTGTATAAATATACAAAAGTATGAAGGCTATTGCTTAGCGCATTGTAAGCCACCCTGAGTCTCCGGAGAAGGGTGGCATATAAATCAATTTTTTTAAAAAAAAATGGTTATAAGTTAAAGACTACCTGTAGTTAGGAGTAGCTTGCTTGACCTACTGATTTAATTTAATTTCTAACCAATCAAATATAATCTGAATGTTCAACCTCCCTCCCTCTCTAATAAATCTTTCAGTTAAATTAAGTGCAGACAGATTGATTACATATAACAGGAAAAAAGGAGCACAGTTACAGAAGTTAATGATATGTTAATGATAGCCTTATGGCAGGGGTGTCAAACTCAAGGCCCGTGGGCTGGATCCGGCCTGTGGGGTGCTTAGATCTGGTACACAGGGCCACCCTGGCAACAGCAAAGGAACGGCCTGTAGTGCCTCTGCCGGTGAAAATGAAGCTCAGGAGGGGCCGTGAGCGGTGGCCCTTTTCGCTGGCAGAGGGCTGCAGGAGGCCGTCACAGCTGAAAATGGAGCCCGGGGGGGGGGGGTGCTGCGCAGGTCCCCCTGAGCTCCGTTTTCACTGGCAGAATGCTAGCAAAACAAACTACTAGCAAAAATGGATCCCCCCCTCCAGGCCACCACAGATATGAGTGATATCGAGCTGGCCACATCCGCAATGGCCATGCCCACCTGGTCATGCCCCCCACCCCTCCGAGGTCAAACATAACCCTGATGTGGCCCTCATTGAAATTGAGTTTGACACCCCTGCTTTATGGACTCAGTAAGAGAGCCTTTACTGCAGAGAAAGCTTTTAAAAACAACGACGATTGAAGGACACAGAAAGACACAGTCTCAGTTTGGGGAAGGTTAAGAACTCAACCTTTTTAGCTACAACTTCTGTTTAAAAAGGATCGGTACCTTTTCCTGGACAAAGCTGGTGTGCCCCAAGGAGAGGGGAGAGTAGACTCATTTGTCAGGCAAGGAGGAATCTGCTCAGCACGACTACAGACAAAACAGACACAGAGGGGACAGAAAGAAGTTAGAAAAGAGAACAGGAGGCCGGAAGCTTTGTTAGTTTTACAGTTTCACCACGAGAAATGGATTTTTCAGGAGGAGCTCGAAAAGAAGACAAAACATTCAACAAACGAAAACAGAACGAAACGTAGGAAGCTTTCAAAGACATATAGGATAAGCAAAATTCCTGTTTAACAGTGATTCGTGCATTAAGGTGGAATTGCTAGACTGAGCTGTTAACAGTTGCTTCTTCCCATTGTGACATCGAGGATCGTTTAGGATTTTAAAAAAGATAACAGAGGATCACTTTTTAGTACATGTAATACCGTGTTTCCCCCAAAATAAGACCTCCCCGGCAGGGGTGGGTTCTAAATTTTTTTACTACCGGTTCTGTGAGCGTGGCTTATTTTGTGGGCGTGGCTTGATGGTCACGTGACAATTCTTTAGGACTTAGCGGAGGTACGGTCTACCAGGCTTTTAACTGCTTGCAGAGCTGTACCGGTCTACCCATTTGTTTTTGGAGGCACCGGTCTACTCATTTGTTTTTGGAGGCACCGGTCTACCACCACACTGCCTTTTAACACTGATCAGCTTAGGGCGGCCCTTTGAAGCCCCGCAGCAAGAGTTTAAACAGTTTTTTTCCTTCTAGCCAATCAGCTGGGACTTGGGAGGCAGCAATAGATTGGGGGCAGGGCTAAATAAAAGGTAAGAATAACGCGGGGGGTGGGGGGGCGGGGGGGCGGTGGGGGCGGGAGGGCCCAGCTCCCGAACAAAGAGAACCGGTTCAGTGATGTCATATCGTCACCGCTACCGGCTCAGCTGAACCGGGCTGAACCGGGAGGAACCCACCATTGCTCCCTGGGTAATAAGCCCAATCGGGCTCTTGAGAGCATGCGCTAAAACAACTCCCCCCCCAAAAAATAACACCCCCCAAAAATAAGGTCTCCCCGAAAATATTTAAACGCATGCGCAGCCGGTCCCTGCCATTTCCTCTGATTAGGGAGACAGAGCTGGAAATCAGGTAAGACAGCAAGAGGAGCCCCGCCTTGCTCCACGCGCCCGAAAATAATAAGATCTCCCCGAAAATAAGGCCAAGCGCTTATTTCGGGGTTCAAAAAAAATATAAGACAGGGTCTTATTTTTGGAGAAACACGCTATAAGCAGATACTATTCCAGTTTCATCATTAGGACTAATACAGCAGTCTATAATAGAGTAGGAAGTTTTCAAAAAAATGTTGCTCAAGTAGAAAGATGTGAATAAGAGGAAACAATAGGGGGGGGGGGGGGAGAAATACTTATGCAACAATTTTAGTCCAGATTCCTTAAATTTCATCATCAGAGAATACCAACTATTGAGAAATCTGAAAATACTTTAAATATATAGTGTTATGACATTTTAAAAAATAAACTAACATCAGTGAAAGATAACTTATTTACACATATGCTTACAACTAAGGGAATACTTAAAAGTTGTTATGACTAGACATTAAATGTTCCCTGACTTTATCCCTACGTCTGAGTCTTTGTGTTAATATCACAATATATGCTGCACAAATAGCATCAAGATTCAAAATGCGACTACTATAGTTCAGTTTTTTCCCATCAAGAGGAAAGCAATGAAACAAAAAATGTATAGACAACTGTCTACGGTACAATAATGTATATTTAAATGTATCGATTTCTATTGTAAGGAATACCAGTACTTCCAGAAATCAAATGCTTCAAATGTTCTTAAATACTGTAAAAATAAGACAACGTTCCAACAAGCATTATTTTAATTCCAAAAACCTTTAAAACTCATATATTATTTAAACTACGAATTTGGCCCTGCTTTTAAATGTTGATTTGTGTTTTTTTTTAAAAGAAACAGAATAAAGCAAGCACACAAACAAACCCTCTTTTAAACTAAGGCTTAAAAGTTGGTTTGTTTGCTTGTTTTTATTCCAAACAAAGAATAAACAGAGGCTTAAAAGAGGGTACGTTTTTTGGATGAATCCAAAGTTATGAATAAATGATGTTTCTATAGGTAAATATACAGTGACGATGGCACTTCTAAGCTTTCAAACACAAAGATATTACTTCAGCAAAACTATTTGCTGCTCCACAACTATTATTCTACAGAAGCCCCTATCCTTCTTTGCCAACATCCAGATAACACAGGCAATCATTATTACAAAAAGCCAAATTCTTTCTCCAATACAATTCCCTGTTGTAAATTGTGTATGCAATGTAGTTATAAAATGAGATTACACATAAATCATTGGCAGTAAAGAGCTGAGACTTAAAAGAAAATGTTTGGCCCTCATCCATCTTAAAGAGTGAGCACTGCACTAAGTGAGTGAGTAAGCACCTTCTCCAGACTAATATTGTATATGTGACACGAGTTTCAATCTTCCAAAACACATGACACCAATAGAAGAGAATATTTGTGGATCAGGGTTGAATTGGTGTTTTCTGAGTTTGGTTGTTTTCTTGCAGACGTTTCGTTACTGTACTACGTAACTTCATCAGTGCACAAAAACATCCAGTAAGAAAATAACCAAGCTCAGAGAGCACCAAGGACCCCAAAACAAATGGCTACGGAATGCAGAGTCCAATCTGAGTCTGTCACTGGGACCAGAGGTTTAGTCTTCTGAGTTTGGACTCTGTTGTGGCCTGCCGGTGGCCAGCAGAGCTGGCAGCAGAGTCAGACAATGAGGAGGTTGGGGTGGAACTTGGGGCAGTTCTGGGGGCTGGGGAAAGCTCGGATGAGGGCTCTGCACTGGAGGCAGAGAGGAAGATAGACAGCAGCGAGGCAGAGGAACAGCTGGAGCCCGTTCCCAGTGTGCGCATGCGCAGAGCTGCCAGAAGACAAGTAACAACTCTGAAAGCAGGATCAACTTGGGAGTAAAGCCACACCTTGGAGATGATTGGCCCCTCCCATAGGAAACAAAAGATGAGCGAAAGAAAAGCGATGAGCTTTTGCAGGAAACAATTTATTTGTTCGTTAGTTTCAAGTGTGGAAAATTCTGTTCGTGACTTTAAGAGACTCTGTGCCAAGTTTTGCCTTACTCTGAGTTTGGAAACAACTTACGTGGCAGCTTGCCAAACGAGATAAGGTCTGTGTTTATAAATATTCCTTTGAAAAACTGTTTGGACAAACCTTGCTGACTGTGAATGAAAGTAATTCACAGTCGTGCAAATAAAAGAGGTTTTGCCGGGACCAAGACTCTGCTTCCTGCTTTTTAAGGGAGCCTAGGTCAGAACAGACTTGTGCCGGAGCCCATCCTCGGGGGACTCCTCTCTACTGGAATATGTCAACCACATTCTGGTAGGGAGAAGTTACTTGAGGATGGGCTCCAGCACGAATCCAAAAGCTCGGAAGATTAAACCTCTGGTCTTGATGACTGACCCAGATTGGATCCTGAGACATGTCTATTTGCCTTCATTCATGGCTATGAGATGTCTATGTACTTGAATGCTTGTCGGAAGCTACACTAGGGAAGCACCACAGACATGAAATGAGATATACCCAAATATTCAGAACTCTGTTACAAGTTTACAACGTACCTGTCAAAAGAATCTGTGGTTACTTTGTAGAGGTAAATAAAGAGTTTGCTGCAGTGCTTCAAAGTGGGCGAGACGGTATCCACGGAGACGAGGTCATCTTCCAACAGCTTTTGAAATGGCTGGGTATTGGAGGGGAAGACATTTACAGGGCTGAGCTTCCTGGAGTCTGAGAAGCAGCCAAGCAACCTTACGGCATCAGCCAGCTTTTCGTACTGGATCTCAGTTCTGAAGAAGTGCGAGTTGGCAGGCTCGTAACGCATGGCTGCAGTCAAGGTACACAGCACCGTGTGTAGCAGTTCGAAGACTTGATTCTGGTTCACTTTCTCCCAGCCATTTTTGGGTGGAGAGCATAAGGATCGCTCCATGGCAACCAATAGCGAGGTGATGTATACAAATCCACCAACTTTCCGGAAAACAGTTCTCGTCCGATGGCTCTCCTTTAGTACCGAAAGCAAGGCCTACGTGGATATTTAAAATATGGCAGTATAAATAAGGCAGCACAGGGTTTCTGGGGTGTTTGTTAGATGCAACTAGGCACTGACAGATTAAAAGCAATTATCACTTAGATTTATATACCACTACGTAGTGCTTTATGGCACCCTCTGAGTGGTTTGTAAAAGCGTATTGTCCCTAACGATCTGGGTCCTCGTTTTACTGACCTCGGAAGGAGGGTCAAAGTCATCCAATGAACTCCACAACCTGAGTTTCCAATTTACAAAAGCCAATCCTGTATCTTAGTCATTTCTGCACTATGTTAAAATCATATTCTATTTAGGAATAACAGAATAACAAGTTGGAAGGGATTTTGGAGGTCTTCTTGTCTGACCCCCCTGCTCAAATAGGCGACCCTATGCTTTTTCAGAGAATTGTTGTCCAATTTCTTCTTAAAAACCTCCAGTGATGGAGCGCCTACAACTTCTGTTGTTTGCATGGTCAGGAAATGTATCCTTAGTGCTAAGCTGGTTCTCTCCTTGATTAGTTTCCATCCACTGTTTCTTGTCCCGCCTTTATATGGTTTGGAGAATAGGTTGACCCTCAAGTATTGAACGACTGTTATCATGTCACTCCTAGTCCTTCTTTTCATTAAACGAGACATACCAAAGTCCTGCAACTACTCTTCTTAAGTCACTTGAATAATGAACTAAGTCTTCTGTGCCAGTTCTAGGACATTCATTAACTCAACCATCTTTCTCAGATTTACTGTGCAAACTTGATATTTTGTATTTCAAGAATATCTAAAGATTTTATTTCATCGGTTTACATTTGTTATTTGGACCATTAAGCTTCCGCAACAGACACCTATTTTGATATAACAGATTTTAAAACTTGCAACTAATTTTCAAAACAATTATATTTGATTATTGTGACAGGAAGATTAATTTCATGAAATAGTGAGGGGGGGGGGGGAATAATAAGAATTGCGTACGTACTCTTAATATATCAGTCTTCAGCTGCAATTCCGTGGGGGGAGCGGAGTGCATCAAACCTAAGAGAGTCCCCATGTCATCATCACCACTTGGTGACAACACCAGCTGCTGGATTATCATCAGTGCTTGCTGCCTACATTGTGGATATTTTATGATGTTATGTACACACCTTGCTCCACCAAACTCCCTGAAGATGCCTACAATGTAAACAAGTGAAAAGGAATAGTTGCAATGATACCACTAACGGAATTCAAAGACACCATCAACCGGACTATCAATTGGCATAATGATCTATAATGGCTGCCAACTCAAAAATGCCAGTAAGCATTCCAAATCAGGAACAGCAGCTTTTCCAAAGATCATAAACTTCCAAGAGATTGCAATTGTGGCAAAAACTATGGATTTTGTTAATTTCCTATAGACCAGTGATGGCTAACCTTTTTGCCGTCGCGTGCCAAAAGCGGGGGGAGTGTGGGGGGGGGTCGCGGGTGCGTGTGTCCACATCCATAATTCAATGAGCCCCGCCCTCCCGCGCATGCACACGTGACCCCCCATACACTTCCCCCTGCTTTTGGCACAGTGGGCCTGGTAGGCCCGTTTTTCCCCCTCCCCAGGCTCCAGAGGCTTTCTAGGAGCCTGGGGAAGGCAAAAACAGCTTTCCCCATCCGCCCTGGAGGCCTTCCGGAGGCCGGAAATAGCCAGTTTCCCGACTTCCGGTGGGACCGGAAGGCCTGAAAATCAGTTGGCTGCTGCGCGCATGCATGCTGGAGCTGAGCTAGGGCAACACTCGCGTGCCCACCAATATGGCTCTGCGTGCCACCTGTGGCACCCGTGCCATAGGTTTGCCATCATGGCTATAGACACTTACGGGTCTATAGGAAAAACAATATTGTTCAATGAATCTTATCTCATTTTTCTGATTGGGTAACTTTAATGGATTGTGGGAATGTTGCACACATAATATATCTTGAGTTTAAGGAAGTACTTAATTAAGTTCACCATGACATTCTCATTAGTAAATCAGCTACGTTTGGGCTGGATGGCATGACAAGATAATACCTAGCTCAAAAACCAAACTCAAATAATGTTGATCAATAACTCCTAATCAAACTGGAATGCGATACAGGTTTGGTTCGGGGAAATGTCACACAATTGGTCTTAGGCCTTCTATTCTTCCTTAGTTTTATTAATACTTGAAGAAAGCGATGGAGAGAATGCGTATTAAATCTACACATGATAGAAAATTGGGTAGAATAGCTAATCCTCTACAAGACAAAAATAGTTTTAGCTGAAAACAATAGAATGATATTTGAAACAATTGTAAATTCTTCACGTGGGCAACCAAAAATTAAATGTGCAGTAATAAAATAGGCTACACATAGCTTCTAATAATACCTATGGTGAAAATCTTGGAAAAGAAGATGGTAAAAAATATGGGTCAGACATATAATGTGGTTCCCCCCAAAAAAGGGACAAATGTAATTTAGCCTGAATCGACAGAAATAATAGTTTTTAAACCATGGGAAGTATTTATTCAATTTTATTCCGCATTGATAAGGCTGCATTGGTAAGATTGAAGGCAAATGAGGTCCAGGCAGAAGAAGAACATCTTGGCTTCCAAATCTAAGAGACTGGTTTGGGCAAAACTCAGCAGCACTTTTTGTGCAGCTGTTGATAAATAGGATCGCCAACATGATCGCCAATGTCCAATGACAGATATGGCAAGAAGAAGAATTGGTAAGACACTCCCCTCCCCCATCATCTTGAGTACTATATACAGTTCTGGACACTTTACTTTAAGAAGCATCCAAAGAATCTGAAACATCTACAAGAATGATCAGGGAACTAGAAGCTATCCTGTGAAGAGAGTCTCAAGGATTTGGTAGGGCTTTAGAAAAGATTAGAGGGAGAATATTGTGTCATTCTCCAAATATTTGAAAGGCTATAACATAGAAAAAGGTCACGGTCCTTCTTCCCTTGCACTCCAAATACAGGAAGGTAGATTTGGGCTGAATGATTGACATGAGAAGATACACCTAGCTCAGGGGTCAGCAACCTGTGTCTCTGGAGCCGCATGTGGCTCTTTCACCCCTCTGCTGCGGCTCCGTCACTCAAAATATGCGTCACAACCGCCAATGCACGACACCTGCCGGCACACAATTTATTGAGCTTTTCAATTCCCGGTAGGCCAACCATGGATAAATCCAAGAAAAGAAAAGTTTCAGAAGAAAACAGAACATTTAATTCAACTACATATGCTAGTTTTGTGGCCGCTCAAAAAATAGTCAGGCACGGGAAGGGCTTTGTGGCTTCCGGTGTTTTCTTTTCTGTGGGAAACGGGTCCAAATGGCTCTTCGAGTGTTTAAGGTTGCAGAGCCCTGACCTAGCTCCTCAGGAAAAATATCCCAACATCAAGATTGAAAATCTAGGAACAACTATAGAGAAAGATGGTGAAGGTGTTTAAGGGGAAATTAAGACAATCACGATTTGATTTGGATTTCTGGAGTGAGTGGAATGATCTAAATGACCTTTCCAATTCTATGTAATACAATTCATGGTCCTTTGTATACAATAAATATCTAAATATTTTTCAAAAGCAAAAGCAAACTAGTCAAATACATAGTAAAGCTATGCCTGGGGCTCGGGATGTATGAAGGTTCCTGCTTCTTGGCTTTACTATTAGTTGATTAATCATCACGACTGCTGTTTATACTTATTTATTTTGTGGATGTTTTCATTGCTTCAATGTCTTTTAAACTGTTTTAGAATTTTACAATCATTATACAAGATATTGTAACTAGATACATAAAGTTTCATTGGTTTATCTCAAAAGCCTTATAAATGGGAGGGAAAGGATTACCGTAAGGCCAAATTGTTTTCCATTTTAGTTTAGTTTAGTTTAGTTTATTGTCACTGCACCTCGTTACAAAATTAACGAAATTAAATGCCATCTTCAGTGTACATACATAAGAAAACTATAAAAATAAAACAGAAGCACACATCCTTCGCATTCTGTACAGTTGAACTGAAACCCCCCGATACTGCATTAATATTACACTATATACTACTTTGCTTTTTAAAAAGTGAATGCATTTTCAAAACACAAAACTTTAAATACTTTAATATAACCTTGTTAAAAATGATCTACCTTTTGCAATAGACGGCAATTGCTAAGGAAAATGACCAACTGACTTTGCTGGTCCATGATTGAAATTATTTCAATCATGGATCAGCATAAAATTAATATATTATTAGTTTTATGCTGGTCTATGTCCTAAATAAAAATAAATACTAAAAATACCGAATGAAATAAGAATTCTGCTACCAATACTTTTTTTTCCCTTCAAACAATTGGTTTCACGCCTCAGAAAACCACATAAACATGGAGTCCAGGATAGAGTTAAATACATTTCAAGAACAAACATCATCGCCTAAGAGTTATTGCTCATTTCTTTCAACCAATCTTTTGTCAAATACCTGCATTTGTGTTTGATCCTTGGAGCAGTACTGTCAAGGTCTCCATAACCAGCAAAGCAAGCTGTTTTTGGTCTTCAAATGAACTGTTGTTTTTTGAGTCTCCTACAAAAACAATTTTCAGAAGCTACAGTAGAAGAATATGCTTTCCCTTCACAACACACATCCATTTCATTCTGCCATTAACACATGCAAATGTATTTCTTTGGTTTTATTATGCTCATTAATTCTGAACATCACTACTACTTTATATACAATACCTTATGTAAAATTGCTATGAAAACGAGCATTGGTGTATCACTCAGCTTTTGAGCACTGATTTATCACAGCTTCACATCGCTGTATAAAATGTAAGCTTATTGGACAAGGGTACACAATTTATAGGTGTGGCCACAGTGCATTAAATATTATATTTCATATATAAGCATTTGACAGTAGACGGGAAGGTTCTAAATTTTCTTTTGGGGGAAGTTTTATGCTTGGAACTAATGTCAAAATAACCATACAGAGCACAGGTGTCAAACTCGCGGGCTCACGTTGCCGTCACGTGATGTATCGCGACATTTTCCCCCTTCACGGAGCTGGGGTGGGCGTGGCCTGTACGCAGGCTGCCAGTTTGACACCCCTGATATAGAGTATTTATAATTTGCATCTCCAGTTAATACCCCCAAAAAATAATTGAAAGGTTTTTTTTTAAAAAAAAAATCCAACTGAAAGAAGATTTTAAAGAAAGGGGGAAAAGTGGGGGATGGGATCTACCTTGATCATTCAGGGCTTGTGTAGGATCTTTCAAAAGAGCAGCGTACTTGTGCAGGAGATTCACCATCACTTCCAGAAGTCCCACCTCCCTGAAAACGTCCTTAAAAATGTAGTCATGCCGCGTGAACTTAAGCAGAGTCTTTGTGGCAATAATGCTACAGGAATAGGAGGTGCTGGATTTTAAGAGAATGCTGACGCTGATCAGCTCTTTACAAGGTATGTAATTCAAGCTAAAGACGACAAATTCAAGCATCTCAAAGTATTTTGTCTGTACTTCTGGAAGCTTTGAAATTTTCTCCGCAAATTGAGACAAAGTGTGCTGGGATTCCAGGATGAAATAGTTGGCGTTATCTGCAATGTAGATATTCAAAATGGCATCGAGAATAATTTGTGCAAGGTAGTTGGTTTTTGCTTTAAGAAAAGCATTCTGTAGGACTGAGAAGGCCTGGATATTCCTCACGTTGTGACCTATGTGGGAAAGAGAGAGAGAAAGTCACACACACACACACACACACACACACACAATTAGCCCTCTCCAAAGCAGGCAGGACAGGAATCTGAAATGGATGCAAGGGAGGTTTGCTGAGGGTTGGGAAGGGTGTACGAGTGGCCAGCATGGAGTGAATGCAAAGGGAGAGGTTGCTGGGTTACCCCCAGCAACCTATGACATTCCCTGCCAGCTTCCCCAATGAGTTTCTGGGGAAGCCAGCAGGAGCAGTTGCAAAGGCTGATCATGTGACTGTAGGGTGCTAGGCAACCAGTGGGAAATACCGGTGAGTTGCCAAGCACTCAAACTGCAATTAACCATGAGGGGTACCGGGATGGCTGGAGCTCCAAGGAGGACCAGTCATGACCACTATTTGTTCGGTGCTGATGTAAATTTAATTGGTTGCTGGACAAATGGTCCAAGATCAAGGACTACTCGTATACATCAAATATATTTTAATTTAAATACAATTTAAATAATTTAAAGCTCTAAAAACTGCTAAGCAATCATTCAAAATGATTGTATAAGTATTTGGTTGCTCTATGAAGCAAAGGCCCATATTCTAAGGAATATTTTCATGGATAAAAAATGACTTATTCTGGGGTCTATTTAAGCACATGATTAAGAATCTTGGGACAGATTTTTTTTTAATGGAAATATTATAAAAACCCAGGACAATATACTGTCCATGTTATTATGCATGTGTAAGGTAAAAAAGAATAATAGTACCTTTGCCTGCAGGTTGTGGAACGGCAAATCCAGGCAGTAAGAAAGGTGCCCCCGTAGTAACGCCAGCTGGTTTTAATTCATTCACACCATATGTTGTTAATGAGGTTATCAGGTTAACTAAATCCTTCAAAGCATCCTTGGATTCTGCCTCTTTTGCTTGTTCTAACCTTCAGGAAAAACACATACATTTACTGAACAAAAACCCATGGCTTTCTCTGGATTGAAATCTGGAACATTGCAATAAATCAATTAATAAAACCAGTTGATTTCAAACACAATTTTATTTAGCATCGTTCCAGAGTTAAAGTTCAGGGCTCATTATAACAGGAATCTTTTAGAAACCTTAAGGCCATTTTAAGCAGATCCACACCATAGATCTGTCTCAGAAGCTATGGTTACATCTACACCAGGGGTGAAATCCTCTGAAGTCTGCTACCGGTTCTGTAAGTCTGCTACTGAGCGTGCACACGAGTGCAGCACTGAAAAAGGAACATTTTGAAGCCTTCCAAGTCTGCAAAGGTAAGTTGAACAGCAAAGGGGGGAAATCTGCTGTGCCACCGATTTAGATTAGCTAGAAAGCAGGAAATCCGACGATTCTAGCTAATATAAATCATGCTTCACAGCTGATCGTTGCCCAGCTGATCATCGGAAATACCAGTTTGCCCGAACCGGTAGCATTTTTTACCACCGGTTCGTCAGAACCTGTTCAAACCGGTAGCATTTCATCCCTGGTCTACATGCTCTCCTGAATGAAATTTTCTATGGAAAATGTTAATTGAGTGAATAGGGGAATAAGAGAGATAACGTGGGCAACATATTCCATAATACCATCTACCTTTAAGTAATTTCTCTTCCTTTCCCTCTATGCTCTTTCAAATTAAACGTAACTTCCTATTCCAAATATTCCATTTTACTGCATGTAGCAAATATCCGTATTTATTTCACAAGCATTTGCAATGAAAACTGCCCCTGTATCACCATCAGAGATTGAGGGAAACCTTTTTGGACAAACAGGGGAATTGATTCACAAGAATATACAAATTAAATTCATCTGGGTTTTCATTAATGTACTGTGTCAGTATGGAGGAGTGAAGTTACTACTGACACCATAAAATTATCTCATCTTGTTAGTGCCACAACTTGGCAGTGTTGTAATACAAGGAAGGAGCTATTTCTCATTTTTTTTAAAAACCCACAAATTGTTTGGGGGAATATATAGATATTAAGTTAAATAGGAAAAAAGAGAAATTCAGATATGACACAGACTGTTACAAAGCTGGCATATCAGGGATCTTCAAGACTAGCTAAAACTTTTGTAACAACAAATCCCCAGTGCTTTTTTTGACCTTTAAGGGAATGTCCAAATATTCATTAACTTAGAAAGGCAGGACAAAAGTGCCCAAATGCTGATGCACTGGTATACAGTATATAAAGGTTTGGTGTATACTGCAGTAATAAGTAAATTGCTTGTAGTTGGTTTCCTTCTTGACTGCAATACAGTATCTACAGTGGCTGAGTCATGATTGAGAGTCTACTGCTGAATAAGCAATTCTAGAAAAAGGATTTTGAGAATCTGGAGAGCTTAGATTTATAGCCATGCCGGTCTAAGACTACCATAAACTAGTGAGCGAGTTTTGTCAATGCTCCCATTCTACCTACACAAAGCCACAATGAGCAGTTGTTGGGGTCCCCCTTCTCTGGATTTATACATTAAAATTATTAATATTTAACATTATATATTTTTCTTCAACCAGAGTGGTGCGGAGGCCTAGAGGTGGAGCTCTCGTTTCACAATCAGGAGGCTGTGAGTTCGATTCTAGGTAGAGGCAGATAGTTCTCTCTCTGGGCACAATGGGAATATATCTGCTGAACAAATCTCCGCAGTGGAGTCAGGAAGGGCATCCGGCCAGTAAACACTCTGTTAGCTCCATTCAGTTGCCCAGACTCCATCCCACAAGGGATTACGGGCTCATTAAACCAAGATGATGATATATTTTTCTTCAACCATAATCATATTGAAACAATTTGGTTTATTTATTATCGGGGAGTGGTTACACAAATTACTTTATCATGTTAGGGCCATACCATATTGCAGAATTTGAGAACTCTTAGAACGATAAGGTAAATACTTAAAAACAAAAAGTAAAGCATGATAGTTAACTCTACGATATCAGATAGATTCTGATATTCTCAAATAAATAAATACTGGTTACTGTCCTTACCAAAGAAGGGAATCGAAATGGGTTCACCAGTCAAAAAAATCTAGATTAGTTTATGAATTATTATCAAAGCTTTATTTCAGATTAGGCCAGAGATGGAGAACCTGTGGCACATTTGCCACAGGTGGCATGCGGAGCCATATCTGTGGGCACGTGAGCATTGTCCTAGCTCAGCTCCAGCGCCCATGCATGCACCGGCCAGCTGATTTTCGGGCCTTCCAGGCCCACCGGAAATCGGGAAATGGGCCATTTCCAGCTTCCAGAGGGCCTCAGGGGATGGAGGGAAGGCCGTTTTCGCCCTCCCCAGGCTCCAAGAAAGCCTCTAGAGACGGGAGGGCAAAAAACAGGCCTACAGGGCCCACCGGTAATCTTTTTGCTGTTGCATGCCAAAACCGGGGGGAGCGCAGAGGGGGTCACACACGCATGCACGGGGGGGCAGGGCACAAGGGGGCATTGAATTATGGGCGTGGGCACACATGCGCACGACACACACACACCCCACGCAACTCCCGCTTTTGGCACACAACAGCAAAAAGGTTAGCCATCACTGGATTAGTCTTTCAAATTAGTCTTTCTAAATTCCACACTACTTGAAGGACAATTAAGTTTGATTGGAAAATCCAAGACAATGTGCACTAATCTTTTTATAAATTCCCCCACTTCATCATTCCTTAGATCACTGAAAACATTTCTTCATGAAACGCCTGAGGATAACTCGTCTATTCTAATAATGTCAAAAATAAAGACATCAATTAAATTTTGCAAAATAAGTTAGAAAAGTTTGGGATAAAGAAAAAGCTCGAGCTCTTTCTCATAAGGAAAGAGGCAAATAAGTGATAATTAATTTAATTTGTTAATGTGTTTGAAAGATTAATGTAAACATCCCTTACTCAAAAAAAAACACTGCACATCGGAGATCACATTATCAATCCAAGTCTTAGATCTGATAGTAAGAGACTACTTCCAGTATTATTTATAAGAAAGAAGCAATGAAAGTGGAGTCCCAAAGTGCAGTCTTTTACAATAGGCAACTGGACTTTCTGGTTTGAATACATTTCGCTTCTCATTCAAGAAGCTTCTTCAGCTCTTCTTTAACTTACTACACCTGTGTATGGTTTGCCAACTGCACAGTGGCAGATAGGACAGCGCTCCAGAGGGGTAACATCATTGCCCAGAGGATCATTGGTTGCCCTCTCCCCTCTTTGGAAGAGCTTTGTAGCTCCTGCTGCCTTAAGAAAGTTCAAAACATTCTTAAAGATCCATTCAACCTGGGCACCCTTTTTTTGAACTATTACCAACTGGCCGCCAGTACAGGACAATAAAAACAAGGACAAATAGGCTGAAAAACAGCTTCTATCCCAGAGCAGTAACTATATTGAATTCTACTGTATAGTGCAATATTAACGTTTCATTAATAGGTTAGATAACATCTTCAGGAGACTTTAGGGAATATCGGTGTTGGTGTCCTTCTGAATTCCCTGAATTCTGCTGAAGATGTTACCTAGCCTGGTAATGAAACATTTGGAAACCAACCCACAGCTCGGAGAACAAACCTCCATTCTCATCCTACACCAGAACTACAGATGTTCACCACTACTGCAAAGAAGCAATGTTAAAATTACTCCGTATCAAAAAAATTTGATGATAGAACATTCTATTAGATATTTCTAATCGAATTAGAACTAGAAGCTAAAACAGTCTCTGTGGGATAGTACTATTTTAATATAGCCTAAAAAGAAGGTTGAATTTTTTCACCTGCATATTCACAATAATATTTTACTTACAATATTTATACATTGGTGGGGTGCCTCGTTTAAGCAAGAAGATATACTTACAAACATGATCTGCATACCTGAGTAAAAGATCAAAAAGAAAATTATATCCTTGCCATATCCTAAAATCATCTAGCAGCGTTTGAGACACATCACTGGAATCTTTGAGGAAACAGGACAGCCCAGCAAACATTTCAACTATTTCTAAGGGAGAAAGATCATCCGATTGCTGCATGTTCTGAACACACGTTGAGAGGCATTCCTTTTCTGAAAACATATTAAAGAAAAAAAAATGTTTTCAAATGATAAATATTGGAAATGTGCAAAGATTCACTCTGAGGTAATTTTAACGATTGTAGCAGATTTCAAGTTAAGTGACGTACAAATAATCAGTTAAGGTTACTTCCCGTATATAAAGAAAGAAACACAGATGCTGCATTGTTCACATAATTTCCTCATTTTAGAATGCTAGGAAAGAAGCAAGATGTAAATCTCCCATATCTGGACTGCAAAAGTTGATGTGACCAGCAGATGGCAGGGGGGGAAAAACTCATTGCTGCCATCCAGTGGAAATCTAAATATTTACAACATAGTTATGTTACAAACCGAGACATCTGTACAGGTTCAAATATGAATTTGAAAACTTTACTCTTTATTAAAGGCAATTGCACAATCATCTCCTTCATTTCCACAGACATGACAAGTTGCTTTCAGCAGGATCCAATCTGGGTCGGTCACTGGAATCAGAGATTTAGTCTTCCGAGCTTTCGGTCTTGTGCTGGGGCCCATCCTCAGGGAATTTCTCTCTAGCTGAATGTGTCCTTTCGGCTATTCTGTGTGTGGTATTTACAAGGTGCCTGGTTGTGTGTGGCTTTTTAGTAGTTGATTGGGGTGTTGATGGCTGGCTATTAAGTCATTGGCTGTTGTTTCGTTGTGCTGCCAAGCCCTCACCTCACAAGTACTTGATAAACTGATGGTAAATCAGCACTCCTATTGACAAGTTGTTTTCTGTATTTTCAAATTCCTGAACAATTGTCTCGGCATTTATACTAAAAATCTTTGAACTGCGTGCAAGCAGTTGAACTGAACTGCAGTTACAGAACTGAACTGATCTGAACTGCAGTTACAGAGAAAACAACATGTCCTTCATTGTGATCTTAATGCCACACAAGTATAAGTAATGCCACACACATATAAGTAATAATCTGACTCACACACCGGCCTAATGATAACATTATCCAATCAAATGTAAGACTGGCATCTAAGTACAGTGTCAAAAATTAATGGTGGAGACTAGCTCAACAAATGACAAAAGTGAAAGGACAACTAAATGACTTAAAAGCCAGCCATCAACACACCCCCGATCAATATCTAAAAAGCCACACATAACCCGCACAGGCCCTATAAATACCACACACAGAACAGCACACACTCTGCTACAGAGAAGTTCCCCGAGGATGGGCTTCAGCACGAGTCCAAAAGCTCAGAAGACAAAAACCTCAGGTCCCGGTAACCCGCCCAGATTGGAGCCTGCAAAGTGATATCCCGTGAAAAGATACAACTTATATTGGCCCAGCCTGAACTGAAACGTGTGCGCGCACACACACACACACACAAAAGTGTTGGTCGTTTCATTAATTCATGTGAAAAGAGTAATCTCTGTGATCCAATATGTACCGTATTTTTTGGACTGTAAGACGCACCTAAATTTACAGGAGGAAAACAAGAAAAAAATAGCTTTTGGCATCCGTGTGTCAGATTTTCGCCCTCCCAGGCCCCCAGAAGTGCTCTGCACAGCCCGTTTTCACCAAAAACGGGCTGTTTTTGGGCTCCCAAGCCCTCCGCGCATCACATTTTCACCGTCCCAGGCCCCCAGAAGCACTCTGTAGTGCTCTGCATGGCCCATTTTTGCCACAAACATGTCCCCTTTCGCCAAAACCGCGCCCTGCAGAGTGCTTCTGGAGGCCTGGGAGGGCGAAAACACGACACACAGAGGGCTTGGGAGCTCCAAAACACCCTTATTCCGTCTATACAACACACCTAAATTTTCACCCACTTTTAGGGGGATAAAAGGTGCGTCTTATACTCCGAAAAATACGGTAGGCGATTTTCTCCTGCAAAGCTGGAAAACATTTCCTTCTAAGATTGTAACCGTCCAACAGTTGCTGCATTTTCAGAAAGATGCATGCTCTGCTCCCACAAAAGGCCAAGGCTTTCGAACACCTAGAGAGCGCAGAGCAGCGCGCCTAAACGATTCACTGAAGCAGGGACAAATGTGGGCAGAATCATTTCCTCGTTAAAAGTAAAAATTAAAAATGGCTTTCAGGGGAAATGGATCTGACTGAAAATCATCACCCTATCTCTGAGGGGAACCGTAAATGGTGGGGTTCGCCAGCATAATTGAGCTAGAGGCAACAGCCAAATTTCACGGTCAAGAGGCCCAGGTCCAATTTTGCTAAGGCTCAATGGATTTTGTTCATTAATGCTGACAAATCTTCAGGAAGGAACAATCAGTGTTTGGAGGGGATATAGATTACTGTGAGCTTTCTGAAATTGCCTGTGAGGTGGTGAGGGGAAACAAGTGCCTATCTGGAAATTGGGGGGGGGGGGGGACAGCCTAAAATACTAGTAAGGCAGATTTTCAGAAAGAAAAATGCTAAACCTTTGGAATGGAACAACAACAAAACACCTCAAACTGTAGGCACTCACATATGAAATGGTGAAGTATATTCTCTGGGAGCAAAACACCGTAATAAAAGTTGCCACCTCACTTTAATGCATTTCCCTGTCCGTGGCTTCTTAGAGCCCTGGAGTTGTATGCTACATCACCCGTCATCTGCTCAAGGGACTGAAGGTCCAGATGGTAGATGGACTATAAGGAGGGTCATTTTTATCAGGAGGTGATAATAGCATTGTCAGTACAAGATATAAACTGAAAATAAATTGTGGCTAGTATGGCCACCATTAAACAATTAAGATGACTGATGATCCAGCCCAATGAATCTTTGGGGATAGGCAACAGAAGAAAGATACATCCTTCAGAAAGCACAGTCCAGGATTTGCCCAGGTCCAAAACCTGCAGCATCATATAATCCTAAGTGTTGAAAAGAGGGTGATTACCACTTCACATAAAAACCATCAGGCTGCAGGAGAATCATTTCTGAAGTATGCATCCATATAGTAGTTAGGAACTAAGAGGTTGGAGGAAATGGCAGCAGTTGTAATTGACGTGCTCCATCAGCTGTACCTCAGAAGAGAAAACCATGCTCATGGTTTCCAGCAGGGGTGCTATTCAGCAGGTTCTGACTGGTTCTGGAGAACCGGCAGCGGAAATTTTGAGTAGTTCGGAGAACCGACAAAGACCACCTCTGGCTGGCCCCAGAGTGGGGTGGGAATGGAGATTTTGCAATATCCTTCTTCCAGGAGTGGGATGGGAATGGGGATTTTGTAGTATCCTTCCCCTGGAATGGGGTGGGAATGGAGATTTTGCAGTATCCTTCCTCTGCCATGCCCACCAAGCCACACCCACCAAACCACGCCCACAGAACTGGTAGTAAAAAAATTTAAATTCCACCACTGGTTTCCAGGTATTCCACTGAGTGGGAAGATTAGAGAAGTAGGTCTACTATGTATGGGCCACGGGCTGCATACAGAGCCACTATAGTCACTGCCATATACCCTGCAGGCCTAACACAGGGGTGTAAAATTCAAGGCCCGGGGGCCAAATGCAACCCAAGGGGTACTTAGATCTGGCACGCCGGGCCACCCTGGAAACAGCAAAGGACCAACCCACAGTGCCTCTGCCAGTGAAATGGATCTCCGGAGAGCTGTGTGCAGCCCTCTTCAGCTCCGTTTTTACTGGCAGAGGGTTGCAGGAAGCCGTCGCAGCCGAAAACGGAGGTGCAGGAACCCATTTTCACTGGCAGAGCGCTTGAGCCACAGGCACCCCCAACACGAGTAACATCGAGCTGGCCACACCCACCCTGTCCCCCCAAGGTCAAACACAACCCTGATGCGGCCCTCAATGAAATAGAGTTTGACACCGCTAGCCTAGCATAATGAATGGAATCCATCTTCTCAGAAGTTTCCTTGCACTGTCTCTGATTGTGCTATATGTAATAACTAGCTGGATGCCCGTGCTTCGCTATGAAACTATGTGCTCAGCCTTGATAAATTTACACTTACAGTCTGAAACTTAATGTAGAATGTGTAACTCCGTAGCACCAGATTGTGTTAATATAATGCAACTGGCAACTGGAACAGAGGGGGAGGCGAGTAGAATGTCCCAGCCAGCAGCATCCATCGGTATTCATCTGGCTAGCATCCTGTCAGTGTGTGAGAGAGTTGAGGGGTATTTGGAAACTCAAGTATTTACTGTGTGAGCAAGAAGGAGACAGGAAGGAGGCTGGGCGTGGCTTAGTTCAACTGTTCTGTAGTAAAGCTGCTTCCTACTGTGAAAGTAAAACTGAAAGTGAAACCCCTCTCCTCTGCTTCTGTTTTGCATTTGGAACAGATTTCTTTTAAGGTGGGGATGGGGAGTAGAACTCCTTAGCATCAGAGCGTGTTAATAATAATATAGGAAATACTAATGCTCTGATGGTCATTTCAAAAAGTCCTTTCTTAGGGAGCACCTAGAAGCCAAGAGGAACATACGTGGCAAATTTCAAGTTTGTAGGATTTACGGTTTTTAAGATTTCGGGATTACTGCATGAGTGGTTTTCACTTTTATATATATAGATTTTGAAACCGGCGATAGACCCTAAAAACTCTATGCAAGCTATTTCAGTGTCTTGGAATGATGACACAGATGCTGGCAGCATCAGTATTGGGATGTGTGCCAGTGAATCCAACTCTACAGAAGTTACTGGATTATTACTGGCTGAACTAATTACGCAGCCTCCAGACTTATTGCTTCTATAAAATTTGTTCTCTCAACGCAAATGGAGAGATGCCAAATCAGAAAAATAATGACCTGATCCAGAGAGTGGAGTGACAGGGCTACCAGCGCATACATCATCGCTCCACAGCAGATAATTTATGAAACAGTTCAGAATATAGCATCAACCTTGTGAACTCTCAGGTTTCCTCTTTCCGCTATGTATTCAAAATAGACAGTGTGTGTGTGTGTGTGTGTGTGTGTATGATGCAGGTATATATTTATGTATACATATAGCATGTGTGTATATGTATGTTTGGGTAGATATATACTTTTTCTTGAGAGCAGGCAACAGAATTTCATTTTTAATGTGGGCGGCCAATGTGCTCACCGTAAAAAAAAATGATAATAAAAGTTAAACTTATCTTAAAAAATGACCTTAAAATTATCTTAGAAGTCTTTGGGAAATATTTGTGCTGACAGAATGCATCGTGTCAACCTCAATCCCGCCCAAACTGGCAAATCTCTTATTTGCATAAAGGAATCTCCTAACCAAATACCAAAAAAGATAATCCAATCATATTCTACCAAAAGTCACATTGTTGGTACCAAGCACAGTCTAAGCAGCTTCAACGGCCAGATAATCTATCAATATAACACAGGCCAAGCCATCAATTGATGTTGTTCTGTCTCGCGGAGATTTAGGGAATGAAAGCATAAGGACTTTTGCCAAACTTGATAATGAATCAGCTGCAGACAGTTGCAGGAGTTAAAATATCATTCAGGCCACTATGACATTTCAAGAATGGATACTAGAAAGGGCAGGCTAAAAGCATAGTCATGTTCTAGCTAAAAAAAAAAAAAAAGACAGTTCATGGTCAAAGGTTCAAATGTAGGATATAAGATCAGATGAAAAGAATGCTGGATCCAGCAACATTATTAGATGTAATGCAGGTAATCCTCGATTTACGACCACAACTGAACCCAAAATTTCTTTGGATCACTGCAGCTGTTAAACAAATCACGTAACCATTAAGCGACTCTGACTTCCCCATTACTCTGTTTGTCAGAGGCCAAAGGGGAAGGTGATCGTATGATCCCGGGACAGTGCAACTGTCATAAATGCATCCAGTTACCAAGTGCCCAAATTTTAATTACATAACTGCGAGGAAACTGGAACATTGTAAGTGTGAGGACCAGTCCTTAACTCACTTTTTCAGTGCTGTTGTAACTTCAAACGGTCACTAAATGAATGGTTGTAAGTCAAGGGCTACCCATATGCCTTATGGTCTACAATCAACTCTTTTCTTGTTTTGTTAACAAGAAAAATAAGGGGAGAGGTTGCCTCCCAAGCAGGCTATCTCTTGCATGGAGCTCAACCTTTCATGGAGATACTCCTTCGCTCAGAGGTGGTATTCAGCCGGTTCGGGTGGACCGGTAGTGGCGACCTGCGGGTGGGCCCGCCCCCGCCCACCTGCCCAGGCGCAATCCTGTCCTATATTGCTGTGTTTTTGACGTCACACGTATGCGTGGACAGCACGCACAAGAGAATTGCCATATTGTTTGATGTCGCACGCATGAAAAATTGCCGTGTTTTGTGACGCCGCACGCATGCGCGTGCGCGCTCACATTTCCGGTGCTGGGCGAACTGGTTGCTATAGTATGTGAAGCCCACCACTGCCTTCGCTGTTCATCCCTTTGTTCTTCTTACAACAGGAAGGATAATTTATGGGATAAAGTCTACATCAGATCTATCGAATTCTTTTAGAGAACATAAGATTTGAACAAAGAATCCTTCAAACGAGAACAGTGGGATAATGGTTAAAGTATCAGGCTAGAAACCGGGAGTTCTAGTCCCAGTTTAAGACACTGAGCCCGCTGCGTAACCTTCGAGCCAGTCCACTTTCTCACAGCCCTTGGTAAAAAGGCAATGGCAAACCACTTTTGAAAAATCTCGACGAGAAAACTGCAGGGACTTCTATGGGAAGTCTCTTGAGCATCAGACACAATTGGACAGAAGACAAAGAAAAAATCATTCATACACGTTACCAGGGATGAAATCCAAATATTTTCTCTACTGTTTCTGTGGGCGTGGCTTGGTGGGCGTGGTAGGGGAAGGATATTGCAAAATCTCCATTCCCACCACACTCCAGGGGAAGGATACTACAAAATCTCCATTCCCTCCCCTTCTGGGAGAAGGATATTGCAAAATCTCCATTCCCATCCCACTCTGGGGCCAGCCAGAGGTGGTATTTGCCGGTTCTCCGAACTACTCAAAATTTCCGCTACCGGTTCTCCAGAACCTGTTAGAACCTGCTGGATTTCATCCCTGCATGTAACCTATTAAATAGAATTTCTTTTTCCTCCCGCTGCGTATCTTCAAAGCAAAGGCAATTTCACCTTTATCTATTCATCCCACCTAATTTCCTTAAGCTGTACAAAAGAAACACCAACCGTGAATGTATTTCACTACGTTGACGCTAAGGCCGTGACGTGATATAGTCATCAGGACTTCCCCTGCACTCTTCCTCCAAGGCAGGTTGTAGGGAGGGCACCACGAGGTTATTGCACTGAAAAGAAGCTGGAGGTCGTCCTTTTGAGCCAGCTCTTCTGCTGGGGACACAAAACTGCACAGCTTCACTAAGATCTGAAAGAAAAGGCAACAAAACCCACTTGAAAAAAGGCTGAACGCTATGTCAAGGTAATGAAGATTTAAAGCTGACCAGCTGCTGTAAGGCTGTGGACCAAGATGATGGACTGAGGATGAGTCGGCAGGGTAATTGCCGCTTTAATACTGAGGATGAGTCGGCAGGGTAATTGCCGCTTTAAGAAGATGTCTATATAAGGGAGGCCATGAGAGGGCATCTCTCTCTCTCTCTCTCTCTCTCTCTCTCTCTCTCTCTCTCTCTCTCTCTCTCCTCATGTATCACTCTCCTCATTGTATTCTATCTGCATTGTAGTTCTCCATGCAGAGTTGAAGATTGATTGATTGCCTGGTATGTGCCTACCACGTGCATGTATGTATATAGAAGTCTCGTATATAAACCACTATTTGTAAGACAAACCTCTATGTCCTGTATTTCGCTCCTGTGTTGTCTCAAAATAGTAGTCATACTGTAAACACTGACACGCTATACAAATAAGAGAATAACAGAGTTGGAAGGAACCTTGAAGGTCTTCTACTCTAACTCCCTGCTCAAGCAGGCGACCCTATGCCATTTCAGGCAAGTGGCTTTCTAATCTCTTCTTAAAAGCCTCCAGTGATGGAGCGCCCACGATTTCTGAAGGAAGCCATTCCACTGATTAATTGTTGTCACTGTCACAAAATTTCTCCTTAGTTCTAGGTTGGATCTCTCCTTGATTAGTTTCCATCCATTGTTTCTTGTCCTGCCCTCAGGGGCTTTGGAGAATAGGTTGACCCCCTCTTCTTTAGGGCAGCCCCTTACACATTGGAACACTGCTATCATGTCTCCCCTAGTCCTTCTTTTCATTAAACTAGACATACTAAATTCACTTAACAGGTGTTCCTTACCAAATACCATTTAAGTATTTATTACTATTTAAAGAACATTCCATTCCCAGCCCATTCATCTTCTGGTTCCTAATTTACCCATTCATTTAAATGTTTTAAAGTACTTATCCTCGTTTTTATGCTGTTGTAAACCGCCCAGGTTAACTAGATTGTGAGATTCATTGATTTAATAAATAAATAAATAAACTGTGAACAAAATAGGAAAGTGTGAACAACTCCTTGGAGGGACTTAGTTATTAAGCAAATTCATGTAGCCGCCTTTAGCTTAACTACCGTATATCATAAAACAACACTCATATGCTATTGTATTCTTAGGGTCATTTTTTTTTAAAAAAAAATTGATTTATATGCCGCCCTTCACCGGAGACTCAGGGCAGCTTACAATGCGTTAACCAATAGCCTTTATACTTTTGTATATTTTATACAAAGTCAGCTTATTGCCCCCACAATCTGGGTCCTCATTTTACCTACCTTAGAAAGGATGGAAGGCTGAGTCAACCTTGAGCCTGGTGAGAATTGAACTCGCAGTAATTGCAGGCAGCTGGAAACTTAAGTGCTACTTTTAAGAGCACTTAGCCCACTGCGCCACCAAGCCCTTCGAGAATTTCTATTCTCAGTAATCAGTTTGCTTGAAGATATGTCTCTGTGTGTGTGTGTGTGTGTGTGTGTGTGTGTGTGTGTGTGTGTTCTCAGTAACCAGTTTGCTTGAAGATGTGTGCAGGAGTGGGCTGCTGGGGGTTCGGGAGAACCTCTAGCTAACCCCCAAATCCCACTTCTGGCTGGCCCCATCCACCCCCACCCACCCCTCCCAGGAGTCCCCACACGGTCCATTTTGGATGCAGGAAAGTGCAGGGTCTGTGTGGAGGCTTGGGGAGGGCGAAAAATGGGCCTACTGGAAGTTCGGGAAGGCCAGAAACGGGCCCGTTTCCAGCCTCCAGATGACCTCCGGAGTCTTGGGAGACCGTTTTCGCCCTCCCGGAGGCTCAAAGAAAGACTCCGGAGCCCAGGGAGGGCAAAAACGCCCCCCCCCCCCGCACTGCCGTGATGTAGGAAGCAGACTAGGCCACGCCCACCATGGCCACGCCCACCCAGCAATCGGGCAGAGAACCCCTTGTTAAAATTTTTGAAGCCCACTCCTGGATGTGTGTGTGTGTGTGTGTGTACTGTGAAGAACCTTTAAACCAGGGATCCCCAAACTTGGCAGCTTTAAGACTTGTGGACTTCAACTCCCAGA
>WNWU01000007.1:37812958-37827772 GCA_012654045.1 Ptyas mucosa | reverse complement strand
ATTGGAAGCCAGACGTGCCACTCCCCACTCCTGACTGCCGTGGGCGTCCAGATCGGAGAAGGGCAGTATATAAATCAAATTTTTTAAAAAAAGTTTGTTTCCTTTTTCAGACAGATTGCCCAATGAGTAAAAAACCCTCAATGTGAACCTGGGACACAAAATATAAGAAGCTTCCTATTACGCAAACACTCCAGTCATCTATCAAGTTGTGTGTTCCACCAAAACGTAGGCGGGACATAGGTCAAAACATTTCTTTCCTTTTCATGCAGGCTGTGCTGCAGAGATACTGTGGATTCATGGCGAAGGACCTTGCCTACACATAGTTCTCAACTCTCAACTTATGACCACAATTGAGCCCAAAATTTATATGGCTAAGTGAGACATTTCTTAAGTGAGTTTGGCCCCATTTTACGACCTTTCTTGTCACGGTTGTTATGTGAATCCCTGCAGCTGTTACGTTGGGAACAAAGTTGTTAAGAGAAGCCACTCCCCTGCTGACTTTGCTTGTCAAGAGGTCACAAAAAGTGGATCACATGACCCCCAGGATGCTCATAAATATGAAAGAAATGTCCAAATGTAAGTCATGTGACCGTGGAGATTCTTCAACGGTTGTTAAGTGTGAAAAATGGTCGTAAGCCACTGTTTTCGGTGCCTTTGTAACTTTCAACGGTCACTAAACAAACTGTTGTAAGTCGAGGACTACCTGTATTAGATAATATTAAGCTAAGCAAACCAAGGGAAAAGTTTGTTGCCTCCGGACAGGCAACAAACACTTCCAAAGACTTCACCAGTTTTGTGTATGGTCAGGCATAATTGTTTCTCTGACAGTCCCCAACATAAGAATTATCTGGGTGTACACATACATACACACACACACACACACACACACACAAAAGTTGGTTAAAACCTCTGAAGCTTAATATGTGGGAAATATGAAAGCACATGGCTGCTTTAACATGCTGAGGGGGATACAGTTCGTTTAGTGAGTTACAACAAAAAAGTAACTTATAACCATTTTTCACACTTATGAGCACTGCAGCATCCCCATGATCATGTGATCAAAATTCAGACGCTTGACAACCTATCGATGACGGTTGCAGTGTCCCAGGATCAGGTGATTCCCCTTTTGCGACCTTCTGACATGCAAAGTCAATGGGGAAATTTTCTTCTTTTTTTTTTCTTGGAAGAAACGTCTTCAAAGAAAAAACAAGAAAGTCCAGTTGCCTCCTGAAAAAGCACCTTTGGGACAACCATGACCCAGATGACTGAGAATCTCTACAGACTTTTAGCTATACAATATGGCAGTGATGGCTAACCTTCTTGCCATCGCGTGCCAATAGTGGGGGGGGGAGCGTGGAGGGTTGAATGTGCACGAGCCCACATCCATAATTTAATGTGCCCCCCCCCCCCGGTGAAGCCCGTGGGCCCCCCCCCCCCCGCGCTCCCCCTGCTTTTGGCATGCAATGGCCCAGTGGTAGGCCTGTTTTTGCCCTCCCCAGGCTCCAGAGGCTTTCTAGGAACCTGGGGAGGGTAAAAATGGCCTTCCCCACCCTCCCTGAGGCCAGAAATGGCCCATTTTCCAATTTCTGGTGAGCCCAAAAGGCCTGAAAATCAGCTGGCTGCTGTACCCATGCACGCTGGAGTTGAGCTAGGGCAACGCTCACGTGCCCACAGATATGGCTCCGTGTGCCACCTGTGGCACGCGTGCCATAAGTTCGCCATCACGGCAATATGGGATTGAACACCCTTTGAGTGGTGTGGGAGTAGGAATGGATTCCCGGAGAAAAAAAATTGCAGACTACAGGAACCATTTGCACTACTCAGGTGACCCTGAGGACACAGATAAAAACCTCCAAGTGCTTCAACGACCCTCTAAATCGTCTAAAAGGATGCAAATGACCAGCTGTCTGCCAGGAATATAAACCCTTCCATTCCCCACCATCCCATCAGAGGTGAAGAAGCTTCTTGGATGAGAAGTGAAACGTCTTCAAAAGAAAACCAAGAAAGTCCAGTTGCCTCCTGAAAAAAACACCTTTGGGACAACCATGACCTGGATGACTGAGAATGTCTTCAGGCATTTGCGAGGATTGTTCCTTCTGTTACATATGTGAAACCCTCCTCTCCATATATATCCATTCGAAAGTAATTGTTTAATTGGAAACATTTAACGAATTTGAGGAGCAGCTCTATCAAGGTAATCTCGAGCTATATTTTATAAAAAAGCATCTATGCTGGTACTTTCCAAAATTTTTCTTTCGTTACCCAAAACCACTCATCAGAATGTCCTTTTTATGCAATGCAGACGAAACACTTTAAGCCAATTTAAATGTCTCTTTTGTGATTGGGTCATCGTTCATGTGTCGTTATTCAAAGAAAAACCAGTTTTCCTTAATTTTGGGTAAGTTACCCAGGTTTGGGAGGCACTATAGAGATTAAAACAGCACAGTACATTAATATACATTGATTATGAACCTCAAACGTTATATAATTTAGGGATAATTAATTCAGCGGTTTTCAAAACATTTACGAAAAACAAAAACGGGCAGAGAATAAGCAAAACACACTATATTTTAATTGAACAATAGCTATTATATAGGACTTACAAAAGGGGATTGTTGCTTCCAAAGGGTATTATTTAAAAGTTAACAAACAGATAATTATCTACACATTCATTGGGAGCCTTTGCTCAGTTATTTAAGCTGGCGTGCAAAAAGCAAAAAAACGAGCAACCATATACGACCACATTGGAAATATGACAAAATGAAATAAGCCGTTACTACTTCTTTTGGTTTTACAACCAAGCAGCTATTTTCAAGTCAGTAGTGTCAGGCTCCAAAAAAACCAAGAAAGACACGCTGAGGTTCTTCTGAACAGTCTCTTTTATTGTTCCTTCATCTATAGCCGTGATGGCTAATCGTTTTGTCATTGCGTGCTGAAAGCGTGTGTGCGAACAACAGCGAACACACATGTGCTGGCACCCTTTTTTTAAAAATTTAATTTAATTTTATTTATATGCCGCCCTTCTCCAGAGACTCAGGTCGGCTTACAATGCGTTAAGCAATAGCCTTCATACTTTTGTATATTTTATACAAAGTCAGCTTATTGCCCCCACAAACTGGGTCCTCATTTTACCTACCTTAGAAAGGATGGAAGGCTGAGTCAACCTTGAGCCTGGTGAGATTAGAACTCGCAGTAATTGCAGGCAGCTGGATGTTAAATGCTGCCTTAGTAGGAGGCATTAGCCTGCTATGCCACTCAGGCTCATCATAATGCAATGCTTGTGCAACGCCCCCTGTGCGTGCGAACCCACCCCTCGTTTTGGCCTAGCAGGCATCCCTGCAGCCTCCTGGGACCAAAAACAGGCTCACTGCACCCCCCCGTGCTCCCCCCGCCCCCGTGGATGACCCCCACCCCCCTATGCATGCGCACATGTCTCCCGCATGTGCCCCGCCCCCGGTGTATGGGTGGCAGAGACCCAAAAAGAGCTGGCCAGTGTGAGGGCCACGCACATGCACGGTGGAGCTGAGCTGAGGCAACGGCTCATGTGCCCGCAGAGAGGGCTCTGCGTGCCACCTATGGCACGTGTGCCATAGGTTCGCCATCACGGATCTATAGAGAGAAATCTTGCCAAACTAAAGCAAACTACTTGCATCATTAAAGATATAATCTGGTATTTCCTAGGGAAGAGCTTTTCTTAACTCTCTTCCTCCCAACCAAACCATCTAAACTTTGCTGTCTCTTGTTCCTCTAGAATGCTGCCCCTCCCTTCTGGGAATCCAGACCGCATTCCACCACACTAATGAAAAAAGATTTCAAAACAGCCCTTAACAAAATTAAATACCAAGCTTGTTAGACTGAGAAGATAGCGCATGCTCTTATCATACTTTTTAAACCCTGTATTTTCAAAGCTACAAGCCAGGTCTAGGTGTTGCACTCTTATTTAGGTGAGTTATGCAAACTAGAGTTTCTAAAGATCAAGGCATTCCACCGAAGTATTCCATAGAAATTCAAATTGTAACCCTGACGTTGAAAACTAAAATACAATAAATTAGCTTAAATATTACTGCATACATTGTTGAAAAGATACTCCCTTTATAGAATATTTCTATGAGTTCGCTCTCTTTCAGCCCCAGGAAGAAGGCAACAGCAAGCCACTTCTGGAAAACGTGCCCAAAAAATTGAATGGACTTATCCAAGCATTTATTGGGAATTTTAAAAAATGATTTGAAAGCACAATAATGATGATAATGTATAAATATATAGGTATATATGTACACATCCATCTTTCTTTCTGTCTGTCTCTCTTTCTATCTATCTACCGGTATCTACTGGTATCTATCCATCCATCCATCCATCCATCCATCCATCTACTGGTATGCATATACACATACATACATACATGTTTGTGTATGTGTGTGTGTGTGTACAGTATACAAAATAATCTATATGCTTAGTAGGTTTTGTAAAATGTTCAGAGTTGCTTTATCAGTAAGATGGGCAGCAAACAAATTTAATCAACAAAAATAAATTTCACATACACAAACACAAAATAAGAGCTATACAGAATTTATTTAAATATTTAAGCAGATATAATTCTGTAGCACAAAAAGCTTATGGTCTGCATGGACAAAAATTTTACCTTATGCGCACTGATGAAGGAAAGGCACACTGACATATGATTATAATAATATGCTTCAGGAAATATTCAGAAAGCATGAATGTGACAATGGAAAAATTGAATTTAATATAAGATTTCACTGCTTATTTTCATAATGTAATGCCTACTTAATCACTGGGAAATTGCATTTCTTACCTTCCAATTTGCAGACAGCAATCTGAAATATAGGACTGGAAGCTATATGAATATCTAATGAATTATGCTTATCATATCACTAGTGTTAATTCCCTTTTCTAAGCCTAGTATTTAGTGGATTAAATACATTATGTTTTTGTTTGGTTTTCTTTCAGATGTTCCCTACCGTACCAATCCAGAAATATATCTTGCTACCATATAACCCAACCATATTACACAGATAACCAGGGTTTATAATAAAACTATGCTAATTTTTACTACCATGTTTCCCCGAAAATAAGGCCCTGTCTTATATTTTTTTGAACCCCGAAATAAGTGCTTGGCCTTATTTTCAGGGAGATCTTATTATTTTGGGGCACATGGAGCAAGAAGGGGCTCCTCTTGCCATCTTACCTGATTTCCAGCTCTGCGTTTAAATATTTTCAGGGAGGGCTTATTTTTGGGGGGAGGCTTATTTTAGCGCATGCGCTCAAAAGCCCAACTGGGCTTATTATCAGGGGATGTCTTATTTTCGGGGAAACAGGGTAACAGAAAGCTATATATATACACCAATAAACCAAGCCTTTAAATTAAAGTTTCTTAACCTTAGCAACTTGTTTGGAATTTAACTCCCAGAATTCCCTAGCCTGAATCTTGGAGAAGTTGAAATTTAAGATGGTTTTTGGAGTCCAGAGATCTTAAAATTGTCAAAGATGAGAAACACTCCCTTAAGGAATTATAGAGATATAAAACGAATGCCGGTTTAGGACTACCAATTTATTAGAAATAACTGGAACATTCTTTTGAGTTAAACGCTAAATTAGCTACCGAGGTATTGAGTTAAATTAAAACTAAATAACTAATTAAATTAAAACTAAGAGAGCCAGTTTGATTAGTGGTTAAGGCATCACATTAGAACCCAGTGTGTTATAGTCCTGCCTTGGGCATGAAGCCAGTTAGATTACCTCATGCTTTCTCTCAGCCCTGGAAAGGAGGCAATAGCAATAGCACTTAAGACTTATATACCGCTTCACAGTATTTTACATCCCTCTCTAAGCAGTTTACAGAGTCATCCTATTGCCCCCAACAATTTGGGTCCTCATTTTACCGACCTCGGAAGGATGGAAGGCTGAGTCAACCTTGAGCTGGTCAGGATCGAACTGCTGAACTGCTGGTAACTGACAGTCAGCAGAAGTAGACTACAGTACTGCATTCTAACTACTGCGCCATCATGGCTCTTAATGGCAAATTAACTACTGAAAAACCTTACCCAAGAAAACTGCAGGAATTTGTTCAGGCAATCTCCAAGAATCAAACACAATTGTACAGAAGAAGAAAAAATATGATATATATTCCGACATGTTTTCAGTACAGTATGAAGCAGATTGATAAAAACTGCTATCAAACCATCATTGGCTTCAAAATGGCCATTTGCAGTAAACCGTGTTTCTCCAGTGCATCCTCTCACAAAGATTACTTTCATAACAAAATCACTTGTCTTCAGAATTGTTCTACACAAAACATTCATTCACAAAAAGGCATTCAACACAAAAGAACCCCCAGCGTAGAAAACGATTAGTTTTCTACAAAAATTATAACTTTCATTAATCTGGTTTGTTTGAACAATGCAGAAGTGCATAAAATGAACACACACGGCATTCACAGACCATGTTCACTGTGTATTTTTAATATCAGGAAGACAGCACAATGTATAAAATGATAATGGATCTCTCTTCCATGTGCAAAATGTTAAACGTAAAAAATTCAGACATGGGTATCAATTGCTATTTTTAGTCATTTATCAGCATATCCTCTATACTAAACAACGGGGTAAACAACACGACAGAATGTTAAGCTTCCTTGTGACCCAATTTTCGTCTTCAACGCAAAATGAGAGGAAGAAAAAAAAATCTTGGTAACACATTAACATCATTTCCATAGCAATAGAACAAAACAGTTTCCATGCTTAGCACAGGATCAAAAAAAAAAATATTGACAGGAACATCTTTAATGGGTGAAAAACCTGTGCTAACTTCAAAACAGCATTTAAAAAAATATATAGTATACCAACTTCTTTCCATTTAAAATGCATCCCGGAGTAGCTGTCTTACAATTGTTAGACGCATATAAACACACTCAGAAACCTTACATTAGGAATGCATTAAAACTAATCTCATTCAGCGGCCATTTGATATTAAAGCTTGTTTTCTTTGCTAGAAAGAAACAAACATGGTTTTCTTACCGAGTACTTTTTAGATTCCTTGCAGGCATCTTGAGTTTTGAAAAAAGGGTCTTTTAAGAAAAACACAATTGCCTTCGTTTCTGCCACCAGCCCAAGTCTTTGAGGCAACTCACATGAAAGCCAGAGCTTTGCACCAGAGTCTCTGGGACCTTGCTGTACCAGCGCACAAGCTGGCGTAACAATAGAAGTATGTTTTATGCATCCAGTAATGTAGAGTCATTAGCCATACAATGGCATGGGGCATTCTGCTTCAGGCACAGCCCCTCTCCTGTTTCTGGAGTAGCAACTAGAGTGTGTTGTTTAATGTGGTTTTTAAAAACTCATGTCACCCCTAGTTCAAAAACCAGGGGTTTTTGACATAATAGCAGTGTTCTAATATTTGAGGGTCTGCCACAAAGAAGAGGGGGTTCAGCCTATTTTCCAAAGCACCCCAAGGCAGGACAAGAAGCAATGGATGGAAAATAATCAAGGAGAGAAGCAACCTGGAATGAAGGAAAAATTTCCTGGCAGTGAGAAAGAACAATTAATCAGTGGTACGGCTTGCCTTCAGAAGCTGTGGGTGCTTCATCCCTGGAGGCTTTTAAGAAAAAGAAATAAAATGATGACATGATTAAAAGTTAGAATAGGGATAGAAATAAGAGAGGGGAGGAATATTAATATACACATTTTATACAATAAGACAAAAGTAATAATAAGAGAGCTGTTTATTGTGGTCTTTAATCAGAGCAATAAAGGACTCTATTGATGCCTGCCTGTCTAGGCGACCTGGGTCATAACAGTGCAGAAGCCAGATTCACTTAACAACTGTGTTACTAACCAATGATTCACTTAACAACTGTGGCGAGAAAGGTCGTAAAACAGGGCAAAACCCACTTAACAGCTGTCCTGCTTAGCAATGGAAATTTTGAGCTCAATTGTGGTCGTAAGTCAAGGACTACCTGTATGTTTCCAGTAACATGTTAAAGTAGCTAATGAATACAAGAATGCTGTATCAAATGTAATATCAAACCACAGACAAAGAGGGGAAAACAATTTAGTGACTCGCAAGCTGTTTGCTGATTGTAGTTAATAATTGGCAAGTTACCACGACCTCACGTTCCATTTCGAACCGTGAACAGAGTTCATGTTTTTAATATAAATGAAAAGATATGATACCGTTATTGCAATATTATTGCTTGTTTATTCTATGAAATAATATAAGATTAGCTATCATTCACCTTTATATCCTCACGTCCACTTACTTCATGGTCATGAGGCCAATTTCCCTCCAAGTATCTTCTGCATGGATTTTTATCCCCTTGGTTAAATATAAATAACAGGGGAGGGAGGGATTCATGCAGAAAATCCTAGAAAATAAATGAGCCTCGTGATCAAAAGGAAAGTAGAAATGATGATACAAAGGTTAATGATGCTTTGGTTATATGGTTAATGCTAATGTTGGTTAATACTGGTTAAAACTATTTAACCAACCTCCCCAAAAAGGTGTGGAGAAGATAAATATCCTGGATCCAAGGACAAATGGATAAAAATAAATTCAGGATTCTACAATCCCCAGAAAAGTCAAGTTATATTAACCCTTTCTAATACAATTAATAAAGGATCAAAATAAATACATACAAGCCAGTTTCGGAAATGCAGAGAATTCATTTTTTTTTTCCTTATTCTTGCAGAAGTCGGGGGCTACAAAACTAAACTTTGGGCTGGGTGCATTTTACAAAGCATAATTTTAAAAAATGGTGCAGCATTAAAAAGTCATGATAAGGAACCAGACGGCAAGCATTTATTTTCAGCTAGTAAGAACAATGATTTGTTTCTAGAGAAGAACCTGAAATTTTAAGCAATTCAACTTTTTGCTAATATTTTATCAAGTTGGTACTACCAAAACAAAGAATTTTATTAATAAAAATAAATAAACCTGCATCAGTCAGTAAGAGTTTGCACGATTGGTCAGCATATATTTCTTTTCAGTTTAGATGCTATTCAAATTATTCAAAAGATAAGCTTTAAAAGATGATGTCTATGTAACTGGCACAAAGAGCATGCATGGCTCCACCAGACTCACTAAGATTACAAGATTTGAAGGTGCAGAAATTTGCACATATTTTTGCCTCAGGGAAAAAAAACACATTGAAATGAAGCACAAAAATCAGTGGTATTGCGCAACAGCTGCGGAAAGTAAAAGAATATCTGAAAGGAATTTAAATGCGTCATACTGGACTAACTGGATAATATGTAGTAGCTCAAGTACTACAGTACTGTTTCACCTTTTTTCTGAAAAGGTTTAATCTATTTTTACATTAGCCTTTACCGATTTTTATTTATACAAAGGAAAAATAGCCAAACGTCTTCTTAAAAATACAAAGACAACATCTGGTACGGAATTCAGCAGGCATAATCCCCAAATCACAACCACAGTAGAAAACACTCCTTCTATTTTTCTTGGCATAAGAAACATCCTCTCCTGAAATCATTGTGACTATGACTAACAAGGGATTTCAGACACTCAATGAAGTAATTCCCTATTTATGTAATAAAAAGGAAAGCAAAAACAGCTACAACAGCTGTTAGAAACACTCTGCAGGGTTATGCTCAGAAGGCGCTAACACCACTCTTATTCAACCACAATGGTTAACAAGCTGAGCTGCCCCGATTTTCATGTGCTGTTTTGGCAACAGAATCAAGGAAAATATTTATGGAAATTCTCAGTCATCCAGGTCATGGTTGTTCCAAAGGGGGGGGGGGGGGTCCCAAAAGGAAACTGGACTTTTCATTTTTTTTCTCTTGAAGACGTTTTGCTTCTCATCCATGAAGCATCTTCAGTTCAATCTTCAGTTCAATCCACCATTCAGTCAGAACTGAAGATGTTTCTTGGATGAGAAGCAAAATGTCCTCAAGCGGAAAAAACAACAACCAAAGTCCAGATGCCTTTTGAAAAAGCACTTTTGGAAGGAATATTGGAAGGAAAGCTGCTTGGACCTTCGCTTCCTATTTTATATAGCAGAAGATCCGAGTATCGTATCAGTCAAGTTTAGGATGTTTCCCAAACAATCAAGACAGAAGAAAGTAGTAATTACATAAAAGGGAGAAAAAGCATGGTTCTTAAAAAAAATATCTGAGGTTGCTTTCCATACAGTCAGCACAAGTAAAGGTGCCTTCTAAATTCACAAGTGTGAAAGAGTTGATTCTCACACTCAGTGAAAAGCAGCATGGTAACAAATCTGACTGACAAAAAGGACAGATGGAAACAAACCAGCCTACTCATATGAAGGGACCAGAGGTGGAGGGGAAAAAAAATAAAATAAATGCAAAAGGATTTGATAACTTTCTATTTATGGGGACTATCTTTCAATTGTGGGAGTTGATGGAATCTCTTTACTATGGCTTCTTAAAGGTAAAGGTAAAGGTTTCCCTCGCACATATGTGCTAGTCGTTCCTGACTCTAGGGGGTGGTGCTCATCTCCGTTTCAAAGCTTACCTTCCCACCAAAGTGGTCCCTATTTTTCTACTTGCATTTTTATGTACCTTTGAACTGCTAGGTTGGCAAAAGCTGGGACAAGTAACCCTGTTACGCAGCACTAGGGATTCAAACCGCTGAACTACTGACCTTTCGATCAACAAGCTCAGCATCTTAGCTACTGAGCCGCTGCGTCCCTTACTATGGTTTCTAACTTTCCTCAATAAATATTACTTAAAAGTTCTTGGATTTCTTGTGAGTTGGCTATTAGTGGTTCCTTTCTGCTTATGGTGTGAATGACATTAAGTATTACTGATAAGAAGGGTTGCCCTTATCCTAAAGCTTATTCATGTTTGGAATGTATTTATAAATTGTGTAAATTGACTATAGATAATTTAGGAAAGGTCAAATCTAAATCCCTAACAACTATTTTATTGGTTCTACAAAATGTTACAACAAAGTTGACTCAGCCTTCCATCCTTCCGAGGTGGGTAAAATGAGGAGCCAGATTGTTGGGGGCAATATGCTGACTCTGTAAACCATTTAGAGAGGGCTGTAAAACACTGTGAAGCGGTATATAAGTCTAAGTGCTATTGCTATTGCTATTGCTATTGCTATTGCTATGTAATAGCAACAGAGTTGGAAGGGACCTTGGAGGTCATCTAGTCCAACCCCCTGCTCACGCAGGACACCATCTGTAATCAGAGAAGAGAAAAACTAGGGTACGAACTTGGCAAGTGGTTAATTTTAATGTCAACCAACTGTCTTTCCATCTGGTCTGGTTCCTTAATTCCCAAGGACGGTTTTCAGTACATCTGAAATAAAGGAAGTTTTGTTACTCTTGTGTTTTGCCTGAAAATTTGGGTTTGCTACGGGATTTCAGAAAGCTAAGGCCAGCACCTACAAGAGGATTAACATCTTATTTCCAGCTTTCAAACCCTTGGTGCCACCAGGAGGTTTTGCACTGCACTGGCTGTATTTTAATCTCATGTCCACAAAGGAATACTTTTTTCTATGACCTACTTTAATAATTATTCCATTAACTCCACTTGAAGATCTGGAGAAGGTAGAAATGGTGCCCCATGTTTTTACTTTATTCCGGCAAGTTTCATCTCACACTTACTCCTCTCCTTAGGCGAGGTTCCAGATTAGGTCTAAAGATAAAGGTAAAGGTTCCCCTCTCACATATGTGCTAGTCGTTCCCGACTCTAGGGGACGGTGCTCATCTCTGTTTCAAAGCCGAAGAGCCAGAGCTGTCCGAAGACGTCTCCGTGGTCATGTGGACGGCATGACTAAACGCCAAAGGCGCACAGAGCGTTGTTACCTTCCCACCAAAGGTGGTCCCTATTTTTCTACTTGCATTTTTTACGTGCTTTCGAACGGCTAGGTTGGCAGAAGCTGGGACAAGTCACGGGAGCTCACCCCGTTACGCGGCACTAGGGATTCGAACCGCTGAACTGCTGACCTTTCGTTCGACAAGCTCAACGTCTTAGCCATTGAGCCACCGCGTCCCTCCTAGATTAGGTCTAAAAAAACTTTAATTACGTTTTCTTTCATCTGATCAGTGGCAAGAGAAGACAGTTATTTGTTCAGTCTGATTCAGTGCATAACAAATGGCTGATGATGATAAACACTGATAGATTCACTTGGTATTCAAGCCTGTACATCCACAATCTTTATAGTGTTTTTCCCCTCAGAGCCACACTTTTCTTTTCAAGGCCTCTTTCCTCTACTTCTGCCTGGAGCCTTTTCACTTCCTTATATTTCTCCAGATAAATCTGCAAACGACCACAGAAATATTCAGTTCCAGCTTCTATTCAGAGAATAGTCTCAGCTATAGTTAAAATTCGCTACTTGTCATTATAAGAAACTGCACTTTAGAGTTGCTGGATTCTTAATCCTTTGGTTTATTTGCTTCATGCGGTGGATAAATTTAGACTCTTAAGGAATCGGACTGTCTGATGTAAAACATGACCAACTATATAATTACACTGTGAGATATTTCCTACTCCTCCCTCTTCACCTAAACTCCAGTCTTTTCTTCATGTTTGTTATTTAAAAAAAAAAAAAAGAAAAAGTCAAGCTTCAAGGGCTCATTTTTCAGGTTTTTCATTTCAAATGTTTGCTTTACCATCAAATTGATTTGGGCTGCGGAGTCACTAATAACAAGCTAGTCAGCCATTTTCCCCTATCAGCCTCTTTCTAATGGCTTTCCCTTTGATATTTTTCAATAAAAACAGTTCATCCCATTATCAATAACATCGGGGTTGATTACCACATTTTAAACCGGAGTAGAAAGCCTGTAAGTCAGAAAATCGCTTATATTCCCTCTTTGGATTTACGGCGTTGCATTAAATGAGATACACAGTAGGCTTGGTTTGCAAAGCGCGCTAAGTCAAACCCAAACAAAACACAATTTGCTTAATTTGTTATATAAATCCAGCCTCTGAGTTTTCCAATATTCATGGAGAAGCAAGAAATTATATCCACTTTTTTTCCCCCCTGAGCCTAGATAAATGGACTTTCTTTCCTTTCTCTGGAGAATTCATGAATCTATAAATTTTACACTGAAGTTACTTTCTTCCTAACACCATCTCTGTCTCTTATCTGATAATGTTCTAATTCTTCACCTTCAGCTTGATTTGTCATGGCTATTAGAAACACTTGCCTATCCAAGTGCTAAGCTGATAGACTAAAGCTGTCTTCTGTTAAGCACTTTGCATTAAGCTGCATCATATTTACCTCAGGAAAATTTACCCTGAATTGGAACTGAACTCCCAGAAACAGTGGTGGGTTACAAATATTCTTACCACTGGTTCGTTGTGTGCGCGCCTTCCGCGCATGCACTTTACTCACACGTGCGCCTTCTGCACATCCCCCAGCCTCGAAAACATGGCTAAATAGGACAGCATTACGCCAGGGCGGGTGGGCCGCCCCACCCGCAGTCGCCACTACCGGTTCACCCAAACCAGTACGAACCGGCTGAACACCACCTCAGCCCAGAAAGGATAAACAGAAGTTAAAAATGTTTTCCATTATTTGTTCCTCTCACTCATTCCTGGTAATTTTTCATATAAACCAATTTAAAATGCTCTCCCGTATTAAAGATAATTATAGGGAGAACAACTGTCTTGAATAAATATTGAACACTGATCAATAAAGGTAGTTCTTGACTTACAACCATTTGTTTAGTGGCCATTGAAGTTACAACGGCACTGAAATAAGTGACATGCAACCGATCCCCACTCTCGCAACCAATGGGAGGTGCCATTTCTGACTTTCCCAGCAGCTTCCGATAAACAAAGTCAATGGGAAAAGTGAGATTCATTTAACAATGGTTAAACTGTGTGATTCACTTAATTGCAGTGATTCGTTTAACAATTGTGGCAAAAAGGTTGTAAAATTGGATGCAACTTGCTTAACAACAGAAATTCTGATCCCACTTGTGGTTGTAGGTCAATGTGCAATGGGAAGAAAAGCACTTTCAAGTGGCAACGCTGCAATCCCCACCCCGAATCCAAAACGGTTCCCAGTTCTCCCGCTGCCTGAAACACGGCTCTGAAAGTTGGATTGGGGAATCCAGGCAGCGGTGGCTGGAAAGGAGGGGCTCTTTAGGAGCTCTTGTTCAGCTCGCTCGACTCCTGGGCGCAGAGAGGCGACAGCTCCTCACATTGCAGGGGAACTGGCCGCCCGCCGCCTGAAATGTGGCTCTGAAAGTTGGATTGGGGAATCCAGGCAGCGGTGGCTGGAAAGGAGGGCATTTTACTTTAGGAGCTCCCGTTCGTCTCAGCTTGGCTCCTGGGTGCGGAGAGGTTTAGGGAGCGGTGGCTCCTTACATTGGTGGGGAGTGAAGTAATCTCGAACATTGTCTGCCCTGAGCTGCCCGCTGGGCGGCCAGAGGGGTGACCAGCCACAAATCATGGCACCTGCCTTTTCCCCGATGCTGCCGGGTGGATCCCCCCCAGATCATCCCAAAGAGGTCTGTTCCTCAGGCTATGCTTGTCCCTCCCCCCAGAGCATGCGAGGGGTCTCTTTGGGGGAAAGGGAGTAGTCTCTGCATGTCTCGCTTGCAGGAGGAGGAGGAGGAGGGCAGTGCCACCTTAAATGCTGGTAGGCAGAGATAAAATACTTTTTTCCTTGTTTTCCTCCCCCAAAATTAAGGTGTGTCTTATACTCCGGTGCATCTTATACACCGAAAAATACGGTAGTTATTATTTTATTTTATTTTATTTTATTTTATTTTATTTTATTTTATTTTTTTATTTTTTTTATTATTTTATATTCTATTCTATTCTATTCTATTCTATTCTATTCTATTCTATTCTA
>WNWU01000007.1:37799887-37812948 GCA_012654045.1 Ptyas mucosa | reverse complement strand
TTCTATTCTATTCTATTCTATTCTATTCTATTCTATTCTATTCTATTTATATTTATATGCCGCCCTTCTCCGGAGACTCAGGGCGGCTTGTAATGTGTTAAGTTGCATGAACTAATCCAGTAGTGATCCATTCCATAACCTTAATAAAGTATAGTTTAGAAAAAGGCCTGCGGGGTGCTTAGATCTGTCCCGTGGGGCCGCCCCGGAAACAGTGAAGAACTGGCCCGCGGTGCCTCTGCCAGCGAAAATAGACCTCCCTGAGCTTCGTTTTCGCTCGTAGAAGACTGCAGGAGGCCATCACGGCCAAAAACGGAGTCTGGGTGGGCTGCATGTAGCCCACCAGGCTCTGTTTTCGCTGGCAGAGGGCTGCAGGAAGCCGTTGCAGCTGAAAATGGAGCTCGGGCGACGTTGACCAGCCCCCCCCCCAATGCCTCCCCAGGGTTGTGAAGTCAAACAAAACCCTGATGCAAGCCTCAATGAGTTTGACACCCCTGGTTTACCATGATTCACAAACCTGTGATCAGAAAGGGATCACTATTGAAATATTTTGGATATAGGTACACACAAAGTAGAAAATTAAATTCGTACTGTGGTTAAAGTGTAGTAGGAGACTGCTGGCTGGGTTCACAATGTCACAATCCCATGGGATTGATTTAACTATGGTTTATTGAGCTTGGTGTACAAAGCAGAATGGTGGGTTTCATGCTAAATCAAAACCAAACAAACTACATTACTGTGCGGTTTATATTTTAGAGTTTGCTTCTTTATTACAGACTTTGACCAGCTTTACAAAATTGAAAAAGAAAATAGATTGCTACAGAAAACCCATTACCAGAAAGAAAAAGAAAGTCATAAAATAATAGAGCAATCCATTGTGACTTAGCAATGTTATATGCCTCCAGCGTTCAGTATTTAGATTTCACATATTCCACCTAATTTATCAACAAGAGATTTCTCCCAAAATAAAATACACAGTAGAAACTCTAAATAAATTATAAATAATGGTGGAACACTTCTCATGTGGCGGAGTTGACAACATTGTCATCGTGAAAGCTACAAAAAGCTACAAAAAAATTCTACTCACGTTTCATTAAATTTAGCAGCGTTGTTATTGTTGTTGTTGTTGTTGTTGTTGTTGTTATTATTATTATTATTATTATTATTATTATTATTATTATTATTAGACAGTACTTTTAAATTTCTTCATTTATTCCACTACATAGCCATCTCACATTTGTGACTCTGGGTAGTTTACAATTAAAACATTCCCAATTAAAATGTCCCTCAATGCCTAAGGAAAGCAATTGTTTTCATGGAAATATTATAAAGATTTCCAAAAATCTTTATAACCGAATGCTACCACATCCAATAGTCTGTAGACATTCTCAGTCATCCAGGTCATGGTTGTCCCACAAGTTCAACTTGACTTTCTTGTTTCACTTCTCATCCAAGAAGCGTCTACAGCTCTGACAGGATAGTGGGGAATGGAAGGATCCTACTCCCACATCAGTGGTGGGTTTCAAAATTTTTTACTACCAATTCTGTGGCTGTGGCTTGGTGGGCATGGCATGGCTTGGTGGGCATAGCTTGGTGGGCGTGGCATGGGAAGGATACTGTAAAATCTCCATTCCCACCCCACTCCAGGGGAAGGTTACTGTAAAATCCCTATTTCCCCCCGATCAGCTGGGACTCAGGAGCAGAGAGTAGATGGGGGCGGGGCCAGTCAATTTTTACTACCGGTTCTCCGAACTACTCAAAATTTCCACTACCGGTTCTCCAGAACTGGTCAGAACCTGCTGAAACCCACCTCTGTCCCACATCATTCCAAGGGTGTTCATCCCAAATTTTATAGATAAAAGTCTGTAGAGATTCTCAGTCATCCAGGTCATGGCTGTCCCAAAGGTGCTTTTTCAGGAGGCAACTGGACTTTCTTGGTTTTTTTGAATGGTGTGGGAGTAGGAATGGATTTCCAGAGGAAAAACTGCAGACTACAGGAACCATTTGCACTACTCAGGTGACCCTGAGGACACAGATAAACCTTCAAGTGCTTCAACGACCCGCTAAAAGGATGCAGATGACCAGCTGTCTGCAAGGAATATAAATCCTTCCATTCCCCACTATTCTGTCAGAGCTGAAGAAGCTTCTTGGATGAGAAGCGAAACGTCTTCAAAAGAAAAAAACAAGAAAGTCCAGTTGGCTCCTGAAAAAGTACCTTTGAGACTACCACATCCAATGTGTGTAGTAGTATTCATTTATAATGCAAAGTTTAGTTTGAAGAGTTGGCAATGACAAAAGAGATCTCATTCAGCAAAATAAACAGAGTCGTGTGAACAGAGACTCGGGCACAGGACTACTACCAAAAAGAACTGAGATTTAAAAAATCCAGTTCAATCACAGAAATTCACTGACTTCAGGCCACTTACTGTCTCACGGCCCCACTATCCCCCCCCCCCCCCAGGGTTATTCGGGGTTGAGGGAACTAGAAGGATTGTGGTAGGTAAGGTAGGTAAAAAGATATTGCCTTGAATTCTTGAAAGAAAGAAAAAACAGGCTATACAGCTGGTCCTCAATTTATAGCCATTCGTTTAGTGACCATTCGAAGTTACAACGCCCCCCCCCCAAAAAAAGTGGCTTATGACTGCTTTCACATTTACAAACGTTGCAGCAGCCCCATGGTCACATGATCAAAATGTGGGTGCAGTGTTCTGGGGTCATGTGATCACCTTTCGTGACCTTCTGACAAACAAAGGCAATGGGGAAGCCAGATTTACTTAACAACCGTATTACTTAACAACTGCAGTGATTCACGTAACAACTGTGGCAACAACTGAGGGCTATCTGTATATCTAATAAATAAATAAGGAAAATCCTAAATCAGTGATGGTTAACCTTTTCCGGACCGAGTGCCCAAAGAGCGCGCAGGCATGCATGCACGCATGCCTAAACCCACAAAATGCGATGTGCGCACAGTCCCCGTGCATGCGCCCCAACCCTATGCATGTCTGTGCCCCCCCCCCCTATGCCCCCCGTGCATCTGCCCCCCAGCATGCACCCTGCCCCCTGCACGTGCACAGTAGAGATCCGAAGACCAGGTGACCAGCGGGAGGCGCGCTTGCATGCACGGTGGAGCTGAACTGGGGCGACGGCTCGCGTACCCACAGAGAGGGCGCTGTGTGCCACCTCTGGCACACGTGCCATAGGTTCACCACCACGATCCTAAAAGCTTAAGGATTTAGGTTCTGATCCCGTCAACCAGAGAATTTCATCTGGCAGGGTCCAGGACAGGACTGTGCCCCTCCCAACTTCTGGAATATTCTGCCCTCAGAGGTGACTTCGCCCTCACACTCTTGGCCTTCCAGGAAAGCCTAAAAACTTGGATCTGCAGCTTGGCCTGGGGCCCCAATAAGAGCCTGCTACATTGGAGGTGGCTGACGGATAAGGAAGATTCTCACCCCGAAGCTGCCCATCATCTTGGTTTTAAATAATGTTCATGTTTAATTTTTTATTCTATTTTAATTGTTTTGCTCTTTTTAAACTTTTATTATATTGTAAGCTGCCCAGAGTTGCTGTATTAGTGTCATGGGAGGCACAGAAATCAAAGAAACAAATAAATAAATAAACAAAGCAGCTTTTTTGAGTCCTTAGAAACGACATATAACGTAACCTATGCATATACATAGGCCTTTCAAGATGTCAACTTCTACTCTGACAGGCAGATTCCAGCTCGCTCTGCAGTTTTTAAGATTCATAAAAAATGCAGCAACCTAGTCACAAAACACTACTCTTCCAAACAAGTTAAAATGGATTTTGAATGAATGGGGTTTTTAAAACAAAAACAAAAAACAAAACAGAGTCACAATGAAATGTGGCTTATGTTCTACAATCCTACATTAACGCGAAGACCTTCTAACCACTACAAATGAAATTGTGACTGTGCAAAAAAAAAATGTTAAGAAGCAACGTTATTCTACTTACAGCAAATAAACAGGTTTCGGTGCATCTAACAGAATGCACTACGAAGACTGAGGCAGCGAGAATATCTGCATATTTTTTCATCAAATCACCCAATTTGAACATATTTTTAGACGATTAATGCTTAGGTAGAAATAATCTGATCACAGTTATATATGTTCTTGTGAGAAATAAATTTAGTCTAATGCACCAGGCTAGATAACTGGGAGACTGAGTTCTAATCCTGCCTTAGGCATGAAAAACAGTTGGGACCTCTACCCAACTCACATCACAAAGTTGTTGTTGTGGGGAAAATAGGAAGAGGAAGGAGCATTAGACATCTTCGCTACCCTGAGTTATTTGCAAAAGAATAATAAAGATGAGATATAAATAAATATGTAACAGTATTCACTGTAAACACTATTCTTTTGTACCGGTATGAATCAACTTTTACAGCTCCTTATAATTTATGAAGTAGAATAGATACAAACCTTATGGGGACAATTCTGTTCCAACATTCCTATGGCAAGTTGAAATTGAAGCATAAAAGAGATAGGCATTTATTTAATGTAACCTTTTCACAAAAGCCCAGCAAGCAATCACAATTTAACGACTGCAAAAATACGCCTTCAGCAGTAATTGAGGATAGATGCCGGCTAATTGTCTTCGCACAAAAAGTCTTACCCTTGTGACCATTTTCAAATTATGAATTTACATTACATCTCATAGTGCCCACCATACATTTCAATCCAGGATTAATATATTGAAAAGAGGTAGAGAATGTTCAGCTCAGTTCGGAACGAAGGAAATGCAGGATGTTTTCTTTTATCTGACTTAAATGAAGGTATTTCACCGAATTAATCTTGTAGCTGTACAGGCAAATTGTGTGTAAAATGAACCCTGGCAGACATGGAGCCAGTGATGAGTTAATAGGAAGATGTCCTGTTTTAATTATATTTCTTTAAAATTTATTTATTTTGGGTAACATTACTGGACATAAAGTCCTATGGCAGGGACGGCTAACCTTTTCCGGACGCACCCAAAGCGTGCGTGTGCAAATGTGTGCACACCTGAACCCCCATAATGTAATGCGTGTGTGGCCCCCACGCATGTGGCCCACCCCCCACGCATGTATGTGTGGGCTCCCCACACGTGGCCCGCCCCCCTACACATGCTCATGCGACCCCACATGCTCCCAGCTCCCCACGCATGCGTGGCAGAGACCCAACGACTAGCTGGCCATTGGGAGGTGCATGCACGTGAGCGGCGGAGCTGAATTGGGCCGACAGCTCACGTGCCCACAAAGAGAGTGCTGCGTGCCATAGGTTCACCATCATGGTCCTATGGCTATACAAGTTTCTAAACAGTTTTCAAAGGCAATGTTCTGTCCCCCTTCCTCACACAGGCAAATGTAATACCAAGCACGCCTGCCAATATTTTATTAGGTAAACAGATTAGAATTGTTGGCAGACCAAGGTTTTGGCAGCAAACTGCCAAATGCCTGCCAAGACCGTTTTCACTCCCATAAAGCAGAAGAGGACTTATCTTCAGTCTGTTCCGGGAGCAACAAATTATCCATGAGACAAGAGTTTAGTCAATGTTCAGTCCAAAATATATCCAAGCCGAATTTCAGAGATCATGATGTGACTTTCAGGGTTTAACTTTGTCCGTCACAAAGCCTGAAGAGTAATCCCACCCACTTTTATTTCTGGTGGGGCGTGGCTCCGTGACTCAGCTCAAACTCTGGCCCTCCCACGCCTCTTCCGTTGCTGCGCATGCTTCTCCCTCCGTCGCTGCCTGGGATCAAGCCAGGATTCATCATCCTCGCTCCCTATCAATTGGTGCTCTGATATGCCTTCCTCCTGGCACATCCCAGGCTGTTCCTCCTGGGCCTTCGGATGAAACCTGAGGCATTGCCAGAAAGAAGGGTCCTGGAGAGGGAGGCCCTGTCAGTTCCTCTCCATCACCTTCTGAGTCCTCTTCCTCTGTTAGGACAGGCTCGGGAGTCGGGGTCACAACAGGCAACACCAAGTAGAATATATTTATAGAACAAGGTTATGTTTGGCCTCAGTTATGACTAGGTTAACAAATTACTGTACGGTTAACCAATTTATTAACCAGTCAATGCTTAATCATGATCTGGATTGTAAACTATAATGGTTAATCAAAATCACATAGCCTACATTATTGTTTATTGAATGTGCAGGACCAGCCTGTGTTGCTTTACTTCTGGAAGTGCACCAGTGCACCTACCGTCCCTGTCCTAATATTCCTTTTTACTTACTCTTTGCATGTATTCAAATTATGTTTATACTTTTATCTGTTATCTTATATATGCTTGACAAAAATAAACTTACGACTTATGACTTAACTACACAGAGAGCACATCAGAGAAACTTGGCACACAATTACTACAAGAATAATTTGGCACACAAGCAGTACGCATTACAGAATTACAATTCTGATGGGCAGGTGTTCAATACCCAAAGATAATGCGCGTGTAATTTGCAACCACAACTGAGCCCAAAATTTCTGTTGCTAAGTGAGGCAGTTGCTAAATGAAATCTGCCCCCATTTTACGACCATTCTTGCCACAGATGTTAAGTCAATCACTGCAGTGGTTAAGTTAGTAACCTGGTTGTTAGGTGAATCTGGGTCTTCCCCATTGACTTTGCTTGTCAGAAGGTTGAAATATGATAAATGTCATAAATATGAGTCAGTTGCCAAGCATCTGAATTTTGATCAGCTGGCCATGGGGATGTGCAACGATCCTAAGTATGAAGAATGATCCTAAGTCATTTTTTTCAGTGCTGTTGTAACTTCGAACAGTCGTTAAATGAAAGGTTGTAAGCCAAGGACTTACTGTACAGTGAAAAGCAATTTGTAGAAAGCTGATAAGATAAGCTAGACAAGACACGAAGGTATGTGAACTAAGTTGTTCCCTGCAAATTGCTTCAGTCGGCTTTCCTCCTTAAATAGGCTAAGGGAGTGGCCAATTAGCCCCAAGCCTTACTCTCGAGGAGATCTCCTCCTGAGGAGTCACTCCTGCCTTTTGGCAGCTCTGCACACTCGTGCATTGAGAAGAGGCTCCTCCTCTTCGTCCTCTTCACTTAAGGGAGGTTCTGAAGGCCCTGGCTGAATCCCCGCCTCTGGCACCACATCTTCTCCAGCCTCCTCATTGTCCGACTCGAGTGCCAGCTGCACAGGCTGCTGGTACAGCACCACACCAGCCTCCTCGCTGTTTGAATCAGCTACTAGCTGCACAGGCCACGTACGGGCCACAACAACTGGACCATTAAATACTTATCATCTAAAGTTCCAGAAACTTCAATGGGATTATGTTTGCTCAACTGTATCCTTAGCCTTTACCTTGCTTCAGGTGATTTTTATCTGTGTGTCTGAAGCTGAAATGGTAAAATATCCTCCCTGTATCTTCATTTGAATAACTTCACCCATCATAATCAGAATGTCAACGGTACAGTCACCTAAGATTTTGATGGATTTTTGCCAGTGTGATACTCCATCAGTCTGCATTTCCATCATGCCTTCCAAACTCACCTGCATTTCTAAAAAACTATTCTGTGGAGTATGTGGATTACGATTCTGCTCAATCTTTACGGGTTTCCAATTTCCTTCCAATAGGAATGACTCGTCTAAATCTTTTCAGCTTTTTTTTTTTTTTGCACCAAGATATGGATGGAGGGAGCAAACAGAAAACTTTGGAAATTCACGGTTCTCACACCGAGCGACTCTCTCTCGATAAGGTTATTTGCCTTTTTGTGCCTTTGGATTAATTAAAGTTTTATACTTTATACTGTTCTTTTCTTTTCTGCTTCTCTATTTGCATTAGTGAACTTTAAAATTAATTGGTTTAAGATAGACAGACAGACAGACAGATAGAAAGAAATGTCCATCTGTGTCCAATTTCAAGTGGGGAGAAAGACAGTGGAAACATGGTGGCTGATTGGAAAGATGGTTTTTAATGGTGGACAGGACCACATGGTTTGAGGTCCTGGGCAAAAAGCACATGGTTGAGAGAGAGATTTATGCTCTCTGTTGGCCTTTGAATTTGAGTTTGTATTCTGATTGGTTGTCAGACTCCCATGGGGCCATGCAGGGGTAACTTTGTAGGTTGTCTTTTGAGTCCCAGACTTGGTTGACTCTTGCTGGGTGATGATGTAATGAAAGGGCTTTGGGCAATTCCTACTATAGCTCTGCCTGAAGGAGGTAGATCTTTGTTGTGTAGAATAGACTGGCCCAGGCCTTAATGGCCCATGGACAAAGGGGGAGGAGGCTGAGTTTCTGTCTCCCTTTTGGGGGAAATACTCTTTTAATATTTCCCAAAATATCTCATTTTCCTAGGAGAGGGGTGGGTGTTAATTTCCTACAGATAGATAGAGCTAGAATGAGAGATATAGATAGATATATAGATATATGCCATTTAGAGATAATCAAGACCCAAAGAAGCAGTACGGATGAGTAATAATTAGAGTAAGACAAGGTAACAATGACCTTGAGTTCACCTCAGCTTCTAGAGAAGGGGTGTCAAGGCTCGCAGGCTGGATCCATCCCGTGAGGTGCTTAGATCTGACCCGCGGGGACACCCTGGAAACAGCGAAGGACAACCCCATCCCCCACCCCCGCAGGGCCTCTGCCAGCAAAAAGGGAGCTGAGGAGGGCCCTCCCAATCTTCAGAAGGTTGTCACAGACGAAAACGGAGCCCAGGAGCCCGTTTTCTCAGGCAGAGCGCTTGGGCCACTACAGGCGCCCCCGACACGAGTGACATCAAGCTGGCCACGTCCCCTGCCCACACACCCCCAAGGTCAAACACAACCCAGATGCGGCCCTCAATGAAATCGAGTTTGACACCCCTGTCCTAGAGGACCACACGGATCGAAAAGCACAATTTTCTCTGCAATAGTAAAAAAAGTAATTTCCGTTTCTTAAATTTATTTTGAAGGTTACAGGTTAGCCCGCAGCTCTGGTATTCCCTAATCCACCGCTCTATCCAGCCAGGGCCAACCATGTTAGTTCCTTAGTCCAGAAAACTTTGCTATTGATTAAAAAAAAATAGTAAAAAGACTGGGCAGGGGTCATAAGATAAAACACATGCTTCCTTCAAGTTCTTTCACTCAGGAATGTATGCGCCCTTAATCTTTTCTATGCATCCTTTCCCCTGGTTAGATATAAATTACTGTCACTATTAGCCATTACTCAAATTCCAAATTAGGATTCATAGTTCTTAAAGACTTCCAAAGGAACAGAGTAAGGAACATACTATCTGGATCTATAAATGTTTAACTATGCCTATGTTTTATCAATCCGCTGAGAATTTATGTCTTGCCTGTTCAGCTTGAATAATTCCTTCCCACAGGCAGAAAACTTCTATCTAATCAAAGCTTTCTTCCAAGCCACATATTCCCAGGTGAGGTTATTGATATAAGAACATAAAAAAGAGTTTTCAAAGATCGTACAAAATGGTCCAACAAATGCCTAGAAGAAATCCATAAGCAGGGATACTTTTAATAGTTTCCCTTTCAATTGATTATCACACTGGCTGTGATGGGCATATTTCTTGGTCCACAGCCTTCAGGTGATACAATTTGAAAAATCACCGAAGCCACAGCCAAACCCAAATAACTCAAAACTGCAAAATGCTCCAATTTTGTTTAAAAAGGCATTCTATAAATCAGTGATGCCTAACCTTTTCTGGATCGAGTGCCCAAAGCACGCGCCCAAACCTCCAAAATGCAATGCGTGTGTGGCCCCCACGCATGCTCCCCGCCCCAGTGGCCCTCCGCATGCGCCCTGCCCCCCACCCTCGTGAATGCATGTGCAGCCCCCACATACACCCACTTCCCCTCACGCATGTTGGGCAGAGACCCAAAGACCAGCTAGACAGCAAACAGCGGAGCTGAACTGGGGCGACGGCTCAAGTGCAATAGATTTGTCATCACAGCTATAAATAGTACATAGAAATGTATGCCATGCATAAATATTAAATAAATATAACCAGGAATTAATAATGATCAGACCTTTCTTGCCACAGCTCTTAAGTCGTTATGGGAGCAGCGTGGCACTCCCATGTGGCTCCCCTCCTGCGCGAGCTGCACTGGCTCCCTGTGGTCTTCCGGGTGCGCTTCAAGATTTTGGTTACCATCTTTAAAGCGCTCCATGGCTTAGGACCAGGGTATCTACGAGACCGCCTTCTGCCACCAATAACCTCCCACCGGCCAGTACGCTCCCATAGAGAGGGACTTCTCAGGGTGCCGTCGGCCAAACAATGTCGACTGGCAGCCCCCAGGGGAGAGCCTTCTCTGTGGGAGCACCCACAATCTGAAACAAGCTGCCCTCAGAAATACGGTTAATCCCAGATCTTCAGGCTTTCCGCCGGGCCCTCAAAACATTCCTATTCATGCAAGCCGGCCTGACCTAACCTCCTTTAAAACCACTTTTAAATTCTTTAAATCTGAATCTACCCTATAAATTTGAGATGTTTAATTTAATTCCATTTCTAAATCAAACTATTCAATTGTATTTTTAATTGGTTTCTGAATATCTGTATTCTGTATTTATCGTTTAACTGTTCACTGCCCTGAGTCCTTCGGGAGTAGGGCGGTATACAAATCTAATAAATAAATAAATAAGTGAATCCCTGCAGTTGTTGAAGTGAATCTGTCTTCCCCATTGACTTTGCTTGTCATAAATACATGCCAGCTGCCAAGCGTCCGAATTTTGATCATATGACTATGGGGTTGCTGCAACGGTCATACGTGTAAAAAACTAGTCATAGGTTACTTTTTCCAGTGCTGTGGTAACCTTGAACAGTCACTAAACAAATGGTTGTAAGTTGAGAACTACCTGTAGTTTATGTTATACATTGGATTGACAGATTCTATGAACTATTTATATTTATATTTATATTATTTATATTTATCACTATTTTACCCTGAAAACTATCATCCTGCAAGCTAATTGGGCTAAAACGAGCCAATATAAGCCGTAGTGGCGCAGTGGTTAGAATGCAGCACTGCAGGCTAATTCTGCTGACTGCCGGCTGACTGCAGTTCGGCAGTTCGATTCTCACCGGCTCAAGGTTGACTCAGCCTTCCATCCTTCCGAGGTCAGTAAAATGAGGACCCAGATTGTTGGGGGCAATAGGCTGACTCTGTAAACCGTTTAGAGAGGTACTGTGAAGCGGTATATAAGCCTAAATCTTATTGCTATTGCTAAAAGGTAGAGACTGGCACTACATTTCTCAATAAACTTTCATGTTAATGGATGTATCTGAATATGGATCTCCACTGTTCCAGGTGCAATGTCATTGTGCACGCAGACTTTATGAATCACATAACTTCACGTATTACGGTCATCGAAAATGTGATGTGAGGTCTGCTTATTTGTGATCAATATATTGTAAACTCCACCATCATGATTTATAAACCGTATTTTATAATTTAGTGTTGTGTGTAGCCCAGCCAACTTTGGCTTATGTAAGCACCATTACGCATCTTACAAAGCTATGGTATACATAAACACAGGCACTGCAAGTTTTAACATTTGCTATTACTAACTTATTGTCAGTAATTATTAATCTGATATTGTTTAACATTAGGTAATGACTATTCTTTCTAAGTTAAAAGAAATAGCAGGCTATATTTAAATAGAAAGGTTTTAAATTTTACTTTTAGGATACTTGTTAAAATGGATTCTTTATGATTTTTGCAGAATGAAAAGCAACTTACTTTTCTGGTATTATTTTCATGATTACTTTCATGCTTTTTGTGTGTGTTTGTGTGTGTGTGTGTGTGTGTGTGTGTGTGAATGAATGAAATTATTTCTGCCAAAAATCCTGGCAGAATTCACAAATATTTTTTTATACATAAATATCTGAGCGTTCAACCAATTTCTCAACTGAAAATATGTTTAATATCCAACATATCAAAAAGCTATTATATCCATTTGTCCTCGGAAAGCATGAACAACTATTCCATTTACAGTGCACTTTTTCTTCTAAAATAAATTATGGCACACTGCATTAGCAAAAAGTCTTTGTAATAGTTTTATACATGTGTAATGTTTCTAGTATAGCTATCCAACTTAAAGGTCACGTTAAGCCAAAATCCAGAACTTTTGACTTGCTATGAATAGGTTGCTTGGTTCCTTCTGCCAGCAGGAGCTACTAATCAAAACATTAAAGCTTTATTTGTAGTTTTCTTTCCGCAACAGTCAAATGGAAATATTTGGTTTGTCTCTCAAGGGTGGCGGTAATTGGAAGCCAAGAGTCAAAACTGAATTCCAACTCCAAGTTGTTAGGAAATCAAAGTAGATTTCTCACAATTAGGCTGTAAACATCTGGAAAACATATGGCTGGAGCAAGATGGCTTTGATGAACAACAGCGCTACTCTAAGAAAAAAGTTCCAGTGTTCATTATATCGCACATCTGTAATTGGGAAGCAATTTCTTATACAGTTCTTTCTTTAGTATGGATATGTGTGTGAGAGAGAGAGGGACTGTGTGTGCTGCACTGCAGCTATAAAAGTAAAATTAAGATATATGGCTGCTATAGCCATAGCAATAGCACTTAAGACTTATATAGCGCTTTACAGTGCTTTCTTCTTCAGCACTGACAGGATAGTGGGGAATGGAAGGATTTATATTCCTTGCAGACAGCTGGTCATTTGCATCCTTTTAGAAGGTCGTTGAAGCACTCAGGAGGGTTTTATCTGTGTCCTGAGTGGTGATTCACGTTCCTGTAGTCTGCAATTTTTTCCTCTGGAAATCCATTCCTACTCCCACTTCATTCCAAGGGTGTTCATCCCAAATTGTACAGCTAAAAGTCTGTAGAGATTCTCAGTCATCCGGGTCATGGTTGTCCCAAAGGTGCTTTTTCAGGAGGCAACTGGACTTCCTTGTTGGTGGTTTTTTTTTTTTGAAGACGTTTCGCTTCTCATCCAAAAAGCTTTTTCAGCTCTGACAGGATTTCATTCTCCACTATAGCAATAGCACTAGCACTTAAGACTTATATACCGCTTCATAAAATCCTTTTACAGCCCTCTCTAAGAATTGCAGTTGGCTAGAGAAGAGAGAGGCCCAGAACCTGTGAATG
>WNWU01000007.1:37787615-37799877 GCA_012654045.1 Ptyas mucosa | reverse complement strand
AACAACACAACTTACGTAGGTAAAACCTGGCTAGATAGAAAAGCATATATATATATATATATATATATATATATATATATTTTATATATATAAAATTTATATGCCGCCCTTCTCCCGTAGGGCTCGGGGCGGCTCACAGAATAAAAACAACACAACAATAAAAGCTAAAACAGGCAATATAAAATCCCCAAACAAGTTAAAAACCTCGCAGCAGATCAGGGAATTTGCTGAAAAAGCCATGTCTTCAGGTCGGCGCGGAAAGTGCGGAGGTCAGAGGCCGTCCGGAACTCAGTGAGTAACCCGTTCCAGAGGGTTGGTGCGGCCACAGAGAACACCCTCATCCTGGGGGCCGACGGCCGACATTGTTTGGCCGACGGCACCCAGTGGAGGTCCTGCAAGTACCCCGGGCCCATGCCATGGAGGGCTTTATTGGTAAGTACCAGCACCTTGAAGCGGATCCAAAGGGCCACCGGCAACCAGTGCAGCTCATGCAGGAGAGGTGTTACACGGGAGTAACGGGAAGCTCCTGTAACAACCCGAGCGGCTGCATTCTGGACCAGCTGGAGCCTCCGGGTGCACCCCAAGGGCAGCCCCATGTAGAGGGCATTGCAGTAATCCAACTGAGAAATAATGAAATAATGAGGGCGTGAGTGACTGTACGGAGGGCATTCCTGTCTAGGAAAGGGCGTAACTGGCGCATCAGGCAAACCTGTGCAAAAGCCCCCCTTGTCACGGCCGTCAGATGATCCACCAAGGACAGCCGTGAATCAAGGAGGACGTCAAAATTACGAACCCTTTCAGAGGGAGTTCACGGAAATATACTCATATTCAAGGAATATACCATCAACAAGATTCCCACCAACACTGCCAGGGCAAGCCAGTTGTATAATAACAGAGAGCAAACCCTACCCCCTTCTAGCCCTGAGGATGTTACCTAGTTGGGTAATGAAATGTCTGCAAGAAAACAACCAAGCTCAGAGAGCACCAAGGACCCCTCATATACTCCTAGTATCCCTATACTGAGTTTAGGAAGATTTACCGCTAAGTAGTAAATAGAATAGCAATTTAAAATTGATGTAAAAGAATGAAGACTCAATCTTGAGGAAGAGGAAAGAATGGGTGAATCAGGAAAGAGTTTCAGAAAGATTCACTTGACTTGGTTGACACATCGTATTAAGCCAGAGGTTCCAAAGCTTTCTTAGATCACATCACCTTTACTGCCTCAGTAATTTCACAGTGTCCCTAGGCCAAACTATGAACTACTTTAAACTACTAATTCACGAATCCGTGGAGCCCCTGTGAGGTCGCTGCACTGCCCCAGGTTACCGCAAAGCACAGTATGGGAACCCAACTTAAGTAATAATGTAACTTAGTTTTGGTTTGAAGTGTTCTGTGAACTCCGTTTCTGATTTATATAGCTTAGCCCAGGGGTCTGCAACCTTAAACATTCAAAGAGCCATTTGGACCCATTTCCCACAGAAAACAAAACAACGGGAGCCACAAAACCTGGATGGGTGTGGCCAACTTGACATCGCTCACTTCCACCCGTCACATGACACACACACCCTCCCCGCCACACTTACCTAGCCGGTCATTAGGGCAGAGAACCGGTTGTTAAAAATCACCGGGAACTACAAAACCCTTTTGACATCTATCTATCCCTCCCTCCCTCCCCCTCTCTCTCCCCCTCTCTCTTTGTATCTCTCTATGTCTCTCTCTCTCTCCCCCACTCTCTCTGTATTTCTTTGTCTCTGGCCTGGCTGCTTCTCCATCTGCTGCCGTCGCCCTTACTTTCTCAGGCCAGGTGAGGAGTGACTCTGAGGGGAGGGTGAGGGATGGGGCCAGATAGAGGTGGGATCACCTGACAGGGAGCCACAGCAGAGGGCCTGAAGAGCCACATGTGGCTCCAGAGCCACAGGTTGCTGACACCCGCTTAGCCCAAGGTTTGTACACAGAAATTGTGACAAATTTTGGAACTGTTTGGCAGACAACAATATGCAGTCTTCCTTCTAAAGACTCCTTTGACATAACTGATAAATGTATACAAATAAAACATCCAGTGGTCTACACAGATACACAAGGAGTGCAGGTGTATTTACAAAAGTTTGTTTAGTGACTGTCTGAAGTTACAACAGCACTGAAAAAAGTGACTTATGATTATTTCTTCACACTTACGACCATTGCAGCATCCCCATGATCACGTGTTTTCGAATTCGGGTGCTTGAAAACTGACTCACATTTATGATGGTTGCAGTGTCCCGGAGGGACTCATGCGATCACCTTTTGCGACCTCCTGACAAGCAAATTCAATGAAAAAACCAGATTCACTTTACAACCGTGTTACTAATTTAACCACTGCATTCATTCAGTTAACAAATGTGCCAAGAAAAGTTGTTAGATGCGGCCAAACTCACTTAACAAATTTCTCACTTTAGCAACATAAATTTTGGGTTCAATAGTGACCATAAATCGAGGACTACCTGTACTTCAATATAAAGAGAGAGAGGCTATAAAATGAATTGCAAGTTAAATTTGTGTGATCTTACAGTCAATGAGAGAACAAAATGTATTACGTATGAATGAAGGAAAACATACGTGTTGCCACGTAATATTGCAATAACCAATTGGGTCCAATCATTGGTAGCCTCATACAATGAACAAGGACATACATTCAATTTTGCAGCTACTAAGATTGTTGGCTGTGCAGGTACAAAGATAGCCAGGGAAATGATTGAAGCCATCAGCTTATCAGCTACTTAGGACCCGAGGACTTGGCAGCACAAGGAAATAACAGCCAATCGCTGGCCATCAACACATCAATCAACCAATAGCGCAAGGAAATAACAGCCAATTGCTGGCCATCAACACATAAATTAACCAATAAGAAGGCACCGCATAAATACAACTCAGAATAGCCCAAAGGACATATTTCAGTAGAGAGAATCTACTGAGGATGGGCTCCAGCACAAGTCTGAAAGCTCCGAACAGTAAACCTCGAGTACCGATGACCGACTCCGACTGGATCTTACACAATGTATTGTTCAAAACACACATTCTTTGGCCTATGGATTCTGGAGATTAAACCTTCCACAAGAACTACACTTTATGTTGTTTCCAAACATACTAATTAATTCCAATATTCTGTTCACAAGATGACCACAGTAATATCCACAATTGCAACACCTTTATCCAGTGTTAGTTACATTGGTTGAATGTTAGTTGAATGTTAATTTTTTGACTAACAAGACTTTTTTTGTTGTTGGATTTCCAAGATTTGAGTAGTCAACATTGTGTCCCCAAAATTACACGTAAAATTCCATTTCGAGATGCGCACTTGTTTAATTATGGGTTCAATATCCAGCATGAGTAAGATGCCATGTTCAAATACATATGAGATAACCCTGTTCAGGCAGGTATTTTGTTCCTTCTGGACTTTTCTTGCACAAAATCTTTAGGAAAGGTGATGGTTAGGGGATACCATATCCCCATGATGGCGAACCTATGGCACGTGTGCCACAGGTGTCACGCGGAGCCATATTTGTGGGCACACGAGCGTTGCCCTAGCTGAGCTCTAGCACGCATGCAAGCACTGGCCAGCTGATTTTCAGGCCTTCTGGGCCCACCGGAAGTCGGCAAACGGGCTGTTTCCAGCCTCCGGAGGGCCTCCAGGGGGGTGGGGAAGGCTATTTTCGCCCTCCCCAGGCTCCTAGAAATCATCTGGAGCCTGGGGAAGATGAAAAACGGGCTTACCGGGCTATTACATGCCAAAAGTGGCAGGAGCATGGGGGGGTCATGCGCGCATGCAAGGGGGGGGACAGGGCACATAGAATTATGGGTGTGGGTACACACACGCGCGACCACCCCACACTTCCCCCTGCTTTTGACATGCGATGACAAAAAGGTTAGCCATCACTGCCATATCCTATCAAACTAAATGCTGAACTCAGCATTTCAGATTTTGAGATTAACAGGAACAAAAGTCGAAGGCATGGCTTCTGCATTTACCACTTTTGTCTCCGTCATCGGCCAGTTTCTATCCTTGCTATCAGTTCAAATAAAATATTCAGACAAGCTTTCCCAGGGATTTTATTAGTCATGCTCGGTGAGAAAAATGCATTATATTTTCAAAATTCCTACTGTAGCCTTAGAGACGGGTGGCACAATAGAGAGATAGTGTGCCTCTGAGTGCAAAGCTAATTGATATCTGATTCACGCTGATCTACTTTTTAAACGTGTATTTTCAAAACGAACTCTGCTTGCAGAAGCTGAACTGAAAACCAAAATTGTTGTTGCCTTTACTATGACGATGACCTGAGGGGACATATAATTAATCATACCGTCACTGAAATATATAAGGAGGAAAAATTCTCCAGCAGACTATTACCATATGACCCCGTTACTCATCTCTCCATAAATCAAAAAACACTCTTCAAGTTTCCATTTTTCCTTGTGAAAATTAACACAACAGCACAGCAATCTCAAAGTCGTAACTCCTAAAAATATCCAGGGTTAAAAAAAAATAGCTCAAATACCGAACACTGTGCCATTCTGAAATGCTGAAGAATAGAGATAGTCCTCGCTTTGAGACTACAATTAGGACCAGAAATTTCCATCGCTAAGTGAGGCAGTCGTTAAGTGAATCCCACAGGATTTTTCCAACTTTTTTTATCCTCTTGGTTAAGTGATTCACTCCAGTTAAATGAATCCCGTGGTTGTTACGCGCATCTGGGCTCCCCCATTGATTTTGCTTGGCGGAAGCCAACTGAAAAGGTTGCAAATTCCTTGCTGGTTTACAAGTGCCCATATTTTCTTTGCGTGATCACAAGGTTACTCCAGTGGCTGCTGTTAGGAAATGGCTATTGTCTAATTAGTTGGTCAGGCAATATATAAACCATCAATATATGTTTGCAGTCAAAAGGTATTATGTTGCTTTAAGACTGTATTGCATCATACTGTATCCTGATTGGCTAAGCTCTGTAGCCAATGTACTTAAGGGGAAGCTTGAATCATGGCTTATTACTATATCATTTTATCTGCTTATTTGCTGTTACTCTCTACCTGTTCTCTCTGCATGATCACTGTTCGATCATTGCTACTTGTTGTTGCTTTCTACTCTTTATTGAATGTTTTAATGTTGAACTTGTTCCTGTTTGAAACTCAAGAACTGTTTATTGTGTATGACTACAACAACTGGTAAGAAGATTTTGTACTTGGAATATCCCTGGATTGATATTTTAACTATCTCTTTATCTGTGTATGACCTGGATTGTTTAGTGGACTTTGCTTTACTTTTTTCTAAAAGTAAAAGAATATCACAACTCAGTGTGTCTGTGTATTAACTGTGATTATTCATAAACACTCTCAGCCATTTTCATGTGCACACCCTTGCTACTCAAGGGGTACTCTGCGCAATATTCCTTAACAGTTGCAAGTATGGGGACCAATTGTGGATCCCCGTTTTCCAGTGTGATTGTAACTTTGAGTGGTTGCTAAACGAACAGTTGTAAATCGAAGACTATCTATAAATAGCAATTTGAACGTCACAATTTGTCTACATTTCTTTTCATACTCTGGATTTTTATGAAAAAGTATTGCTTGGGAAAGGAATTGCATATACATCATTCGCTTTACAGTTTTTACAATTACAGTAATTCTCAAAGTTCCCATTTAATATTTAATGAAAACAATGATTTCTCCAGCCAAAGGTCTGCTTTGTTTTTTAGGATTTATCCAAGTTTAAAGTAGCAGTTTAAAGAACATCTCATTTATCAAATCTTAACAGAATTTCTTTTCTTCTTTGAGAAAGAGTGAAGAGAGGAGAGAAAAATATTGTAGAATGTGAAATTCTCAATTAACACATTTTTAAAAAAAGAAAAATCTACTGTGGTAATGCATTAATTATTTAATCAGAAATGAGACCAAAATTATCTCAAATTTATTTGTTCCATTGTAGGTTAACTATATTTTTACTGTCCTTAAGAGTATTTTAAGGAAGAAGCCTAAAGAAACATTTCCAGTAAAACAATAGACTGTGATGCGGATTGATTAGCTTTGTTGTATTTTCTTTACTAAATGTTGAATCACTAGAGGAGTGTTCCAATATTTAAGTGATTGCACGAAAGAAGAAGAGGACAGCCTATTCTCCAAAGCACCTGAAGGACAAGAAGCAATGGGTAGAAACTAATCAAGGAGAGAAGCAGCCTAGAACTAAGCAGAAATTTCCTGACAGTGATAATAATTAACCAACTTGCCTTCAGAAGTTGCGGGTGCTTCCAACAGCGGAAGTTTTTAATCAAGAGATTGGACAATCATTAATCTGAAATGGTATAGGGCCGTGATGGCGAACCTACGGCATGTGTGCCACACGCCAGCTCATCTCAGCTCTGGTGCGCATGTGTGTGCCGGCCAGCTGATTTTCGGGCCTTCTGGGCCCACCAGAAGTAGGGAAACGGGCTGTTTCCTGCCTCTGGAGGGCCTGGGGAGATGGGGAAGGCCCATTTTTCTTTCTTGCCTGTCTCCAGATCCTCTCTATGCATGTGGGGAGGGCGAAAACAGCCTTCCCCATCCCCTCGGAGGCCCCCCGGAAGCCTGAAACAGCCCATTTCCCAATTCCCGGTTGGACAGGAAGTGACCTTTTTTTGCTGTCCCCAGCCTCCAGAGACTCCTAGAGTTTTAAGACTTGTGGATTTCAACTCCGCTGGCCAGCTGGTCTTTGGGTCTCTGCCACGTATGTGGGGCGTGTGGGGGGCATGCATGCGCAGGGCGCATGCACACATGTGCGGGAGTGGGGTGCATGCACACATGCTAATTTTGGGGGTTCGGGCTTTGGGCACTCGGTCCGGAAAAGGTTAGCCATCACTGGTATAAGGTTTTCCGCTTGAGCAGGGGGTTGGACTAAAAGGTCTCTAAAGTCCCTTCCAACTGTGTTATTCTGTTAAAAAAAAAGTTTAATCCTCCAGTATCACCATTCCCAAACATTCCAGTGCTATGTATGTGTTTTCCATTATTTTGATGAAAGTTTAACATCATCAGCACTTTGGGCACTCGGTGCAAAAAAGGTTAGTCATCACTGGTATAAGGTTTCCTGCTTGAGCAAGGGGTTGGACTAGAAAGACTCTATGTCCCTTCCAACTCTGTTATTCTGTTAAAAAAAATGTTTAATGTGTTTTCCCTTATTTTAATGAGAGCTTAACATCATCAGCTATTTCTGAAACTATTTGCTCAAATTTAGATTTGACCCCACCTAAACATAATTCCACCAGAATTTATATATAAAATAATACAGCCCTTCTATATAGTACAATTTAAAGGTTTCCGTCAACACAGCAATAAATGAATACTCAGCATTTTATTACAGACTTCCTAGTCAGAAACAAAAGAAACAGCTATGAATAAGGGGGAAAGAATTCAATGCCTCCCCCAGAATAAAATACTAAAGATTTTATACTGAGGCAATATATTCTATACAGGCAAATGCATACAGATTGCACTTTAGCTAGAATTATGTATTAACAATAATTGTAAGTTCTCTCATTTTTTTTTATTTTTTTTTATTTTTATTTGATTTATATGCCGCCCTTCTCCGGAGACTCAGGGCGGCTTACAATGCGCTAAGCAATAGCCTTCATACTTTTGTATATATTTATACAAAGTCAGTTTATTGCCCCCACAATCTGGGTCCTCATTTTATCTACCTTAGAAAGGATGGAAGGCTGAGTCAACCTTGAGCTTTGGTGAGATTCGAACCTGCAATAATTGCAGGCAGCTGATGTTAATAACAGGGCTTTAGACCACTGTACTATCCAAGGCTCTGGATTGGTTATGACCAATATTATAAAAGAAGATTCTTGTTCATTGAACATACTAGAGATATGCTCTTAAAATTCCCTCAACTCTCTGATTCAGAGATGTCAGAAAACATGATAAAGTAAACTTTGAAATATAGGAACTTTCATATATCTTGTTTTAAGCTATAATGTGGATGGCTTTGGCTTTGACTTAAGGGCTGTGATCACGTTACTAAGTCATAAATCATAGTTTGCAAACATCCACCCGGTATGTTAACTAAAATTAAGCAAAACACAGCACGCATTAGCGCAAAATGCAAACTCATCCATTTTGATTTATCCAACAATCACAGTTTACATAATGCACAGACATGCCCAGTAAATTAGGAACATTGACCATTTATATACATATAATACAACTGCCTAACATGCAGGCCCAAGTTCGAATCCAAGTAAGGTATGGCTAGCTGCTGAGAGCTAAATAGCTTGACATAGATCTATAGTAGTCTCCCTTTATTTCTTTATCAGCGAAATATAAATTGTTTGTTGTGAATGTGACTGCTTGAGGACTTCCTGGATTGGAGCTGAAAGGCGAAAGGGATGTAGTATGCTCCCTCCCACATGCTGGGGTAGACCAGGTGTCTTGATAGAGGAGAAAAAACCACACACACACACACACACACACACACACACACACACGTACATATATATTCTGAAATCTGATACTCCCTGTTTTTGCTCTCTCATATATTTTCTCCCTCATATATTTTATTTCTTTATTTTTTAAAAAGCCATTTTCATGTGTGTATGTGTGTAGTTACATTCCTAGAATTCCCTAGCCAGTCATGAATTCTGGGAGTTGAAGTCCACACATCTCAAGGTTGCCTAGGTTGAGAAATACTGTTTTACACACTACCTGTAATTATTCATTTGGGTACATGGACATAAACACACACGCACCCAAAGCTGTTTATGTGATAATATATTTACCGGTAAATGGCAAATCTTTTGTAGCCTTTTCAGTGCATTCTTAGAAATTTCATCATCAATTTAACTGCAATTAAAGAACATTAAAGCGTATTGCATCCACCTAATATTACTGTACTTATGAATAAAACAAAAACCCTTTAAGCTAGTGAAGGGAGTGAAATGGAATTCAAATATTTTTGTCCTTGCTGAGAATTTGGAAAAATGTTGATCCAATGGCTGTTGAAAGATTGGGCCAAAGAGCACTTGACTAAACAACTTACTGCTTTCACCTGTGTATTCATTTACTTAAGCAAACTTCATACTGGTAAATATTAATTAACATAAACTTGCTCCGCTAGTAAACAATGTCCTTTTCACAATGAGGGAGGGAGGGAGGGAGGGAGGAAGGAAGGAGTTTGGACCTTTTAATTTACCAAATTAAAACCAGGCTAAACTTCATTTGTGGCTATGAGGACCAAGTTGCTTTTGATTGATTCAACCAGATATGATAAAACAACCCAAGGTTTATTATAATGGTTGAACCGAGGCATTATCTGCATTCACAGTTGGGTTCTGGAGTGTTTTTATTCCCAGGCCTTCAAGTCAGACTTGTTTCCCGGCAAGTATCTGGACAAGTCCATACAGTTTTCCAAGCAAGACTTTCAAAAGTGGTTTGCCTTTGTCTTCTTCTCAAGAGAGGGAACCACTACCTTAAGGCCATTCTGTTAGCTGCTAAGGCATGACCCAATCTTAGGTTTCTTCACTTCTAGCTCAGCACGTTAAGTCAACAGACCTAGATTGGCTTTCAGCTAGATTTAAGAGTAGCTTAAAGATGATAAATCAATGAATTTTAAAATCCGAAGTTAAAATGTAAACCAATTTATAAAATTTAGATGTCAAACCAGGGAAGAGGGTCACGTAATGAAGCAGCCTGATGATAAACAGAGATCAGTCACTCTATTTCAGAGGTCTCCAACCTCGGCAACTTTAAGACTTGTGGAGTTGAAGTCCACAAGTCTTAAAGTTGCCAAGGTTGGAGACCCCTGCTCTATAGCAATGTTTCTCAACTTCAGCAATTTTAAAATGTGTGGACTTCAACTCCCAGAATTCCACACATCTTCAAATTGCTATAGGGCCATGATGGCGAACCTATGGCACGGGTGCCACAGGTGGCACGTGGAGCCATATTGGTGGGCACGCGAGCTCAGCTCCAGCCAGCTGATTTTCAGGCCTTCTGGGCCCACCGGAAGTCAGGAAACACACTGTTTCCAGCCTCCAGAGGGCCTCGGTAGGTGGGTGGGTGGGTAGGTAAGGCTGTTTTCACCCTCCCCAGGCTCCTAGAAAGGCTCTGGAGCCTGGGGAGAGTGAAAAACGGGCCTACCGGGCCATCACGTGCAAAAAGCGGGGGGAGTGCGGGGGGGTGATGCGCGCATGAGGGTGGGGGCGGGGCGCATAGAATTATGGGTGTGGGCACACTCGTGCGCGCGACTCCCCAGCACTCCCCCCACTTTTGGCACACGATGACGAAAAGATTAGCCATCACTGCTATAGGGTCTACCTCTGAGAAGAACTTCACCTCTGACATTAGGATACATACCATATTTTCCGGCGTATAAGACGACTTTTGAAGACAGGAAAATCTCCTCAAAAGTCTGGGGTCATCTTATACGCTGGGTATAAGCTGTAGTCATTGCTAGAGATTCCTAATCCGAAGCTGAGTTGCCAGCGCTGACCGATGACGCTACAGGAGTGCCGACAACATTGAGGGGAAGCTGTGCCGATCTCGTCAAGGCTGCATGCCGCTGAGCTTCCCCCACCGTCCCAGGTATCCAGGTATATTATTGACGCTCTGACTTCCCCAGACAGCTGGGGCTCACCATCACAGGGGGTCATGCAGCCTTGACGAGATCGGCACAGCTTCCCTTCAATGTTGTCGACGCTCCCGTAGCGTCATCTGTCAGTGCCGGCAACTGAGATTCAGGAAGCTGTGCCGATCTCGTCAAGGCTGCATGCCGCTGAGCTTCCCGGACCGTCCCAGGCATCCAGCTGGATATTACCGATGCTCCGACTTCCCCAGCTGACCCCCACTGATGGCGAGCCCCAGCTGTCTGGGGAAGTCGGAGCGTCGGTAATATCCACCTGGATGCCTGGGACAGTCCGGGAAGCTCTGCACAGCAACCAGCTGGGTCAAGCATTCAGCGGCATGCAGCCTTGATGAGATCGGCACAGCTTCCCCTGAAAAGTAGGGGGTCGTATATGCCCAGTCACCTTATATGCCGGAAAATACGGTATATCCTAATCATACTGCAGCTATAAAGCTTATACTGTATAATATAGATTTATTTGTTTGTTTGTTTATATTCAATTTCTATAGCCCATCATCTCAGTCAAGGTCTCTGGGAAGCTTACAATTCAAAAGAAACCCCACATTTGAAATGCGAAAACGTTTCGAAACAATAAAAACATCCAAAATAAATAGGCAAAGCCGCTGAGATACTTGGCCAAATTAGCAATAAAGCCAGGAAACGGGGTGCTTTACACATTCAGTGTCCCAGGAAAGGGAGCAAAAACCAGATTTTTAGGGACTTACAAAATCTTAGCACATATCGGGCCATTTTAATCTCTGAAGGACAGGGGTCACTGCTGTCAGTCCCCTGCCAGCCGACACACTTTAGCTGGTGGGTTTCCAGTATGCCCATTCCTGCGAGATCAAGTTGGACAGGCAGAAACTCTTGGAAAAAAGATGATCGCTCAGATAACCTTGTCCCAAAGCATAAAGGGATTTAAAGATGACAACAGCACCTGTTGATTTTCACCTGACATGATTTGGCAGGATTCTGCACCAGTTGGTTTCCAAACGCTCTTCTGGGGCAGCACCATGTGTGGCGTGTTGCAGTAGTCTATAGATTACGTTAGGCCTAGTAGTTGGTCTAGAGGGTCGTGGTGGCTCAGTGGCTAAGACACTGAGCTTGTCGGTCGAAAGGTCGGAAGTTCAGCAGTTCGAACCCTTAGTGCCTCGTAACGGGGTGAGCTCCCATTTAGTTGTCCCAGCTTCTGCCAACCTAGCAGTTTGAAAGCACGTAGAAAATGCAAGTAGAAAAATAGGGACCACTTTTGGTGGGAAGGTAACAGCATTCCGTGCGCCTTTGGCGTTGAGTCATGCCGGCTACATGATCACGGAGACGTCTTGGGACAGCGCTGGCTCTTTGGCTTTGAAACGGAGATGAGCACCGTCCCCTAGAGTCGGGAACAACTAGCACATATGTGCGAGGGGAACCTTTACCTTTAGTAGGTGGTCTAATAGTTAAAGAACCAGTATAGACTGTGAAACCAGGAGAGGGTGAGTTCTAGTCCTGCCTTGAAAGCTAGGTGGGTGACTTTGGGTCTGTCATTCTCTCTCAGTCCAAGATATTTATAAAAATAAAGAGAGGGAGGGAGGGAGGGTGGAAGGAAGGAGGGAAGGAAGGAAGGAAGGAAGGAAGGAAGGAAGGAAGGAAGGAAGGAAG
>WNWU01000007.1:37775513-37787605 GCA_012654045.1 Ptyas mucosa | reverse complement strand
AAGGAAGGAAGGAAGGAAGGAAGGAAGGAAGGAAGGAAGGAAGGAAGTTCATAGAAAAAACCCTGCACAAATTACCTGAGATATCTTGAGGAAACATTCAAATAAGAATTATTTCAAGAGCAAAAATGCAATGGAACAGAATGTCTTACATTTCTCATACATTAAATACTGATCTTCCCCTTATTTTTTCCTGATCTAATTCTGCAGCTCAGCATCGCTTAAGTCTTTTCAAGATCACAGAACATCGAGCAATTTTATTTAAACTATGAAAATATTATCACATTAGGGAAGAAGAGTAAAAGGAATAGTAAAATAAAGCATAATATTCTTTCTTTTCATTACATTTAACATGCGCAGTATAAATCTCAATATGTTTTACCAGTTTGCACAGGATAATATATTTCATCAACACCCCCACCCCCATCCCGTTTTACCTGGACTTTATTTCAATGTTTGATGTTGGCTGTAATAAGTGCTACAAATCCACTTTCATAAAAGTATGTTGACTGGGGGGAAAAGGAAGGTTTAATCCTTCATCATATTCACTGTGAATTTTCATCCAGAAACATTCTGAATAACTGCACCAAAATCTTTCGTCTTCTATTTAGCAATCACCACAGATTAAAAGATTCAAGAACAACCTTCTGTTCAATGACACTTACCAGTAAAGTAAAGTATCACTAAAGTATTGCTACCTCATTTTACAGTTGAAAGAAAGTCAGCCCAAGGTCTGTCAGAATAAGGAATTGTTAAGGGTTAAATTATGGACATTATAGATCAGTGCTTTTCTACCTTATGAACTGGAAGATGCATGGCTGACTGGGGAATTCTAGGAGTTGAAGTCCACACATCTCCAAGTTCACAAGGTTAAGAAACACTGTTATTGACCAAAATTCATTTCAAAAGTTCCAAGTGGACATGAGAGACCACAATTTTAAATACTCATAGCAGCCCCATGGACAACTTTCCTCCAGGCCTTCCTGTCCTCTACCATCCCCAGGAGACCATTTAAGCTCATGCCGACTGCTTCAGTGACTCCATCCAGCCACCTTGTTCTGTGTTGTCCCCTTCTTCTTTTGTCCTCAATCGCTCCTAGCATTAGGCTCTTCTCCAGTGAATCCTTCCTTCTCATTAGATGGCCAAAGTATTTGAGTTTCATCTTCAGGATCTGGCCTTCTAAATAGCAGTCAGGATTGATCTCCTCTAGGACTGACCGGTTGGATCGCCTTGCAATCCAAGGGACTCGCAGGAGTCTTTTCCAGCATCATAGTTTAAAGGCCTCAATTCTTCCTTATGGTCCAACTTTCACAGCCATACATTGCAACTGGGAAAACTATAGCCTTTACTATATCCTAAAACTTACTTTAAGCAAATAAAAAGAATCCAGAAGTACTAATACATTTAGCAACTACATACTTTCCCCATATCCCAAGAGAAGGACCGAAGCACATTTTATTTCAATGGTAACATTGAAATAATTCAATTCAATAATTCAACATTTTATTTTTATTGTAACCTGCAGTAGGATAAACATCTGCTTTATGTAGCTCCTTTAAAAATCTCAATTCAGTTCACTGGAAGAAACAAGTATCGTATCACTTTGTAATGTGCGTTGAGACTCTTGAGCTGCATAATTTTAAACAAAACTGGTCTTTATTGGTTAACAATCATTAGCAAACTTTGGAGCTTTCTATCGAATCTGTAAGGAATGTGGATGGAAGAGCAAAGAGGCCATCTACATCAAGATTGAACAGCCCTCTCTCAACAGATACAACAGCACAACTCCTTTCAACAATTCCAGTAAGCTTCCACACCAGATAAACCTTCAAGTGGCCTCAGTGACTCTCAGAAAAAGTGCTAATGTTGAGATGACTGCAAGGAATATAAATCTTTCCATCCTCCACCATATGGTTAGAACTGAAGAGGCTTCTTGGATGAAAAACAAAATGTCTTCAAGGAAAAGCCAGAAAGTCCAGTTGCCTCTTGAAAAAGCACCTTTGGGACAACTGTGATCTGGATGACTGAAAATCTCCACAGACATTTACCAAATTCTTACGAATTCATTCAAAGCAGCAATGCAAGCAGACATGTTTCAAATCAAGATCAAGTCAAATCAAATATTTATTACGGTCAAACCCCAGCACAGAAAGACACGATTTCTCCAGATTTCTACTACAGATTGCTGCTGTCATCATTATAATCAAGATTTAGAGAAGAGGAAGAGAAGTCAGAAAAAAATGGATAATCTTTACAATACATGCTGAGCTTCAATGCATATAATTTGCATCCATTTATTTTAACAGTTACACCCAGAAATTAAGCAACTATTTTTTTCAGTATGCAAGGATGGCATTTGCGGGAATAGATCTTGAAATCTGACAAAAAGTAAAAGAATCAAAGGAATGGTTTTAAAAAACAAGGAAGTTGGAAACGCTGTCAGTGTATATTAAAGGAAGCAATGGAAGAGCCGATAACTACAATCCAACGTATGTTGCATAAAAGAACTATAAGATTATGAATATGGTTTTCAAAAAAAAAAAAAAGTTCTACTAAACAGGGCAAATTTCTTACCCAAATAGAACTACTTAGGAACTGAGTTGTAAAGCTGCAACCATTTGCACCATTCCATAGATTTCAATTATTTGTATCCAATACCAATTTAGTAATACTTTAGTACAGTTATTGCTACGTCTGATAATTCAAATCAATAAACTGCAGTTTAAGTTTTCCACAACTTTTTTAGCCATTTTTAATGTTTTACTAAATCTTCCTATCCACTTTAACAGTTCTGTATAGTTCCTTTACCTAATGATCATAGAAGCACCTACTTCAAGTCTGATTGAACATAACATTACATCTAATTCATCTTCAAACAAAGCAGGAATATGAAAAAGTAAATGTCATAGAATAGGCACTAGAAATAATATTTTGATTCTCAAAAACATTATATACAGTATTTCAATAGAGCTACCATCCAAGATGTAAGAATTGTAGTACCTATCCACAAATTTTACCAGCTGGCTGGGTAATTCTGGGAGTTGAAGTCCATATATCTTGGTCAGGAAAAACTGATCTATACTGTGTTAGCAGTGTGTCTATCTGCATCTACACATACACACTGATTCTGCTATAGCAGAGTCTGCAACCTTAAACACTCAAAGAGCCATTTGAACCCGTTTCCCACAGAAAAGAAAACACCGGAAGCCACAAAACCCTTCCCGTGCCTGACTATTTCTTGAGCGGCCACAAAATTAGCATATGTAGTTGAATTAAATGTTTTGCTTTCTTCTGAAACTTTTCTTTTCTTGGATTTCTCTGTGGTTGGCCTACCGGGGGTTGAAAAGCTCCGCGTGCCGGGAGGTGTCGCACATTGGTGGTTGTGATGCATATTTTGAGTGACAGGGTGCCGGTGCAGAGGGGTGAAAGAGGCACATGCGGCTCAAGAGCTGCAGGTTGCTGACCCCTGTGCTATAATCATACACACACAAGTGCAAGGAGGAACCTCAATTTGCACATACATCTATACTGCCAATGCAATAGTTCTATGCATCTCTGACTTCCCCAACAATTCTCATCTCTCGTTTTAAAAAATAACGTTTGCATTGTTATCTTGATTGCTGATACACCACATTACATGATGAGCTCAATGTTTGACAATTCTTTGTAGGCAGAAAATTCCAGCTTTAGTTCCAAGCAATTCCCAGGCTAAATGATAAAAAATGTTCCAAAGGTTAGGAATGAACTGATCCTGAAAGTTTGAGTAGTCGGTAAAGGCTAGCTGGATCAGTCCTTGGATTCATAATACAGGTAGTCCTCAACTTACAACCATTTGTTTAGTGACTGTTCAAAGTCACTTTAAAAAATGACATATAACTAGTTTTCTCACTTACAAGCAATGCAACTTATCCCCATGATCATGTGATCGAAATCTAGACATTCTTAACCTTTCCAGCTGGCTTACGACAGATGGGAGAAGCCAGATTCACTTAGCTGCAGTGGTTCACTTAATGACTGTGGCAAAAAATATTAAATCATGAGGCAAAATTCACTGAAGAATGGCCTTGCTTAACAACAGAAAATTGGGCTTAGTTGCATTCGTAAGTGGAGGACTACCTGTGTAACTTTACAGATTTATATAGATTTGATGACCCTCAACCAACATTTTATTCCGAATCATCATTGCATTACATTTTTGCAACAAAAGAAATAAATAAAACCCTCAAAAAAAACCCTAGAAAGTGCCAAAACTATTCGATAAATAAGCAAAACAGCAGTATGTTTGCCTTATATTCTTACAGAATTGAACTGAAATTACACAGCGATTCTAAACTCCTCAAATATCCATTTCTCTGATTAAAATCATGGGGAATATCAGAGAACATATGAATTTTCTTCTAATTACAATGAAATGCACCATCATTATTCTGCCCACGTGTTCTCTGCTGCTGCTTCTCATTACAGTTTCACGACAAAATAGGTAAATATTGGTGGAATGAAAATAATAATAATAATAATAAGCGCCTTCTCTCCACAGAAGGGTTTAACAGAAACGGTTCGATCACCTGTGAAATATGGTAATCCTGAATAAGGAGGTGCTGCAGCCACGAAAGACAAGTCACAAATGTGCTCAACTCTGTTTAGCCATGTGTCCCCTTCCTTAAATAAGTTTCACATACCGTTTACTCTTTCAATCTAATCAAGCACATTCAACTATATTTCAATGGGAAACAGCATTTTCTACTACATTAAAAAGAAACAACTCGGAAAGTTCAGATCATGCACTTAAGCGGTTTATATCTAAATGCAATTGAAGAATACATTTGACGAGTGCTGTTTTTCCACGGATAATATATATGGGAAGCTGTTATTTATACATTTTACACCAGGCTGCATTGCGAAGACCCTCCAGGGAACTTCACCGAGACATAGAGCCTTACTTTTATTTTAACCGTGATTAAAAAAAAAAACCCTAAGAATGCATCCAAGTTTTGACACCACTTGCCTATCTCCGTCCCCCAGTTCAAATATTCTAGTCTTTAAAATTGGATGTATTACCTCTTCGGAAATATTTGATGTTTTGACATGATTGCTTTTAAGAATTGGAACCCATTAAAACAAAGAAGCAGAGATAAAAGCCAGCCATACTTATAACCCTGCTTTTGTACTGGATTTTCTGATAGCTTCCCGGTGTAAGCGATACCCTATATGATTCAGCTCTGTTTTATCTATTATCTCAGAGATCCAGGGGTAGCAGAAATCGTATATAGCTGGTTTTCCATCCCTTCTACCCCTGTGAGTATTAAACAAAACTAGGAGAGGTCATCAACCTCCCCCTCCCCGGTGAAAATTCAGCCTTGAGTGTCATTGCAGGTTCATACACAATGAAACCTTCCCACCGGGTTATGAAACCCACTGCAAAACAAGCGTGCAGGAATTGCCTTACTATATTTACATGACATGCTCCAGAAGAACCGTCAAATGATCTCCTAAAAGTTCTCTGTGGAATCAGAAAGAGACCCCCTGAAATCGAAAGCCAAGATGAGATCCCTCCTGACAGCGAACCATTATAAAGGTTCTCTAAGGGAAGATACTAAGAGGATTATTCATCCGTGCACAACACGTTCTTTCTTTTAAAGCCAACCTTTGTTCCTAGCGGCTAGTGACTTTCTCCTTGACAATATGCCTTCCCCCTCTTCCCCCCACCCCACCCCGTGTACTTTTTCACATCGACGTATCTGCCCCCCCACCCCCACATCTGTCATGTAAAACCATTATATAAAAACCCAAAACAAGACACTTCTATAATCTCACCGGGATTGGGTACCTTTTGTTATTTGCCTTTCCTGCTGGGGAAAGTATGGATTGAGTATAGAAAAGAAGCAGCTAGAAACAAATCTTCTCCTGTCTCCGGATCTAAAACGAACCACTTTAAAATAATAATAATAATAATACCACCACCACAAACCACAACTAAGCCAACCAAACCGAGCATCCTTAAGTTTAACCAAGATAAAGGCAGCACGCAGTGAATTTTTTTTCTCTTTTTTTGGAACGAAGATACATATATATTCAACCGCAGGGCCAGGGAGAGAGAGAGGGAGAGAGAGAGAGGGAGGAAAGCTTTTGAACGCCTCTTCCAGCAAAGCATCAACCCCCCCCCCCCCTTTTTAAAAACCAGGATCATCTGTCCATCCGTCCGTCTCCATCCCCAGAGATCAGTGGAGAAACATCCCCCCCCTCAAGCTTTGATTTATCTGGGGTTTGGCTATTTTTTCACCATTCGTGGGGATGCAGGCCTTCCAACCCTGGGCAGTTTTTTCCAAAACCCCGCGGAGGAAAATAAAATAAAAATAACAAGAGAGGTGGTGGTACTCTGGTTTTAAAGCAGAAGAGGAAACGAAACCCTTTTGGGTTTTTTCTTAACACGACGAATCCATCCATCCATCCATCCATCGGGAAACCTGGGCTCTTTCTCTGCCTGCGGAAGGCTTCCCTTCTTCCCCTATCATCATCATCATCATCGGTTAATCTTTGGTGAGATTCACAGACTTTGAGGCTGGTCAACAGCTCAGCAGCTTGAGTCTTATTATTATTATTATTATTATTATTATTATTATTATTATTATTATTTTCTCTCTCTTTCCCTCCCCCACCCCCCACACACTTTCTCTTCTCCGGTCTGGAGAGCCAAAGATTAAAGCACAAATAACTGTCTCCCCTCAAGAAGAAAAGAAAAAAAACCCGGACCGGGAAAGAGGAAAAGCAGCGCAGCCCAAGCCAGCGGGACTTGCAGGAGGAAGGTGGTGGGGGGGAGAAAGAGGTCAGGAAGCAGCAAGCGGCCGCTGCAGCAGCAGCATCTCTGGGAAGAAGGCGAAGGAAAGCTCGGAGCGCCGGCGCGGCCTAGGGAACAGGGATATTGAGGAGGGGGAACAGAAAGAGAGAACCGGGGGGGGGGGCACCCAGCCGGCGGAGGGTCTCCCACCCACCCCTCCCACGTCCCAAGGCAGCCCGGCCGGAGGGAGCAGAACTCACCCGAGGCGTGGGGCGGCCCCCACGGTGGTCTTGCTCCGGCCGCGGTCAGGAGTGGGTGGGTTGTGTGTGGGGAGAGCCGGCCTGGATGCGCTGCCCTCACCGGAGGAGGGGGGTCTTCAGGACGGCATGCGGGGGTCCGCCGAGGGGCGTTCGGGCTGGACCTGGAGGCAAGGCGCAAGGAAGGGAGGGAGAAGGGCGGCTTGTGTCCGCCTCCCCCTTACGGCTCGGCTGCAGCCCAGGCGAAGGGGGCGATTTCAGGCGGAGGAAGAGGAGGAGGAGGAGGAGGCAGCGCCCCCCGCCGTCGGCTCCCCTCGGCTGGCAGCTCCCAGCTCTCCGGCTCATCAATCAAGGCCCGGCTTGGCCGAGCGGAGAATCCCGGGAGGTGAGAAGGAAGGCGGCGCTCTTCCCGCGGTTGCTGCTGCTGCTGCTTCTCCTCCTCCGGTTCCAGCTGCTGGTGGCCATTTTAATTCCCTGCCCTGGACGCCGCCGCCGCCGCCGCCGCCGCTGCGCCTGGTTCCCTCCCTCCCTTCCTGTCCTCCCGCTTCCTTCTTTTCCCTCCGCCGCCTGCTCCCTCTCTGGCTGCGGCCCGGCCTTCCCCGCCCGCCGCTGGAGGGCTCGCTTTCCTCTCCCTCTCCCTCCTTCCTTCCTTCCTTCTTTCTCGGCCGGCCGCTCCCGCCCCGGAGCCTTCGGACCGGAGTGGGAACTGGTCCCCCGACGTCCGCCAAGCAGGCAAAAAGGAAGCAAAGGAGGAGGAGGGGAGGGGGCGCCTCTCCGATGGTCTTTTTCCTTACCCAACCCCGGCAATTCCTGCGATCCTTTTTTTTTTCTCTCCCCTCAACAGAAAAAAAAAAGAGCCTCCGCAGCGAGGGGGGGAATGGTACATAAAGGCGTTTTGTGAAATAACATCCTACCCAAAATGATCCCCCCCCAAAAAAGGATCGAAGAACTTGGGATTTAAAGGGGGGGGGGATTATTCACCTGGCGCTGAAATTGAAAATAGCTTGGGGTGGGTGGGCGCCCTTGTCTTTCCCCCCAGGCAAACTGTTTCAGTTGAGAAGTCTCCCCCCGCCCCCTCTCCACCTTTGGACTTCCCGGAGAATTACGGGGCATTATAATGGCGAGAACACACTAGGCATCTGATAATAGGCATGTCTTCTGAAGGTCACCATTTGCATCCTGATTTATGGCTCCTAAAGGGCTACAGACAGTTGCAAACAACCAATGACCGTGTACGTGCAAACAAAAAAAGAAATGGCAAATGAGAAACAATCCTCGTGGAGAATTCGGTATCTTCGTCTGTTTAATAAAGATGGGCTTCAGAGGGATGAGTGTGCATCCGAACTTTCTTGCTTTATCCCATATTCCCCTGGTGGCTTGTGTACTTCCCTCCCTTCCCTTCCCCCCCATCCTCTGGTTATACTATGCCCTCTTCACTTAGGCCAGGGGTCAGCAACCTGCGGCTCTGGAGCCGCATGTGGCTCTTTCCCCCTCCGCTGCGGCTCCCTTTCACTCAAAATATGCGTCACAACCACCAATGTGCGACACCCGCCGGCACGTGATTTGTTGACCTTTTCAACCCCCCGGTAGGCCAACCATTGATAAATCCAAGAAAAGAAAAGGTTCAGAAGAAAACAGAACATTTAATTCAGCTACGTATGCTAGTTTTGTGGCCTCTGAAGAAATAGTCAGGCACGGGAAGGATTTTGTGGCTCCCGGTGTTTTGTTTTGTTTTTTCCTGTGGGAAACAGGTCCAAATGGCTCTTTGAGTGTTTAAGGTTGCAGACCCCTGACTTAGACAATTCTGTGTGCATGCCAGGCAGATGCCCCTTAAGAAGGGTGGCTATTGGGCAATATGACCCCTCTTAGTATGTGACAGATTTATCTTCCATTACCAAACCAAGTTTTTTGTTCACCAGATGCAGAAGACAGCCATGTTAGCCTATGGTGGTCAAAAAATAATAATAATAGAATTCTTTATTGGCCAAGTGTGATTGGACACACAAAGAATTTGTCTTTGGGGTATATACTCTCAGTGTACATAAGGAGACTAAAACTATTTACTAAGTTTGCACTACTATTAATCATCTCATCGTTCCCATCACCCATCTCCTTATGGGTGTATGACTGTAACTTTGTTGCTTGTATCCTTACGATTTATATTGACTATTTCCTAATATGATTTGATTGCTTATTTGTACCCTATGACTATCATTAAGTGTTGTACCTTATGATTCTTGATGAACGTATCTTTTCTTTTATGTACACTGAGAGCATATGCACCAAGACAAATTCCTTGTGTGTCCAATCACACTTGGCCAATAAAAAATTCTATTCTATTCTAAAATACATTCATCAAGAATAAAAAGATACAACACTTAGTGATAGTCAAGGTTACTAATAAGCTATCAAAGCATACTAGGAAACAAATAAAAACAATATAAATTGAAAGATAAAAGCAAGATGGTTATAGTAATATGTATAATAACCTGTTTCGCCCAAAATAAGACATCCCCTGATAATAAGCCCAATCGGGCTTTTGAGTGCATGGCAATAAGGCCAAGCACTTATTTCAGGGTTCAAAAAAATATAAGACGGGGTCTTCTTTTCAGGGAAACACGGTAATAATAATCATTAATAATCATCAATAATAATCATCAAGGGATTTCAATGTGTTTATTAAACAAATTTATATAGCACCTTTCCAGGGTGATAATGTGCCGTCAAGTCATTTTCCAACATTAAAGTCATCATCAGTCATCAATATTTTCCGTTTTGCAGCCGACAAAAGATTTTGCTTTTTAATAAAATGCGGTGCAAGTGCAGTCAGTTTCACCATCCTGAACTCAGGTGCAGGGAGGGAGGCCATCAACCTTGGCCTTGGTCTACTCCTGCCTTTTCAAGAGCTGCATTACTTGCCAGGCACGGTGAATGGAATATTGCAAAGATAGTGATGTTCTCTATTTACAATGGGAATGGAGAGGCTTGATTATAAGAGGGTTCTGAGAGGATCTCAAGATGAGAAAGCCAGAAGAGGAAAACCAAGGACATCTCTTTACGCTAGTACAGGGGTCAGCAACCCGTAGCTCTGGAGCCACATGTGGCTCTTTCATCCCTCTGCTGCAGCTCTCTTTCACCAGTCGGCTCCACAATTTGAATAGGGCTTTTGGTTAGGACAGGTAGAGGAAAAAGGATGCCATGCAAGGAGGAGACTCTATGGTGAGGGAACCGGGCTTCTGGTCAGCTCCAGAATTGAATGGGGGGCTTCCGGTTAGGACCTTTGTGACTCTGAGTGTTTAAGGTTGCCGGCCCCTGCACTAGTATAATGCTATTTACAACCACACCTTTTAAAGCTCTAGTTCCTAGCAACGTTTCTAACCAGCCCCAAATACAGTCACGCCTCCTTGCAGGAAGCAACAATCAATGCAGTCATATCCAGATTTAATTTCCTGATATAAATTATGTTGCCACCAGGTATACAATTCTGCCTTTCATAGAATTATTTATTTCCACAGCATTTTTTTACTTGAAAATGAACTCTAATGCATTCTGGCATTCAGTTGAATCAAAAACATGTTTCAAGATTACTTGTTGCTTTGGCTTCCATAGAGCTCAGATATTTTACAGTTTCTTTCCCTCTGTTTTCAAATATTTCTCTGCAGGGATAAAACGTGTAGTTTTCATTTCCTAATTCAACTATGCGATATGATTATTTCCAAAGTACGCAAGGCTACCAATTTTACTGAGGTACACTTGTTAGTTGCGAAGTCGTGTCCGATCCATTGCGATCCCATGGACAACGTTCCTCCAGGCCTTCCTGTCCTCTACCATCCTCTGGAGTCTATTTAAGCTCACGCTGACTGCTTCAGTGACTCCATCCAGACACCTCATTCTCTGTCGTCCCCTTCTTCTTTTGCCCTCAATCTTTCCCAGCATTAGGCTCTTCTCCAGTGAGTCCTTCCTTCTCATTAGGTGGCCAAAGTATTTGAGTTTCATCTTCAGGATCTGGCCTTCTAAAGAGCAGTCAGTGTTGATCTCCTCTAGGATTGACCGGTTTGATCGCCTTGCAGTCCAAGGGACTCTCAGGAGTCTTCTCCAGCACCATAGTTCAAAGGCCTCAATTCTTTGGCGCTCAGCCTTTCTTATGGTCCAACTTTCACAGCCATACATTGCAACTGGGTTGCACTAAAAACTGAGGTACACTATTTTTGTTTAAAAGGTTCTTTAATGTCAGGGATAGTTGATATTTCTAAGAAAAGAAGGAGACAACAGATTCCCTCTGTTTTCTTTGTTTGCATGGACCAACAGAGGTTTGAAATCTTCCTCTTCAGTTTCAATGGATCACGTAGATGAGGGGGGTAGATCACGTAGATGAGACCTGTTCTCCAAAGCACCTGAAGGCAGGACAAGAAGCAATGGATGGAAACTAATCAAGGAGAGACTCAACCTAGAACTAAGGAGAAATTTCCTGACAGTCAGAACAATTCATCAGTGGAATGACTTGTCTCCAGAAGTTGTGAGTGCTCCAACATTGGAAGTTGATATTAGACAACCAGTTTATCTGAAATGGTATATAGTTTCCTACATGAACAGGAGGCTAGACTAGAAGACCTTCAAAGTCCCTTCCAACTCTGCTATTCTGTTGTTGTTGTTGTTATTCATCTCACAGTCAGCAAGATGTTCAGACTGGGTTTGGCATTTTTGTCTACCAATTGATAGGTAGATCTGGATATTTGACGGTGTTACTGATATCGTCACAAGATGGAAGCTATTCCAAGTAAATCTGCCTTCTGCAATTGACTAATGGCAAATTTGTCAATGTCTATTGTGTTCGAGTGGTGCTCCAGTAGTTTTGGGATTGCACCCAAGGTACCTATTACTATTGGTAATACTATTGGTGGTTGTTATTATTATTGTTGTTGTTGTTATTCTGAATATATAGAAATAGAATGGAATGGAATAGAAATAGAATAGAATAGAAATAGAATAGAATAGAATAGAATAGAATAGAATAGAATAGAATAGAATAGAATAGAATAGAATAGAATAGAATAGAATAGAAT
>WNWU01000007.1:37727333-37762562 GCA_012654045.1 Ptyas mucosa | reverse complement strand
TGATTTATATGCCGCCCTTCTCCAGAGACTCAGGGCGGCTTACAATGTGTTAAGCCTTCATACTTTTTGTATATTTATACAAAGTCAGCTTATTGCCCCCACAATCTGGGTCCTCATTTTACCCACCTTAGAAAGGATGGAAGGCTGAGTCAACCTTGAGCCTGGTGGGATTTGAACTTGCAGTAATTGCAGGCAGCAGATGTTAAGTGGATGTTAATGACTGCCTTAGTCTACTGAGCCACCAGAGCTCAGTAGACTATTGGGCACACGTGTAAAACTAAAGCTAGGACTTACTTTCGGGTTTGGTCGTATTTTTGGGGAAACACGGTAGTGTTTCCACTGGTCGAGTTTCCACAGTCCAGTTTCCTCTGGACTTTTCGCTGTGCAAATTCTGCCGGCATGAATGGAATGTAAACTGCCAACCACACGGCACTAATGCTTTGTTGGGCATTAGCAGAACTTGCATTAGCTATGCAGATTCTTGCTGCCTTGCTATTTCTTAGGAGGCTGATACAGTGATGGGAGAGGGATTCTCCTCAATCCCACTGCACATAGTTAATTGGTAGATCATCATCCACCTTTGGCTTTGATCCTGCCCATTACAGATATGTGACCTAAGGGAATGTATACCTCAGCTTAAAAGGGCCCCCACCCTGCATTTGTACAGTGCTTGATTGTCAATACACTTAGGGCAATTCATAATTTAAAAGACTAGCTATAAACAAGAACGGCTTTTCCATTAGATGTTGGGTTTCATGAAAGTCCAGTCCATGTTTTTGTTGTTGTATTTTTACTATAGGGTAAGAAGAGGAATCTTCTATATCAGGGGTGTCAAACTGATGGGCCGGGGGCTGGATCCGGCCTGTGGGATGCTTAGATCTGGCCCACGGGGCCACCCTGGAAATAGCAAATGACTGGCCCATGATGCCTTTGCCAGCTAAAACGGAGCTCCTGAGCTCCGTTTTCACTGGCAGAGGGTTGCAGGAGATTGTCACAGCCGAAAACGGAGCACAGGAGCCCATTTTCGCTGGCAAAGTGCTTGGGCCTCCACAGGTGCCCCCGACATGTGACATTGAGCTGGCCATGCCCACCCTGGCCACGCCCACTCCGGCCCCTCAAGATCAAACACAACTCTGATGCGGCCCTCAATGAAATCGAGTTTGACACCCTTGTTCTATATTGTGTATTATGATAGCTCAGCTGACTTTGAGTGTCATGTATCCTAACTTGGACGGGGAAGAAAGCATGTTTTGCTACTTTCTGGATCCATAATGGTCCAATGGGACCTATTGTCTGAGATGGCAGGACTGCCACTTCTATCTGCTGTAGTCCTACCTCATCCTGTGAGTTTGTTGGGTGTTGTCCCACAAGGGACCCTGAAACAAAAGCATTGGGACCTAGTTAGAAATTCTGGATCTCCACCAGATGAAAATATAATTCAGAAAATATTGGACTGAGCAGAGATGGATAGATTGACATTGAAACTAAAAGATTAAGGAGATACAGAGTATTATTTAACGTGGAATAGGTCTTATCAATGGTTAGAGATAAGAGGTAGAAATTAGATGAAGAAGGAGCATTGTTATGTGTTATTAAGTAAAATATGAATGTTGTTTTATAATTATAATTATGCTAATAGAATCAATATGATTATAAATAAGGTAATATAATTAGAAATATGGTTATAATTATTATATGTATTCTTCTTCTCCTCCTCCTCCTCCTCCTCCTCCTTCCCCTCCTCCTCCTCCTCCTCCTTCTTCTGCTATATCTGTCATCGGACGTTGGCAATCATGTTGGCGATCCTATTTTTGTCAACAGCCACATGAAAAAGTGCTGCTCAGTTTTGTCCAAACCCGTCCCTTAGGTTTTGAAGCCATGATGTTCTTCTTCTGCCTGGACCTCATTTGCCTTCAATCTTTCCCGGGAGGATTAAGTGAAGGATGCCATATTTTTCTGGATGTCGCATCACATGTCCAAAATATTCTAACGTTTGCTTTTTAATGGCTTTGATGATTTCCCTCGGCTTTCCCAGGCGGCTTATCACCTCCTTATTTGTGATTTTGTTAACCCATCTTATACATAACAGCCGTCTGTAAATCCACATTTCAAATGCTTCTAGTCTCTTCAAGTGGTTTTCTGTCAGAGATCGACTCTCTACTCCGTAGAGCAGGACAGAAAAGATGTAAAGCCTGATTTTCAGTTTTAGGCTTATGTCGTGACTCCAGAAGGCCTTTTTCATTTTGAAGGATGCTGTTCAAGCTTTCTCTATCCTTGTCTTTACTTCACTGATCATGTCCCAGCTTATTATTATTACTATCAGTTTATCTGTTACTTTTTTTTTTCCTTCTGTAAAATGAGATGCCCGGACAATGCATTGTATTCAAAATACATACATACATACATACATATATAAACTTGACATCTCCTACTGTGATTCATAAAGTGGAATCAGAGAACCAGAAGAAGGTTGAGTGAAGAACTTCACTCTGGAGAACTTGAAGGCGCACACATATATAGCCAATAATTCATACGTTACTTATATGGTTTGGGCTGAGGATGTTTCCAGGTTTGACCAATTGTAATGTGTTCAATAAATTATGCTTAACTGAGAAACGATTTAATGTAATATATGGACAAATATAGGGGCAACAGTGGTGTTCTACGGTAGGCTACATACAATGATTTTGGCATGACCTTTACATATCCAGATAAATGATTTTAAGACAAATCATTAGAGTACCTTAAGTACCTACAACATCCTTACACCTGTTAGTAAGGTAAGACATTGCAATTTTCAAAAGCCAAAATAAGAAGAACCAAAGAGGTTATTGTACGCAATGGACCGTCTTGTGAAGAAGGAATGGTGATCTCATCTTCAAATGGAAATAAATCACATCCATCTTACTATAAGCGTTCGTTTATTTATATTCCCACCTTTATTATCTTTATAATTTAAGGTAGCGAACATACCTAGTAATCCTTCCTCCTCTTATTTTCTCCACAACAACAGATCCAGTGAGGTGAGTGAGCCTGAGAGAGAATGACACTCAAAGTCAGCCATAATCTATAGATTATGATATAGGTATCAATCACCTCATGATCTATGATTGGGGAGCAAATATGACATTTTTTCAGCCTTCGCTTTAACTGCTTCTGCTTATTAACTTCAAAACAATGTTTCTTTTAGCTATAACTTAACAGACAGAAAACAATTGTAATACTTTCAGCAGTAACTTTGTTGTTCAACTGCAAGCTTTTACTGTGGTTATTAGTTTTGTTGTCAAAATCTCATTTAAAAAAGAGCAAAGGCCTATTGATGCCTCTGGCCTTCTCAACTGCAAATTGCACTGTCTACCTCTGGGAGATGTTATGAAAGCCTGTCATTTTATGCTAATCGTTAAGACTTCAAGTTTAGTCCTTATTTTATGCACATGCAACTTTTCTTTTCTTTTCTTGGCTGGGTCTCCTGTTTTATACAAAATGAGCCATTAAAATCATTAAGGCCAAAGCAAATCTAAATTAAAACCTCTCTGATACATGGCCGTGCAGACTACCACAGAAGACACCCAGTAGATGAGTAAAAGGAAGGTTACCCTCTTTTGAGGGAAATAATCTTTCTTTCTTTCTTTCTTTCTTTCTTTCTTTCTTTCTTTCTTTCTTTCTTTCTTTCTTTCTTCCTTCCTTCCTTCCTTCCTTCCTTCCTTCCTTCCTTCTTCTTCTTCTCCTCTTTCTCCTCCCTCCCTCCCTCCATTTCTTCTTCTTCTTCTTTTTCATTTTCATTTCATTTCATTTCATTTCATTTCAAATGAAAATGAAAAATTCTTCTTCTTCTTCTTCTTCTTCTCCTCCTCCTCCTCCTCCCTCCCTCCCTTCCTTTTCCTTCCTTCCTTCCTTTTCTTCTTTTCTTCTTCTTCTTCTTCTCCTCCTTCCCTCCCTCCCTCCCTCCATTTCTTCTTCTTCTTCTCCTCCTCCTCCTCCCTCCCTCCCTCCCTTCCTTTTCCTTCCTTCCTTCCTTCCTTCCTTCCTTCCTTCCTTCCTTCCTTCCTTCCTTCCTTCCTCCTCCTCCTCCTCCTCCTCCTGTCTTTTCCTCCTTCTCTTTCCTCACCTCCCTCTCGTAAATTAGATATAAAATTCCCTGTAATATTGGTGCAGACACAGAGGGGAAAAAACCCCAGAAAACACTGATGCAAAACCATGAAGAGAAATGGGAAATTTCTTTCTTCTTTTTCTTCTCTCTCTTTTTTTTTTTTGGAAACCGGTGTCCGCAGTTTTAGAGATAAGGAAGTAGAATTGCTGATGATGCTCTGTGCATGATCTGGTTAGGGGTGAGCTGTGAAGCAGCCAAATGTGCTGACTCATTTCTCTTTGTTTGAGAGTCTCATCAATTTCTCCCACTCATTTTTTTCTCAGACTTCCCTTTCTCTTAAGTTGATTATTTTCCCCATCCTGTGTTTGTTTGGCAATTCTGCCTGTATATGACAAAACCAACTGGGCTTCCCTCATACCAGACACACACTTTTCCCTTTCAATCCACATTATTTACCATCCATTCATTCTTGACTGGATCTCCTTTTGCTTAGATGTGCCACCTTCCCACTGCATTTGATTTCTCTTTTCTGACATGCCAACTCTCTCTCTCTCTCTTTTTTTTTTTTTGTAGAAAGATGGGCAGAAGCATGTTCTTACATGCTGCCATTTTGGTTTCTTTCAATAAATGTTCAGTTGTTTTTTTTTAACCAGTCCCATAGTATTCTATTCTATTCCATATCCTATCCCGTTCTGTCCCATTCCATATCTAATTCTAATTCTAATTCTAATTCTAATTCTAAGTCTTCTAATTATAATTCTATTCCAACAAAGCTTCTCCCTTCTCTTCTCTTCTTCTCTTCTCTTCTCTTCTCTTCTCTTCTCTTCTCTTCTCTTACCCTACCCTACCCTACCCTACCCTACCCTACCCTACCCTACCCTACCCTACCCTACCCTACCCTACTCTACTCTACTCTATTCTATTCTATTCTATTCTATTCTATTCTATTCTATTCTATTCTATTCTATTCTAAAACTGGATATCATTGCATTCAAGCTGACTTACTGGAAACATTGTGTTTAATTACTCCTAAATCTGGTTTTAGTGTACCATCTGTGTGACTGAAATGCATGAAATTTACTTTTGAGTAACCTCTCATCAATTTGTCTTGCATATGGTTCCATATGGAAGGTATATAACCATAGAAAGCCAGCCTGCTCAGAGAATTTTCCCCATTTTCTCTTCAATGGAAGATGTGATCACTGCCCTGGGCCAATGCAGGTGGTTTCTTTCACGCACTTTGAGCCTGAGAAGGTAAAATAGATTTAAAAAGGGCCACTCCTTTACTCCTTTCTCACTGACAGCTGGCAACAGGAGGGATCCTTGCTGTTTCCTTGCAGATGTTTCATTACCCAAACTAGGTAACATCTAGCACTGATGACGTTACTTAGTTTGGGTAATTAAACATCCGTAAGAATGCAAGCAAGCTCAGAGAGCAGCAAGGACCCCTCATTTCAAACCTGAGCTACGAATATTCTCCATTATTGAGTTGGCAACATTCCCACTGTTGAATTCTAAACAATGGTTCCTCTCACTGTTTGCTATTACACATACCAGGTTTGCTCGAAATCTTCAACAAATCACCAAGGATCAAAGGTTCCAGATTTATAGCCTCTGATCTTACAGCTGAGCTCTTCCAACCGAGTTTTGAAAATCCATATCAAAACACCTGGGGCAAGGAAGAGGGAAAACAGCGAGCAGAGAGATTTGAATTTTAATAGTATTACCGGCTGCAAAGATTTTGGCCTCTGGGTACCAGAACTTCTGGAAAATGTGCGCAGCTTGAGGCAGCAACATGAATGGAAAGAAAATTAACATAAAAATGAAAACATATGGAGCCACAAGAAGGGGGAGCCTAGAGATAGCGAAAAGGCGACATCTAATTCTTTTTGTGTTTTTTTTTTCCAGCTTCTTGGGAAGAAAAGTGGGGGTGGGGGCGGGAGATGAGTCAAACATTCTTAGTTCTACCTTTCATTCAGATCCTCCATATTTCCATTTATTGACATTAAACACAGCTAATTATAATTTTTAAGTCTTTTGCTATGTAAATTGTTTTATAATCCCTAATTAATCCCCACAGCCACGGTAGATCATTTGTCCACCATGACAATGGTACATTTCACAAACTTCAGAGCTCCTTCAAGGGAAAATATATTTACTGCACTTCGACCAGGGTTTTCTGCCTGAGGGTGGGTGGGTAAAATATCCCCTTTCTCTTATTCCTTGATAAGCAGTTCTAACATCGTGAATACATAATGGGCTCACTGTTCCAAACCATGATTTATTAAACAAATTGGATTTACCTTTTTTTTTAGAACCAGTGACATGTAGAATCAAATTAATGTCACCCAGGACATTAATTTTGCCTTAGCCACACAAGGTGCTAAGCCTTTTGTTGGTGTTTAGCCAGGGGTGAAATGATCCTGGTTCGGACCGGATCGCACGATCCGGTAGCAATGGCGGTGGGTGGTTCGGAGAACCGGTAGCAAAAATCCCTGCCCCCCCCCCATGCCCAGCTGAGCCGCATGATCATCAGAGGCTTTTTTTTTTAAGGCATTTTTTCTGCAACCTCTTCGGCCGAAAAAATGCTTTTAAAAGTAAAAAAAAAGCCTCTGATGATCGCATGGCTCAACTGGGATCGTCAGAGGCTTTTAAAAGCATTTTTCTCTTTCGGCCAAAGAGGTTGTAGGAAAAAAGATGGCTTAAAAAGCCTCTGACGATCCCAGCTGAGTTGCCTGATCATCAGAGGCTTTTAAAAGCATTTTTTTCTGCAACCTCTTAAGGTTGTAGAAAAAATGCTTTTAAAAGTAAAAAAAAAAAAAAGTTGGCCATGCCCACCCAGTCTCATTACCCCCCACCAAGCCACTCCCACAGAATCGGTAGTAACAAACTTTACATTTCACCACTTTGGTTAGCCCAACAAAAGTGTGTATACTCAAGGCTATGGTTTTCCCAGTTGCAATATATGGCTGTGAAAGTTGGACCATAAGAAAGGCTGAGTGCCAAAGAATTGAGACCTTTGAATTATGGTGCTGGAGAAGACTCCTGCAAGTCCCTTGGACTGCAAGGCGATCAAACTGGTCAGTCCTAGAAGAGATGAACCCTGACTGCTCTTTAGAAGGCCAGATCCTGAAGATGAAACTCAAATACTTTGGCCACCTAATGAGAAGGAAGGACTCACTGGAGAAGAGCCTACTGCTGGGAAAGATTGAGGGCAAAAGAAGAAGGGGACAACAGAGAATGAGGTGGCTGGATGGACTCACTGAAGCAGTAGGCGTGAGCTTAAATGGACTCCAGAGGATGGAAGGCCTGGAGGAACATTATCCATGGGGTCGCGATGGGTCGGACATGACTTCACAACTAACAACAACAAGCCACGCAAGCCCATCTGAGTGACTTTGGACCAGTCACCTGTTCTTAGCCCAAAGAAGGAGGCAATGGCAAACCACTTCTTAAAAATCATGCCAGGAAAACTGCAGAGACTTTTCTAGGCAATTGCTGACTTGAATGTTGGAAAAAACCCCGAACCAAAGACATTAAGGGGAACCAGATAAACAACCCATAACTTGGCTTAGCATAATGGGCCATCCAAAAGTCAAGTCAGCTTCCCTCCTTCCTTCCTGAAATTTCTTGCTTGAAATCTGTCAATAGCTACCCAAAATGTTACCCAGTCACTGCCGGGGTCAACAGACGTGAAAGTCTTGGCTTGCCTCGTTTCCTTCACACTGTTCTCAGAGATTCGGATCCTCTCTATTTCCTTGGAATTAGAAATATTTTGGAGCAAGCTCGCGTTTTTAACCCTGATATGGAAATACACAGAAGGCATCGAACCTTTAAGGCAAACTTTTAACCTAAGCTAGAAGCAATTTGAATGAGGCCATGTTGGAAGAAATATCCTTCTGGCTTCAGTTCCAAGTGGGGAAAAAGAGACTGGATTCATGGAAGTTGCTTGGAAAGAAGGTTTATTGACCAATAGGATCGCATGGCTTTAGTTCCTGAGCAGAAAAGGGGCAGAGATGCTGAGAGTGCCTTGGTTTTATGCCCTCTGTTCAGAGGTGAGTTTCAGCAGGTTCTGACCAGTTCTGGAGAACTGGTAGCGGAAATTATGAATAGTTCGGAGAACCGGTAAATACCACCTCTGACTAGCCCCGCCCCAATCTATTCTCTGCCTCTCGAGTCTTAGCTGATCGGGAAGAAATGGAGATTTTATAGTATCCTTTCCCTGGAATGGGGAGAGAATGGAGATTTTACAGTATCCTTCCCCTACCACGCCTACCAAATCACGCCCACCAAACCATGCCATGCCCACCAAGCCTGTCATGTGGTAAATTCTGTTGCTAGATGGGTAGAGGGCTAATCCTACCTTTGTTGGATCTTGTGTGAGAGCATTTGCCTATGAATAGACCTATCTATCTCTTTATCTCTTAAGTGCTGACATCTACTGTGGGCTATTGATGAGGCTGGGGGCTATTAAGAGTGAGTCTGTTTCCTGCCTAAAAAAAACAAGTTTCTCCATTTCTCATCCAGGGAAATATAATACTCTGCCTTTTTAATATTTCCTAGAATATTTCATTTTTCTAGGAGAGGGGTGGGTGCTAACTTCCTACAGCTGGATTGGCGAAACTAGAATAGATTCTTGCTGTTTTCGTCAACCTCACACTTTTCAGATGCTTTCCTTGCCAACTTCCAACCTTCTCATTTGAGTTGGGCGATCACGGTTTTGCTCCCTGAAGCAAAGGACAAAATTATACCTTCTCCCTTTTCATATGCAAAAGATGGTTAGCAATTAGCAATTAGACAGGCTCAGAATCTAAAAAAGGTCTTAACTGACTTGAACAATGGGCCCTAGACTACAACATGAAATTTAATGTGGAGAAAAGTAAGGTTTTTACCACCTAGGCAGGAAAAACCGAAGGTAGAAGTACAGATTAGGCAAATCCTGGCTCAAAAACAGTAACTGTGAGAGGGACCTTGGAGTCCTAATGGACAATCACTTAAACATGAGTCAGCAGTGTGTAGGTAAAGGTAAAGGTTCTCCTCGCACATACGTGCTAGTCGTTCCTGACTCTAGGGCATGGTGCTCATCTCCGTTTCAAAGCCGAAGAGCCAGTGCTGTCTGAAGGCGTCTCCATGGTCATGTGGCCGGCATGACTAAACGCCAAAGGCACCCGGAATGCTGTTACCTTCCCACCAAAGGTGGTCCCTATTTTTTTACTTGCATTTTTTTTACGTGCTTTCAAACTGCTAGGTTGGCAGAAGCTGGAACAAGTAACGGGAGCTCACCCCATTACGCGGCACTAGGGATTCAAACCGCTGAACTGCTGACCTTTTGATCGACAAGCTCAGTGTCTTAGCCACTGAGCCTCCGCGTCCCTGTTCAGCAGTGTGTAGCAGCAGTCAAAAAAGCTAATAAAATCCTTGGTTGTATGAACAGAAGCATAAAATCAGAACCATGTGAAGTATTAGTACCACTTTATAAAGCCTTAGTAAGGCCACAGCTGGAATACGGCATCCAGTTTTGGTGACCACATTACAAAAAAAGATGTGGAGACTTTGGAAAAAGTGCAAAGCCCCCCGACTGTATAATGGGCAAAGAAGGAGGTTCAGAAGAGATTCCTCCGGGCTTCTCAGGCTGTAGAGGAGATGGTAGGAGGTTTGTACTTTCAGACCAGTGGGAGGTTTCAAATATTTTTACTACCGGTTCTGTAGGTGTGCCTTGGTGAGTGTGGCAAGGGAAGGATGCTGTAAAATCTCCATTCCCATCCCACTCCAGGGGAAGGATACTGCAAAATCACCCATTTCCTCCCAATCAGTTGGGACTTGGGAGGCAGAGAATAAATGAGGGCAGGGCCAGTCAGAATTTTTACTACCGGTTCTCCAAACTACTCAAATTTCTGCCACCGGTTCTCCAGAACTGGTCAGACCCTGCTGAAACCCACCTCTGTTTCAGACTTGAAAAATTATGTCAATGTCTCTCCAATGAAGTATAATTAGCTCATCTGGGTCATGTTTCCTGTCTGGTCTTCCTGGGAAGGTTAACATATCTCCAGCACCAGATTAAAAGATATGTATTTATTTCTGCTTTTTTTTTTTTAAACCCAGGGGACTAGCCAGAGGTGTGTTTCACATATTTTTACCACTGGTTCGCCCCCGTGTGTGCGTGCTCGCTTCACATGGTTCACGTACTTAGATCTGGCCCCCAGTGCTATCCTGGAAATAGCAAAGGACCGGCCTGCGGTGCCTCTGCCAGCGAAAACAAATCTTGCAAGAGCTGTGCGCAGCCCTCCCAAACTCCGTTTTGGCTGGCAGAGGGCTGCAGGAGGCTGTCACAGCCGGAAACGGAGCTTGGGAGCCCGTTTTTGCTGGCAGAGTGCTCGGGCCACTACAGGTGCCCCCCCCAACACAAGTGATGTCATGCTGGCCACACCCCCTGGCCACGCTCCCACCCAAGGTTAAACACAACCCTGATATGGCCCTCAATGAAATCGAGTATAAGAGGGTAGGGACTTACAGGAGTCAGCAAATTTACAAGCGATGACTGCGAAAGATTTAAAAGACTTTGTAAAAGCTTTTACTGCTGAGATAAGACAGACAATTAACAAAGCTATTCAAGATTTTAAATTGAGAGATGTTTTGCTGGCTGTAGAAGGGGAAGAGATCAACCAGGATAATATGTTTGTGGAAGGTAAAAGAGACACTGTTGAAGTTAAAATGGTGGTTATTATACCAGAATCACAGGTTTTGGAAGAGGCTTCCATTCAATTAACTGAAAAACAACAAGAGGACTTCTTAATGCAGTCTGATAATTTTGACAAGGTTTGGCTTTATAGACAGAACCGATATATAAGGAATGAACTGATGGATTACAAATGCAGGAGTCTTCGAAATGGGGGCTTCAAAATAAAGCAAATAACCCCAAGAAGAGAACAAATTCCTAAGACATATTATCTACAATTTCAAGTTAAAAAATTCTTGAAAATAAGAGCAGAAGGAGGAGCAATGTTGAAGGAGATCTTATTGGAGAAGGACTGGAAAAAATATAGAAAGAAAGAGAGACTGGCCATATTTTGGAGATTGTTTTATGAAGTAAAAGGATTTAATTAAAGATGGAGTAGGGGGAGGAGTAATGCTGAAGGGGAAAATATATGAAGAAATAAAGACTGGTCATATTCTGGATTGCCTCGTGACTTTAAAAGATTTAATTAAAGTTGGATAACTTTTGAATTTTATGGTAGTTTTAAGGTATAGAAGTTTAAAGGCAAGGAATAGAGAAAGAAAGACAGACTGGTCATATATTGGGATTTTTTATATATATAACTTTTATATTTTATGATAAGTTTAAAGTATTAAAGGTGGATAATTTAAAGTCTAATGGATAACTTTTTGAAAGTTTTGAAACTTATATTCTGGAAAATATTTTGCTAAGGGATTAAAATGTTTAAAATAATTTTTTAAATCTGAAATGTGATAAGAGAATTCATAAAAGGAAAGTTGATGTATTATTTTTAAAAGAGGAGTTAGCAAGTGTGAGAGACTTTTGAATTCTGTAATAGTTAGCATATTTTAGTCTATATTGATTAAATGTTATACCCTGTTTTTGCTCTGGGAAGTCGGGGGTGGGGAACTGGGGAGGGATTTTTTGGGTGGGAATAAAATGATGAATGACAATTTATTATGTAATGTTTGGTTGTTTGAATTATAAAAAATAAAAAACTTTTGTTATAAGAGGGTAGGGACAAAGGCCACTGTAATATATATCTAAGAACCAGCTGACCGCCTTTATGCCTGGAATATCAGCAGACTGTCAATCACTCAACAGTAGCTCCTTCTGAGTGTCTCTGCTGTGATTCTTGTGGTGCCCCCCCCCCACCCCCCCAAGCAATCTTTCTTTCAGGATTTTGGCTGCAAAGGTTATTTAAGTTAAATCATGACAGTTCCTTTTCCTAGTTTTTGCTCATTCTGGAAATCTCATTTTGTCTCCTGTCATTCCTTGCCTGACCAAACCAGAAGTTGGCACATTTTATAGGACTACATCTTTCATTACTTTAAGTTAACATCTCTGCCTACGGCAAAAGTCTATGAAGCCCAAATAGGATTTGATTTAAAATTCAAAACTTTGTGCCCTGTTGGGGGGGAGAGAAGAACCTGCCTGAATTTATATAGCTCTTGGGTTCAAAAGGGCTCTAATGGAGTAAATTAAAAGGACAGAAATGGGCTAGAAAAGATCTTTTTATTTTACTTTCATTTTATTGTCGCATTGTTTACTGTTCATATCTTATGCAGGAGTGGGCTGCTGGGGGTTCACAGGGGTTCAGGAGAACCTCTAGCTAAGATTCTGTATAGTTTGGAGAACCCCCAAATCCCATTCCTAGCTGGCCCTGCCCCCCCTGCCCCCCCCAGGAGTCCCCACGCGACCTCTTTTGGATGCAGGTAAGTGCAGGGTGCGCGCAGAGGCTCGGGGAGGGCAAAAAATGGGCCTACTGGGCAGGGAAGACCGGGAAGACCGGAAATGGGCCTCCAGCAGGCCTCTGGAGCCTGGGAGGCCGTTTTTGCCCTCCCAGAGGCTTGAGGAAAGCCTCTGGAGCCCGGGGAGGGCAAAAACACCCCCACACACCATGGTGGAGGAGGCCACGCCCACCATGGCCACACCTACCCAGCAACAGGGCAGAGAACCCCTTGCTAAAATTTTTGAAGCCCACCCCTAATCTTATGGCTGCAAAAAATGCAGTTCTTTCCGGCTTATTTTTTTGTTACTCTATTGTTTCTTCTCTAATCTTCAGGGATGAAATGTGAACATACAGAATTGCTAGTAGGAAGCAATCCATCAAATTTTGGAGATTGTTTGTATGGAGAAATATAGGAGTGGAAGGTCCTTGGAAATATTCTAGACCAGCGGCCCCCAATCTTTTGGGCCCCATGGACCAGCTCTGTGGAGAGAGGTTTTCCACAGACTGGAGGTGCTGTGGTTTTTGCATTCTGTCTGCATCTCACAGATGGGGCTTCGCTTGTTTGTGCGGACTGGTTTCTGGCATGTTGCGGACCAGTGCCGTTCCATGGACTGGGGGGTGGGGACCCCTGTTCTAAACCAGGGTTTCTCAACTTAAATATGTTAAATACGTTAAATATGGTCACTCATGCCCTTGTCACTTCCCGCCTGGACTACTGCAATGCTCTCTACATGGGGCTCCCCTTGAAGAGCACCCGGAGGCTCCAGTTGGTCCAGAATGCCGCCGTGCGGGTTGTTATGGGAGTGACGTTGCGCTCCCATGTGACACCCCTCCTGCGCGAGCTGCACTGGCTCCCTGTGGTCTTCTGGGTGCACTTCAAGGTTTTGGTTACCACCTTCAGAGCACTCCATGGCTTAGGACCGGGATATCTACGAGACCGCCTTCTGCCACCAATAGCCTCTCACCGACCAGTGCGCTCCCATAGAGGGGGGCTTCTCAGGGTGCCGTCGGTCAAACAATGTTGACTGGTGGCTCCCAGGGGGAGAGCCTTCTCTGTGGGAGCACCCACCATCTGGAACAAGCTCCCCCCAGAGATACAGACAATCCTGGATCTTTGCGCTTTCCGACGTGCCCTCAAAACATTTCTATTCCAGCAAGCCGGCCTGGCCTAAGTTCTTTTAAAAAAAACCCAACCCCACCCCCACCCCGCGCTTTCAAATTTTTAAATTTTAAATCTGCCCTATAAATTGGAGGTATTTAATTTTGTTTTCTGGGCCATATTATTTAATTGTATTTTAATAGGTTTTTAATATTTGTATTACATGTATATGTTCACCGCCCTGAGTCCTTCGGGAGTAGGGCGGTATATAAATTTAATAAATAAATAAATAAAAATAAAAACTTGAAGATGTGTGGACTTCAACTCCCAGAATTCCACAGCTAGACATGCTGGCTGTGGAATTCTGGGAGTTGAAATCCATACATCTTCAACCAGCCAAGTTGAGAAATATTGTTCTCTAGACCAACATTTTTCCCAGAGCAAAAATTCTTAGACCATTTCAGTGGTCCAACATTTCACTATACAATCGTAATAACAGAAAACAGGAATCATTTTCATAATAAATATTCATAATAAATAGGAGGAGCAGGTGCTCTGGCTAGCATTATAGACAATCTGTATATACGTGTAAAGTTCCTTGAAATGAATTACTGTATAATGTTGATGTCCTCCACTTACAGCAGAGGTGGGGAACGATGGCCTCTTTATGACTTGTGGACTTGTGGACTTCACCCAGAATTCCTGTGTCAGCATGAAAGGAGCCTGAGTGGTGTAGCAGGCTAATGCCTCCTATTAAGGCAGCATTTAACATCCAGCTGCCTGCAATTACTGCGAGTTCTAATCTCACCAGGCTCAAGGTTGACTCAGCCTTCCATCCTTTCTAAGGTGGGTAAAATGAGGACCCGGTTTGTGGGGGCAATAAGCTGACTTTGTATAAATATACAAAAGTATGAAGGATATTGCTTAACGCATTGTAAGCCTCCCTGAGTCTCCGGAGAAGGGTGGCATATAAATATAAATTTAAAAAAAAATTGCTGTAGCTGCCCTGTTTGAGCTTCAGCTCATTTAAGCCTCCAGATTTGAAGAACAGAGCTTGGACGTTGTCCCATCAATTGTGTTGTGGCTCAAACATAATGTTTATTGGTTTATTTATTGGTGCCATTTATCCACTGCCTCAACCTAGTGGGTTCTCAGCACTTTGCAGATATTAAAATAACCATAATAAATAATACATTTTACATTACATTGGGATACCACTGGTTTATCTTGCCAATTGAAGCCTGAAAGCTAAGCATACTCAGCTTAGTCTCTGTGGACCTTCCAAGTCCAAACGGTATCCTTGAAGACCCCGCTCCTGCATTGGGGGAGTGTGGGGGGGGGGGAAGATCATGGGCAGGGAGTTGGACTAGAAGACCTCCAAGGTCCCTTCCAACTCTGTTATTCTATTCTATGTTTTTTTTTATCGATTTTACGGGGTTTTTTTCTTTGTCTCCCTGTCCTGAACCGAGCAGCCATTTAATTTGGCTGCCATTCTGCTGCTGTCTCAGTTGGGACTTTGACAGCATAATATGAATATTGGAACTTTTCATAATAGCTCTAGTAATAATAATCATATTCCGCTGAACCTGTCAGAGCCTTTAGTCATTACGGTGGGAGCTGCAGAGTGCAAACGCGCACGTCGCAAGATAAATTACCTCAGCTTTTTCCGAAGCTCTTTTCAGAGAGGGAAGGAAACATGCCTATGTCGCTTTGGTGATTTCTAAGTCCTACAACAAGTCACACTTCACCCTTTTGATGTGAGCTTAGCCTTTTCCTTGACTGGTTGCCATTCAGAAACAGAATAACAGAGTTGGAAGGGACCTTGGAGGTTTTCTAATCCAGTTGTCCCCAATCATTTAGTTCTTTGGAGAGATATTTTTTCCATGGACCAGAAGGGACATGTCCCAAGGATGCTTTTTCAGGAGCCAACTGGACTTTCTTGTTTTTTCCTTTTGAAGACATTTCGCTTCTCATCCAAGAAGCTTCTTCAGCTCTGACAGGATAGTGGGGAATGGAAGGATTTATGTTTCTTGCAAACAGCTGGTCATCTTCATCCTTTTAGCGGGTTGTTGAAGCACTTGGAAGTTTATCTGTGTCCTCAGGGTCACCAGAGGACACAGGTGCTCCTGGTTCCTGTAGTCTGCAATTTTTCCACTGGAAATCCATTCCTACTCCCACACCAGGGGTGGGTTTCAACCGGTGTTACCACCAGTTAGCTTCACGCACACGCTTTGCGTGCAATTTGCACACACATGCTCACTTTGCTTGCATGCACGTCAAACTTGAGCTCTGCGCAAGCGCATTCCATTTCACAACAGCTGAGGCACGCCAATCCGCTTTGCCGCACCTATCAGCTGGGCTAAAAATGAGCAAATATAGGTAGGTATAGCGCAGGGGCGGGCAGGAGAGCCCAGCGAACAGTCGGAGCAAACCTGTTCACTCTCACCTCGCCATCGCCGCTACCAGATTGCCTGAACTGGGGAGAACCGGTAGCAACCCACCGCTGTCCTAAACCATTCAAAAACAAAAAACAAAAAACCCAAGAAAGTCCAGTTGCCTCCTGAAAAAGCACCTTTGGGACAACCATGAGCTGGATGACTGAGAACCTCTACAGACTTTCAGAGGGGACATGGTTTTGCATGGTGCCTGAATCCCATGGATGGGGCTTCGCTTTTTTGTACAGCCTGGTTTCTGGCACACTGTGGACTGATTCATGGACTAAGGGGTGGGGACCCCTGGTCTAGTCCAACTCCCTTCTCTGGCAGAAAACCATTTTAGACAAATGGTTGTTCAATCTCTTCTTGAAAACCTCCAGTGATGGAGCACCCAAACTTCTGGAGGCAAGTCTGATTAATTGTTCTAACTGTCAGGAAATTTCCCCTTAGTTCTAGGCTGCTTCTCTCCTTGATTAGTTTCTACCCGTTGCTTCTTGTCCTGCTTTCAGCTGCTTTGGAGAATAGGTTGAACCTATCTTCTTTGTGGCAGCCTCTTAGATATTCCCTCCTGGTTCATATCTATGCTTACAGCCCAGGAGTGGTATTCACTTATCTTCGCTACCAGTTTGCAAATGTGAGCGCATGCGCCAGCTCTGCGCATGCGCAGAGCCTTCTGTGCATGCACAGAGCATCCGTGATGACGTCCGGGTGGGTGGGCGGAGCCACCCGCCACTGCCGTTACTGATTCACCCGAACCACATAGAACTGGTAGAATACTACCATGCCTGGCTAGGTGGCTCAGTGGCTAAGACACTGAGCTTGTCAATCAGAAAGGTCGGCAGTTCGGCAGTTTGAATCCCTAGCTCAGGTCTCCTGCGTGAGCAGGGGGTTGGACTAGATGACCTCCAAGTTCCCTTCCAACTCTATTACTGTAACCACTGTTACAGCCCACCTAGCATTCTTAGCTGAGGTAGCAGATCTGGAAATTGAACCAAACAGAACATCTTCCACACCTAATTATATTGATGACTTGTCATAACGGTTTCTCTGTAAATTTTTAATCGCATCAACATCCAGAAATGCTAACCCGTTTGAGATATACCTGTCACAAATGACTTTTTGTTTACCAGTAGTCCTTGAGTTACAACCTTAACTGAGCCTGGCAGTTAGGGTTGTAAGTCATGACAGTCGTAAAGAGGGCCGCTATGTGACTGGACCCATTTTACTACGAGATCGAGATTTGGGTGGATCACTGGGACCAGAGATTTACCCTTCCGAGCTTTTGGACTCATGCTGGAGCTCACCTTCAGGGAATTTCTCTCTACTGGAATACGTGCTTTGGGCTGTTCTGTGAGTTGTGTTTATGTGGTGCCTTCCTATTGGCTGATTGTATGTCTTTTACTACGTTTTTACTACGTTTTTTTGTAGCAGTCGTTAAGCAAACGCTGTGGTTGTTTAGCAAACCCGCTGTTTGCTGTGGGCGGGGTTTTGCCAGAAACTGGAAATAAATTCCGATTTCCTGCAAAACCACCACAAATCATGATCACATGACTGCAGGACTCTTCAAATGCCATTAATGCGGGTTAGTTGTTGAACAGCCAAAATGTGGTCATGTGACAATGGGGGAGGGGCAACAGCAGAGCTTCAAAAACAGATTGCAAGTTCTTTTTGGGGGGGGGGGGGTTCCCATCAAAATTTAAACTTTGGTTATAAGCTGAGGACTACCTTTACAAAAATAGAAGCATAGTTCATAACCAAAGTATATTTACAGGTAGTCCTTGACTTACGGCCACAACTGAGCCCAAACTTTCTGTTGCTAAGCAAGACAGTTGTTAAATGAGTGAGTGTCTGAATTTTTATCATGTGATCATGGGGATGATGCAACAATCATGATACTTTTTTTAGTGCTTCGAACGGTCATTAAACGAATGATTGTAAGTTAGGGACTGCCTATAATATTTCACATTTCCTATTCTTCTTCGAAAGTAATTTTCCAGCCACTTCTTTTTATCCTGTGCATTTAATTGTTCAAACTATCAAAGAGATAAAAGTGGTGGTATGTTCCCTCGATCTCATTTGCTCGTATTAAATTGCAGAGATCAGACTTTTAAAGAACTCATTTTTAACGGATGACTAGCTTTTCTTGCGTGGCTAGAATAAGGCCCATTGAAGTTTATTGTCATGGAAACCTGCGAAACAAAGTTGAAAAATAGCATCTTGTGTGACTTAACGTTTAAAATCAAAGGCAACCGAGCTCCGGAGCAATTTGAAGCTACGTCCGGCAGCTACATTTCCTTTGGAAAAATGAGTTTAAGTACAGAGCGGAAACTGGGACTTCAGATATGAAAAGGATGTCCAATCTGACAAAAGTCAACACTTTTCTTCAATGAACTGCTGAGTTTTCATAAGCAGCATGAGGTTGGAGATCTCTAACATGATTGGAATCCCAGTTTCTTCTTATGATATAATTACAACACAGTTTGTAAAATATGGACACAACAAACTCCATATTTTGACAGAGAGAATCGCTGGTTTGAAAGAGGGGTTAAAGAGGCCATCTATGTCAAAATTGAACAGCCCCTCTCTCAACAGAAGGAGAGGTATATGACATCATCTATCTCCAATCTACAACACAGTCCTTTCAACAATTCCAAGAAGGCCCCACATCAATTTGTATCATTCAGATGACCCTGAGGACACAGATAAACCACCAGGTGACCTGAACGACCCACTAAAAGGATGCAAATCACCAGCTGTCTGCAAGGAGTATAAATCCTTCCATTCCCCACCTTCAGTCAGAGCTGAAGAAGCTTTTAGGATGAGAAGCAAAACGTCTTCAAAGAAAAACCAGAAAGTCCAGTTGCTTCTTGAGGAAAAAACAACAATAATGCACCGTTTCTTCCTCTTTTCTTATTCTGCACCTTAAATGAAAGCAGTTTAGCCTAAAACAGTGATGGCTAACCTTTTTGCCATCGCGTGCCAATAGCGTGGGGAGCATGGGGGGGGTCACGCACACGCATGCCCACACCCATTATTCCATGTGCCCCGCCCCCCGTGCATGTGTGTGCAACCACCACCCCTTGTGTTCCCCCTGGTTTTGGCATGCAATGGCCCGGTGGACTCGGTAGGCCTGTTTTTCACTCTCCGTAGGCTCCAGAGCCTTTCTAGGAGCCTGGGGAGAGTGAAAACGGCCTTCCCCACCCCCACAGAGGCCGGAAATGGCCCATTTGCTGACTTCTGGTGGGACTGGAAGGCCCATTTTTTGCTCTCCCCAGGCTCCTAGAAAGGCTCTGGAGCTGGGGGAGAGCAAAAAACGGGCCTCCCCTCCCTCCCCAGAGATCCTCCGGAGGCCGAAAATAGCGTGTTTCCTGACTTCCAGTGGGCCCAGAAGGCCTGAAAATAAATTGGCCAGCGTGCACATGCACGCTGGAGCTGAGCTTGTGTGCCCACCGATATAGCTCCGCGTGCCATCTGTGGCACGCGTGCCATAGGTTCGCCATCACGGGCCTAAAACGTATCAGTGGCCCAGCTGACCTCTTAGTAAATACTACAAGTCATGGAAAAATCAAAGACACTTTGACTCCTCAAAGTTAAATAGTTGTTTTTCTTGGGAGGTACATTACACTGTAATGGAATATCAAACTAACAGCAGCCAGAATACTGAATCACAACACCAATTAGCTCATACTAAGAAACATCCATATACTTGGCAAGAAAACTTAAGAGGGTTGAAGCTGATGAGGTGGGAAGCACTGATTCCCAGGCTAGAGATGGTTGTTTAAACACTTCGTACACCAGAGTCACCAAGCAACGTGTCAAGTATCTATGGAAAAAATGAAAGGAAGAAGCCCAGAGAAATCAGAAACCTCCCCATTTATTTGCATTGCGTTCTCCACGGCAAACAACGGTTATGCAGAAAACTAGCCAGGGACTTCTGTCAAGTCAATCTGTGACATTAAACTAAGGGTTAAAATGATTGACAGGTGTTTTCTAGATCCGGTTTAAGATGTTGGTAATCTTGAAGTGTTTAGATGGCTGGTCAGATAACAGCAATATGAACTTGGGTACGTATTCAGGCCATTGGAATTGGGTGATTAAATTTGAGAAAGAGGAGGAGGACGAGGAAGAGGACAGAGGTGGGATGTACTTTCTTTAACAAAGGGTTCACTGGTTGTGAGTACGTGCCCCCCCCCCCTTTGGGAGAGAAATGGAGCTTCAAACAGGCTCCTAATCAGCTCAGGTAGCTCTGGTGAGAACAGCAGGGGCGGCGTGGAACGCAACTGGGTCAGCCAACGAGCCAGAAAGTAAGTTATAAATGGATAGCATAGAACAGGGGTGGGTGAGCGAGCCCAGCCAGCAACCAGAGCTAAGAGTTCACCTGAACCCTTGTGACCATGGAGCAGCCTACCACTGGAAAAGGAGGAGGAGGAAGAGAAGAAGAAGAGGAAGAGGAAGAAGAAGAAGAGAAGGAGGGGGGAGGGGGAGAAGAAGGAGAAGGAGAAGGAGAAGGAGGAGGAGGAGGAGATGAAGAGAAGGAGGAGGAGGGGAGGAAGGGGGAGGAAAAGAAGAAGAAAAGAGGAAGAGGAAGAAGAGGAGGAGGAGGAAGAAGAGGAAGAAGAGGAGAAGAAGAGAAGAAGAGGAAGAGGAAGAGGAAGAAAAGAAGAAGAGGAGGAAGAAGAGGAGGAGGGGAAGAAGAGGAAGAGGAGGAAGAAAAACAACAACAAGAAGATTTGCATGCACGCACACACAAACAGAAATGTTCTCCATGTGTTGTGAAACAAGATGTCTTCTAATCTTTGTATAAGAGAAGTTGGATGCAGCTGTAGATGTTGAGTTTTAAGGATTTCTCCTGCCATTTTAGATTATACACAACCTATTCCCTGCATGCTTATTTTCTTTCAGCAGAAGATCAAAAGAGAACAACTTTGTACTGGACGTCTAATAAGCAGTGCTTTGTCTGAGTCTGACTTGACGTGCAAGCTATTGTCCAAAAAGGATGGAGTCTCTTTTTCCTACCCCCTGGTTTTGTTTTGTTGTTTTCCCATTCAGCTCCCTTTTGTTTTCTGTTCTATATAACTATATGTACAGAGCCTGTAGTACAGTGGTTTAAAGCACCCTGTTATTAACATCTATTAACATCTGCTGCTTGCAATTACTGCAAGTTCGAATCCCACCAGGCTCAAGGTTGACTCAGCCTTCCATCCTTTCTAAGGTGGGTAAAATGAGGACACAGATTGGGGGGGCAATAAGCTGACTTTGTATAAATATACAAAAGTATGAAGGCTATTGCTTAACACACTGTAAGCCGCCCTGAGTCTCCGGAGAAGGGCGGCATATAAATCAAATTAAAAAAAAAAAACTGCCCTTCCCTGCACTTGGGCAGCAAATGGCCAGTGGTAATATCTGCATTCTGTTCACATCTCCACTTGAAAGTTTTGAACTATGTCAGTCTATGTCATCTTCTGAACCATGGATGGCTTCACCCAGCCAGACAGCCAACACAATCTCTTCTAACGTGCTCCAATCCATTCCTTATTTAGCAGAAAAATGCAAGCAGTTTTTTTTACAGATTAACAGAGTTGGAAGGGACCTTGTAGGTCATCTAGTCCAACCCCCCCGCCCAAGCAGGAGACCCTACCCCATTTCTGACAGATGGCAGTCCAGTCTCTTCTTGAAAGCCTCCAGTGATGAAGCTCCCAAAACTTCCAAAGGCAACTTCTGTTCCATTAGTTGATTGTTCTCACTGTCAGAAAATTTCTCCTTATTTCTAGGTTGAATCTCTCCTTGATCAGTTTCTATTCCTTGTCTGGTCTTTCGGTACCTTGGAAAATAGCTTGACTCCTTCTTCCCTGTGGCAGCCCCTCACCAGAGCCTTGGTGGTGCAGCAGACTAAAGTGTTGTTAAGTAACACCAGCTGCCTGCAATTACTGCAAATTCTAATCTCACCAGGCTCAAGGTTGACTCAGCCTTCCATCCTTCCGAGGTAGGTAAAACGAGGACCTGGATTGTGGGGGCAATAAGCTGATTTTGTATAAAAAAGAACACCGCTTTAGTAGGTATAGGTAGTAGGTATAACACTGCTATACCTACTAAGCAGGTATATACAAAAGTATGAAAGCTATTGCTTAACGCATTGTAAGCTGCCCTGAGTCTCCGGAGAAGGGCGGCATATAAATTGAACCAATCAATCAATCAATCAATCAATAAAAACACTGTTACCCGTGTTTCCCCAAAAATAAGACCCTGACTTATATTTTTTTGAACCCCAAAATAAGCTCTTGGCTTTATTTTGGGGGAAGTCTTAATATTTTTTTTTAAATTTGATTTATATGCCCTCCTTCTCCGGAGACTCAGGGCGGCTTACAATGCGCTAAACAATAGCCTTCATACTTTTGTATATTTATACAAAGTCAGCTTATTGCCCCCACAAACTGGGTCCTCAATTTTGGGGTGCATGGAGGAAGATGGGTCTCCTCTTGCCATCCTACCTAATTCCCAACTCTGCATTTAAATATTTTTTGGGGGGGCTTATTTTCAGGGGGAGGCTTATTTTAGCGCAGGCACTCAAAAGCCTGTTTGGGCTTACTATCAGGGGATGTCTTATTTTCGGGGAAACGGGGTATCATGGTCTCCCCTGGTCCTTCTCTTCACTAGACTACCCATGCCCAGTTCCTGTAACTGTTCTTCATATGTTTTAGCCTCCAGTCCCCTAATCATCCTGGTTGCTCTCCTCTGCACTTTTTCTAGAATCTCAACATCTTTTTTATAGCGTGGTGACCAAAACTGGATGCAGTATTCTAGGTGTGGTCTTATTAAGGCTTTATAGAGTGGTATTACTAGTACCACACTTGATCTTGATTGTATCCCTCTGTTAATGCAGTATAGGATTGCATTGGCTTTTTTGGCTGCCGCCGCACACTGCTAAGTCATATTTAGCTAGTTGTCCACTAAGACACCCAAGATCCCTCTCGCAGTTACTGCTATTAAGCCTGGTTTTACCCAGTCTGTATGTGTACTTTTGATTTTTCTTGCCTAAGTGTAAGACTTTACTTTTCTCTACATTGAATGTTGGCTATCCTGTGGGTTGGGTATGGGCAGAACATGTCACTGTATGTTCTTGTCTTTGAGAAATGGTCAGTAGCCTGTACTCTTGTTAGGACAAGCTGGCCATGCAGATCAACCCTCAGACAGACCTTGTCCTCATCCTTATGGCCTATGGACAATAAAGATTAATTTTATAGCCAAAGTATCCAAATGGTTCATATACCACAGGGTTCCTAGGCAATGTGACCTGGGAGAAATTAAAATTGATCACAGTCATATGGCACATACAGATGAGTCACCTTGGACTTAATATAAAGCAGGTTCTGCTACTCTATAAAATGCACTTGAAATGATGTTGCGATACGTATTTGTCTCTGAAGAATCGTAAGGCTCTGAAGTGTTCATTAAATCCACTTTGCCACAGGTCCTGCGGGTTAAATAAAACCCCTTTATATACTGCCCAGAAGCAAATCGAAATGGACAAATATTAGACAGGAGCAAAAAAAAAGGCACGAGGACCGTGTTCAACTTGGAAGGATAAATGCAGTGGTGAAATTTTTTTTACTACCGGTTCTGTGGCCGTGGCTTGGTGGGTGTGGTGTGGCTTGGTGGGCGTGGCTTGGTGGGCATGGGAGGGGAAGGATACTGCAAAATCTCCATTCCCACCCCACTCCAGGGGAAGGATACTGCAAAATCTCCATTCCCTCCCCACTCCTGGGGGAAGGATATTGCAAAATCTCCATTCCCACCCCAGTCTGGGGCCAGCCAGAGGTGGCATTTGCTGGTTCTCCGAACTACTCAAAATTTCCGCTACTGGTTCTCCAGAACCTGTCAGAACCTGCTGGATTTCACCCCTGGATAAATGGTTCTAGATACTATAATCAAACTTGGAAACAAGTACAGAACAATGTACTGTAGTGTTTTGCAGATTTACATCGCTATGAGAAGAAATATGACTATATATATATATATATATATATATATATATATATATATATATATATTCTGGTATGTGGCATTCCAGTAGGGTGCCAGCCTATATAATATGTTATTACTGTATTAAAATCATGTGTTAGATACCTGTGTGCTTTTCATAGGAATTTATTAAATATTATAGTATTTTTAATTAATGGCAGCATTACAAACTAACACGAACTAGAAAATCAAAAGAATAAAAAAAATACAAGCTGCAGAAAAGAACAAAGAAAAATAAGAATGTGCAAAAGAAAAAGAAAATAAATATATAAAGAAGTGACTTCCTCCTTGATCACAAGTATAAACAATTTTAGTAACTTATCACCTTCTCTTAAAATACAATAAATCATCTCTTCTTCCCACATCTCACCTCCTATCTATAAACAAATCCATAAAACGTCATCAGTTCAGTCCTGATATCAGAAAAAGTCTATGATGGATGATCAGAGATAACAACATAACTATTTTAAACTTGATCAAATAAATCAATTTAATATTTTTTTTTAAATTTGATTTATATGCCGCCCTTCTCCGGAGACTCAGGGCGGCTTACAATGCGCTAAGCAATAGCCTTCATACTTTTGTATATTTATACAAAGTCAGCTTATTGCCCTCACAAACCGGGTCCTCATTTTACCTACCTTAGAAAGGATGGAAGGCTGAGTCAACCTTGAGCCTTGGTGAGATTCGAACCTGCAATAATTGCAGGCAGCTGATGTTAATAACAGGGCTTTAGACCACTGTACTATCCAAGGCTCTTCCTTTTACTTCTAAAAATCTGGATATTAATTATTAATAGTTTAGATGTGAGACCCTGTTCATTACACTGGGATCTAGTGATCAGTTGGGATTGTTGGTGTACAAATTTCCCTGCCTGAGTGTAGAAAAGCAGGCAGAGCTGGAAGGTGGAGTTAAACGCATCATCAGTTTAGAGTCCTTGCATTGCAAAAAGAAATCCTTGAATTCCATAGACCTTATCTAGCACCAATTTAATGCTGACCATTGACTAGATTCTTGTGCCTAGGCTTGTATAAATCTTCTGAGCTGCAACTTTACAAATGATCCCGATCTTTCATGCCTGACACTGAAGTTCTTGATTCCATCTCTGGGTTGACAATGGAGTTCCTCAAACTTTTCGTCTTGGGGGACTTCAATCTGCCTTCCCTGGCAGTGGTCATTGGAAAAGGCAGAAGCCCTTGAAAAAAGAGATTATCAAATGCAGAAAGGTAGCACAGAATTCTTTCTTCTTTTCGTTTGGTTCCTGGGTTTTGTTTTGTTTTTAATTATTCTATCTTTAAAAACACACTCCAAATTCTCAATAGACCAAGCCTAAATATTGTTTTAAATCAACTGCATCATACCAATTTTAGCTATGTTGAAACTCCAATTGACCAGACTCATCAAAATATAAGTCTAGAAAATTATTGTGCAATCTAATTTGGAACACTATAAAGCTAATTAAAACCTTGATTCTTGTGAGCGAAATAGGTTCTGTTTACCCACAACTTATTAAACTTGTAGAAATAGATAAATATTAAATATTTTGCCTCCTTCCGCAGCTGTGCTTCTAGCAGCTAATTTAGATTATTGTTTTGAATTGTAACGCTAATTTTAGACCCGGCAGAAACTGGAGTGGTAGGTGGAAAAATCTCTAGGAAGACAGCAAAAAAACCTAACCAAAAACTACAGGCCACATTTTTTTAATTAACTTGAGTATTATATATATATATATATATATATATATATATATATATATATATATATATGTATATATATATGTATATATATATATATACATATATATATATAATATATATAATATTATATATATATATATATTATGGAATTGATTACTTATTAGATAAATCTAGGAAAATACAAAATTGTTGCTGAAATCCTTTATACTGAACTTCTAGCATGAGTTGACATTGCCTAGCAGTAAGTAGAGAAAAATATGATTATATGAAATTCTTAGACATGAAACCACTAAAAGAAAGGGAGATAAACCTGAGAATATAATAGAAACACATATTTTAATATTTAGAAAGAAAGTTTCCAAAATTATATTATTTTCAGTGAGCATCTACTAAAAATTACTTGCTTTAGCTTTTACTGGAGTCTAAAAATATCACTGCTTTTTAAAGAAACAGACCAGGGGTGAAATCCAGCAGGTTCTGACAAGTTCTGGAGAAACGGTAGCGGAAATTTTGAGTAGTTGGGAGAACTGGCAAATACCACCTCTGGCTGGCCCCAGAGTGGGGTGGGAATGGAGATTTTGCAATATCGTTCCCCTGGAGTGGGGTGGGAATGGAGATTTTGCAGTATCCCTCCCTTGCCACGCCCACCAAGCCATGCCCACCAAGCCACACCACACCCACCAAGCCACACCCACAGAACCGGTAGTAAAACAAATTGAATTTCATCGCTGAAACGGACTCAATAAAATTAAGGCTACCATAGATACTCATTTGTAAGCCCATCCATGGATAAGTCAACCTTCTCATATTTAACCAAAATACCATGAAAAGTGTGCCGCCTGCGGATCAGATGACCTTCATTTTTCATGGTATTTTGATGAAAAATTAGTTTAAAAAGATGATGGACAAATAGAAAGTATTTCACTTGGCTCGACTTTAGTACAGTGATACTCAACTGCTTTCTTCCATCAAATTTGGAACTCAACACATTTTGACACGAAAATTTTGTCCCGGTACTCATTGCTTGTTGGTACTCGTTGCACAAAATAGAACTCGTCAGTGACGGCTGCCTTGTGACTCACTACATCAGAGTTCCCCTATCATTCTGGATTGGTGTCCTTGAGGGGGGGGGGGGCAGGTTCCTTTATGTGTGCATATGCATAGACAAATGAGACCATGAGCACAAGTGTGCAATGCTTATGGCTACGTTAGCACCCAGGCAATGCTTGCGGTGACGCTGATGTCCGTGTGATGCTCATGGTGATGCTACCGCTCGCGTGACTCTTGTGGCAATGCTAGCGTGAGTGGGAGTGCATGCATGCGCTAGTGGGTTGTGGCCCACAGGTTGGGGATCCCTGCGCTACATTATTCCTTATGGGAAAATGTTGCTTGGTGCTCATAGTTTTTGGTATTCATTGCATCTCTTGGAACCAATTAACGATAAGTACTAAGCTACCATTGTATTTTATTTGACTCCATCTCACCTTTGAATAGCCAGAAAGACACTGAAATGATGAGGGGGGTCATCTTTATAATTTCAGGCTTTGAAGAAGACGCCAGGTAAATATGCCTGCATGGAAAATACACTAGGTCCATGATGGCGAACCTATGACACGTGTGCCAGAGGTGGCACATAGTGCCCTCTCTGATGGCATGCCAGCTGTCGCCCTAGTTCAGCTTCGCTGTGCATGTGCTGGTCTTTGGGTCTCTGCTATTCATGCGCAGGGGCAGAGTGCTCGTGGGGGCCACGTACACATGCGCAGGAGTTGGGGCACGTGCAGGGGGCCACGTGCCTATGCGCTGGGTGGAGTGCATGTGGGGGGCATGCATGTATGCATGGGGGGCAGGGTACATGCACGGGGGCTGCACACGCATTGCATTTTGGGATTTCGAGCACATGCGCTTTGAGCACTCGGTCCGGAACAGGTTAGCCATCACTGCACTAGGTGGTAGCAGTAGTAACTATTAAGTTGCTATCCCAATGTAAGAATCTAGGCCAGGACATGCGAATCTAGGAAATTCTGGGAAGGTATCATGGGTGGGTTCTACTTATCTTTACTACCGGTTCGCAATGTGCCCGGATGCGCAGATTGCTTTTGATGACATCCACCCAGGTCAGTGGGTGGAGCCTCCCGCTGGTTTTACTACCAGTTCTATAGAACCGGTCTGAACCGGGGGCAACCCACAACTGGAAGGTAGGCTTGAAACTTTATACCCCTAACACTTTAGGTTTAACCATTTATGCACAGATATGCCAACAAGATACTTTAGTTAAATCGTATTAAAGAACAGCACATCGGGATTAAGAAAAGGAGGATTCCTCCCAAATTTTGCTCTGGGGTAGACCTGTATCCATTAGAGCAGAGGTGGGCAACTCTGTGGCAACTTTACTACCTGTGGACTTCAACTCCCAGAATTCCTGAGCCAGCCATTCTGGGAGTTGAAGTCCACAGGTCATAATGTTGCCATAGTTACCCACCTCTGTCTTTGATTAAGGCAGGGCTGTGAAAACTCCCAGCCCGCGGGCCGGATGCATCATGTGCTGGCCACGCCCATACCCGGTTTAGCGAAGGAGAAAAAAAAATCCCGATATGTCACATGACGCTGCAGTGACGCCGTGAGTTCGACATCCCTGGATTAAGGTTATGATCAAATTGGGCATTATATTAGAGCACACACTCTTGCTTACTCCATAAATTCATAACTTCAAGTAGATCTCATTCTACTCAAGAACATTGTTATTTTTCTGAAATCCTTTTCTATGAAAGGAACTTCAGAACTTACTTAAGTTTCATTAACTTGAATGAGAATCAGAAGAAGAAATATGCAGAATTTCTTTTCCAGGCAGTGATTTAAACCAAGGGACTCCAAACTTGGCAACTTTAAGACTTGTGGACTTCAATTCCCAGAATTCCTCAGCCAGCTCTGCTGGCTGAGGAATTCTGGGAGTTGAAGTCCACAAGTCTTAAAGTTGCCAAGGTTAGAGACCCCTGGTTTAAACCATAACTTTGATAATTGTACAGTTCTTATACACACACACACACTTCATGTTCAATCTCCTTTCATTCTGGAATTGTGTTTTAGAATGAAACCACTTGAGGGAGCTCCTCTACAAGAAAAAGCCAATGTTGCCCACAGTTATTGTGGTTCAATATTGATTTCATTTGTTGGAATAAATGTGATTCTCTCACGTTTTGTTATCCATTCACTGCTATGAAGTGCCAAGCATCATAACGGCCTTACAACTAGAAAGAGGGAGACATATGAACCTGTATAAATTGGCCCGTTATCTATTTTATGTATAGAAATAATTGCTTATTCCGGGCAAAGGGATACTTTAAATAAGACCCGGCTTATCTCTATCTTAACAATCACAGCAATCAGTTGCAGCTGAGCTCATGGAGACTGTCAAATGATTTGCTAGCAGGGGAATTGTTATTTTACCCCCAACTAGCGCAAGGCAACAAGACATATGCTTGCTGACCAGGTGCAGGTGGTTTTTTTTTTTTTGCAAAAGGCAACTGGACTTCCTTGGTTTTTTGGTGTTTTTTTGAAAATGTTTTGCTTCTCATCCAAGAGTCTGTAGAGATTCTCAGTCATCCAGGTTGTCCCAAAGGTGCTTTTTCAGGGGGCAACTGGACTTTCTTGTTGTTGTTTTTTTAAAGATTTTTTTTGTCTGAAGATCTCTATAGACCCGTGATGGCGAACCTATGGCACGGGTGGCACATGGAGCCATAACAGTTGGCACACGAGCGTTGTCGTAGCTCACTGCACTAACCAGCTGATTTTCGGTCCTACCAGAAGTTGGGGAATGGGCTGTTTCCGGCCTCCGGAGGGCCTCCGGGGGGATGGGGAAAGCTGTTTTCGCCCTCCCCAGGCTCTAGAAAGCCTACCGGGCCCACTATGCCATCATGTGCTAAAAGGGGGGGCACATGCGCAAGGGGGGGCACATTGAATTATGGGTATGGGCACACACATGGGCGACCTCGCCGTGCTCCCCCCGCTTTTGACACGCGATGGCAAAAAGGTTAGCCATCACTGTTATAGACTTTTAGCTATACAATTTGGGATGAACACCCTTGGAATCAGTGGTAAAATCTGAACTGGTTTGCTACTGGTTTGCTGGCCGTGCATGCAGAGTGCGTGCCAAATGCACACTGCGTGCGCATGCGCAGTGTGCACCAAGAGCGTACGGCATGTATGCATGTGCTGTACACACCAAAAGGAAGCTTGGGAAGGTAAGCAGAATAGCGAGGGGGGGAATCAGCTGTGCCCCGCGATTTAGCTTCGCTAGAAAGCAGGATTTCCTGCTTTCTCGTAAAGCTAAACCCCACAGCACAGCTGATCATCGGAAATACCAATTCAGAGGAACTGGTAGCTTTTTTAAACTACTGGTTCACCCGAACTGGTAGCTTATTTTTTTTTACTACCGGTTCGCGCGAACTGGTAGCATTTCACCCCTGCTTTGAATGGTGTAGGAGTAGGAATGGATTTTCAGAGGAAAAAAAATTGCAGACTACAGGAACCAGGAGCACCACTCAGGTGACCCTGAGGACACAGATAAACCTCCAAATGCTTCAACGACCCTCTAAAAGGACGCAAGTGACCAGCTGTCTGCAAGGAATATAAATCCTTCCCTTCCCCTCTATTCTGTCAGAGCTGAAGAACCTTCTTGGATGAGAAGCGAAACATCTTCAAAGAAAAACAAGAAAGTCTAGTTGTTGCTTGAAAAAGCACATTTGGGATTCTCATCCAAGAAGCTTCTTCAGTTCTAACTTGAATGATTGGGAATCTCCATAGATATTTGCTGGCTAGCTATTCAACTTTGTAGATATCAGCAAAAGTTTGACTAGCTAGTCAAAATTAGTGTTTTCAACAATACTTCAGGCAGACGAATGATGACACTTTCTGTTCGATCAAGTCTGATCCTCGGCGATTCTATGAACTGGCTTTCTCCACCGTTTCTGATCTGGTATGTCTGATCTCTGGTTCTTGTGTGACATTTGTGGGGATTCTGCTGGTGAAATTCTGGACCGGATGACAATCCTGACCTGACTCTTGGAGTTCTGGAGTGGATTTTGACTTGTCTTCTGAACACTCTTGTTAAAACTTTGCTGCTTGTATCCTTATGATTTATATTGATATTGTTTCCTGATTGCTTATTTACCCCATGACTATCATTAAGTGTTGTACCTTATGATTCTTGATAAATGTATCTTTTCTTTTATGTACGCTGAGAGCATATGCACCAAGACAAATTCCTTGTGTGTCCAATCACACTTGGCCAATAACAAATTCTATTCTATCTATTCTAACCACTCAGGCAAACTTCTGTTTTGGTTTTCATTCCTTGTCTGCTGTTATCTGCTCAGACTTGAGTAAACTACTGATTATCATAGCAACTGTGTGTGAGAGAGAGTATATAATTGAAACCAGAAGCAGGACATCTCCACAATCTTCCTTAAAAAGGGAAGATTGGAAACTGGATGAAAACTGTCTAGACTGGTTGGGTTGAGTGATGATTCTTTAAACCTGCCACCATCTCCTTAAGAGCCAGTGGAACCCTCTACCTCCCCCAAGGAAAACTTAACCATTGCCTGAACCCAATCTCATGTCTCCTCTCTTGACCATGAGGGTCATGTATCAAATATAGAGGTGGCCAACCTTACAATTATAAGAATGCTGAGCTTCAGTCACTGTAACCACTGTAACTTAGCTCATGACAATGTTTTGCAGAGGGGAAGAAAAACACAGAATATTAAAACATTCTGCCTGCAAAGGTTTCCCTGTTGCAGTGCAGATTCTTTTCTTTTAATCATGTTGAGTTTCTCAAGGGAATAATTAATTCCATTCCTACTTTTGAACAAAAAAAAATCCTCAATCATTCTTTAAGAACTATTGTGGGGATCAGGTGTCGTTCAGAAGCTTATATGCTACATTTACAAGTCTACAGCACTTTCTCAGTAACCATTTCTTAAGGGAATTCGGATTTGGAAATCCATAGGCTTGATCAGATCAATCAGAATGAAGAATGAGAAGCTCCTTATGAGGATTTAAAACCTAATATCTAGAAAAACTGCAAAGATCCAAAAGCCAAAGTGTAGTCTTCAAAAGATTGAATGAATTAGTTTGTCATTTGTTTTAAAAGCAAAAGCATTTAAAAGGAAAAGCACAAGACAGACACAGACTTCAGAGGATAATTAGAACTGCAGAAAAAACAATTACTACCAACCTGCCTTCCACTGAGGATCTGTATACTGCACAAGTCAAAAAGAGGGCTGTGAAAATATCTACAGACCCCTCACATCCTGGACATAAACTGTTTCAACTCCTATCCTCAAAATGACGCTATAGAGCACTGCACACCAGAACAACTAGACACAAGAACAATTTTTTCCCTAACACCATCACTCTGCTAAACAAATAATTCCCTCAACACTGTCAAACTATTTACTAAGTCTGCACTACTATTAATCTTCTCATCATTCCCACCACCCATCTCCTTCCACTTATGACTGTATGACTGTAACTTTGTTGCTTGTATCCTTATGATTTATATTGATATTGATTGTTTCCTGTTGCTTATTTGTACCCTATGACTATCATTAAGTGTTGTACCTTATGATTCTTGACGAATGTATTTTTTTCTTTTATGTACACCGAGAATGTATGCACCAAAGACAAATTCCTTGTGTGTCCAATCACACTAGGCCAATAAAGAATTCTATTCTATTCTATTTTACCTCATAATACTGGTATAGAAGACTCCACAATTCATAAACGTCTGAAAGAAAAATATGACAATAATACAACTGCTGAAAATCATGTTATTATGGGATCACATGTCAATGATTTTGAGAAGAAAGTTCAGTCTTCCTGGGTTTTCTGACTTTTTCTGCTACTCCCTAAAACTGACAAACCACAAAGACCTTGTCCTAATTTGAGACTGATGATTGACCTATAATTTCACAAATTAGCAGATTCAGTCTCAAAGAAGAATTTACCATTAAATTATCTCAAAATGTGGACCATTAATGAGTTGCTCTCCATGCATGTCAATTATTCTTGACACAGGCTAAGTGACAATGCTGTGTCATCAAACTTTTCCAAAAATCGTGTCAGCAATTTAAGGCAAAGACGATTATAATTTGCAGAAAACAAAGTCTCCAAAAACAGTACTCGCTGCACAACCAAGTACTTGGGTTACAGGGAGTTGATATTATCTGATACATTTCTCTTTGAATCATGATTCAATGGGAGCCAATGACAAATAACTCATATATTTCAGGATGTGGGCAGAAAAAAAGCACATTGGTTATTATGACATTAACAAAAATCCATTTTAGCTAGGATCATTATTGGGCCAACTCTAGACACCAAATAGGGTCACACACTATGCTAAACCAGGATTTTTGTAAACCCCAATGAACTGAATCACACTTTGCACTAAAGCAAAACCAAGCAAACTACTTTAAGTCTTAGACTTAATAAGTCATGTTATGAACAATGCATGAGTGGAACATTTTGTAAGTTTTTGGGCTCTGCAGAGTTTTCATTAGGCAATATGATATATGGAAAATCCTGTGTTGGAAAAAGGGGCTTCTTATCTGCAAAACTACTGCTTTATTCCTTCCTTCCTTCCTTCCTTCCTTCCTTCCTTTTTTCACTGTACAGGTAAGTTTTTCCCCCTTCTCGTTAACAATGGATATACTGTATTGCTATCACTATTATTTTAGGATTTTGTTCCTCTTTCTTTCTCTTTCTTTCTTTCTTTCTTTCTTTCTTTCTTTCCTTCCTTCCTTCCTTCCTTCTTTTTTTCTTTCTTTCTTTTGTCACTGTACAGATAAGTTTTATTTCAAGGTCGCGATATCATTTGAGAAATATTTATTAAGAAATAATTATTTACATGATGAAACAAAAGCATTTGAGCACTTTCTGTGGAAGGACAACAGACATCATACTCTGATGATGCCAGAGTATGAACTTCTCACTCAAGATATTTTCCAAGAATATCACCATCTCTAAATATCAGATAGTTATACCATCCAGTATAACTTTTGTACCCCGATACTCGGATAGTAGAACCTTCTCACCAACTTTTATACAAACTGGTTGAGTGTTTCCACCCTTGCTTTTCGAACCTGATCCAACCGCCACAACAGTGGCACCTTTCCTTGAGATTTTTCTGGAATCACGATTCCTTCTTTAGTTACTGTCCCAGCCACACATCTTTCAACCAGTACTCGGTCAAAAAGAGGAATAATGGTGTGGGAGTAGGAATGCCATGCTGGCTGTTTCCGACGCTTTCCTTCCTGGGTTCCTGCCGCTGCCCCGGCGTGTGCTCTCCCTGCTCTCGGTGAGGGAAACGTATTCCCAACTTTCTTGTAACTTTTTGAAATAATTATGCAGGAACGGACTGCAAAATCCTTGTAGAATAATGAAGAAAACGTTAGAAACACAGGAGAATGTTTCTCACTTGTAGGCTCTTCTCTAAAGATCTAAACAGCAATGTTATCTTCATGCCTATCAAACAGAAGTCCGGTTGCTAGTGACAAAGTAGGACACAATGAGGTAGCAATTAGTGTGCATGGTCTTCAAAGGAAGGCTACACACATTGATTCCCACAATTGTCTTGCTTTCTGTTCCTAGCGAGTCTCTGAGTTCAAATAAAACTCATTAATCTCAGCTTCAGTGATGCTTTGGTGGGCTGGGCTCAGCGGTGGGTTTCACATTTTGTTAGTACTGGTGCACCGCATGCGCGTGTGCCTGGTTCACATGTGTGCCCAGTTTGCACGCATGCCTGCCTTCCACACATGTGCCTGGCCTTCCACGCATGTGATTTGCTTCCACACATGCGCCTAGCCTCAAAAACGTGCCTAAATAGGATGGCATAGAGCAGGGGCAGGTGGGAATTTTAAATTATTTATTTATTTATAAATAAAGCTATTATTCTGTTCTGTTCTGTTCTGTTCTGTTCTGTTCTGTTCTGTTCTGTTCCCATTCCCATTCCCCTTCCCCTGTTCTGTTCTGTTCTGTTCTATTCTATTCTATTCCCATTCTCCTGTTCTGTTCTGTTCCCATTCCCATATTCTGTTCTGTTCTGTTCTGTTCTATTCTATTCCCATTCTCCTGTTCTGTTCTGTTCTGTTCTGTTCCCATTCCCATTCCCATTCCCATTCCCATTCCCATTCCCCTGTTCTATTCTATTCTATTCTATTCTATTCTATTCTATTCTATTCTATTCCCATTCTCCTATTCTGTTCTGTTCTGTTCTGTTCTGTTCCCATTCCCATTCCCATTCCCATTCCCCTATTCTATTCTATTCTATTCTATTCTATTCTATTCTATTCTATTCCTCTACTGTACTCTACTCCTATTCTATTCCTATCCCTATCCCTATTCCCATTCCCATTCCCATTCCCATTCCCATTCCCATTCCCAT
>WNWU01000007.1:37674270-37709130 GCA_012654045.1 Ptyas mucosa | reverse complement strand
CTTCCTTCCTTCCTTCCTTCCTTCCTTCCTTCCTTCCTTCCTTCCTTTCTTCCCTCCCTCCCTCCCTCCCTCCTTCCTTCCTGCCTCCCTCCCTCCCTTCCTTTTCTTTTTCTTCCCTCTTCATTCTCATTTCTTCTTCCTTCCCCTCTTTCCTTATTTTTCCTTCCTTGCTTTCTTCCCATCTTTCCTTCTTTTTCTTTGTCTTTCCTCTTTCCCTTTCTCCTTTCCTGTCCCTGTCAGTGCCCCCCCCCCCACTCCCCAAGCTCCATTTTCTCTGGCAGAGGCACTGCAGGCTGATCCTTTGCTGTTTCCAGGGTGGCCTTGCAGGCCAGATCTAAGCACCCTGCGACAGAGGTGGGATTCACTTACCTTACCTACCGGTTTGCAGATGTGAGCGCACGTGTGCGTGCTTTGCTCGCACATGCCACCTCTGTGCATTCACACGGCCTTCTGGGCATGTAGTCGCGCATTACATCTTGGCAGGTGGGCGGAGCCTCCTGCAGTCACCGCTACTGGTTTGCACGATCCGGAGAGAACCGGCTGTATCCCACCACTACCCCGTGGGCCGGATCTGACTCATGGGCCATGAGTTGACACCCCTGGTGTATAGCTTTAGACACAGCAGGGTAACCTACTGTGGAGAAAGCTAGCCTTACTCTGCCTTTACCAGTTTCATTGTGGTTGATTTCCAACAACGCTGTCGAAAGGGGGAAATATTCAAATAGCTTCCCCTCTTGTACTTCAGATGGTATGATCCACGATCTTCTCGCAGCAATGGGAATTTTAACAAGAGAGATCAGTCATCTGCTTTGATAAGAGTTGGCAAGGTGGATTTGAAGGATATAGCCTTGGTAAACCCACAGCAGAAAAGATCTCTTATGGCAGCTGATATCTGGACAGAAGCTTCCTGCCAAGGACGAAAAAATAAAAATAAAAATAACAAGCCACCTGGAAAAAAAAAGTTATGTTTTCATCATTCATAGCTACTGACAAAGTGACGTTAAAAAGCTTGTGGCTTAATATTCTTCCTCATTCCCTCTGGTTTGTTGAAAGCACTTTGAGAGCAGTCTATCAAGAAACGTCTGCAAATGTGAATTCCAATTTCATTTTTTTCATGAAGTAGGACATGACAAAAGGCTCTTTACACAATTTCCACAGAGAGAACATTGAGTTTACTATAATAACACTGCTTGTGACCTTCATGATGAAGTGTGTCAGTGCTTCCATTATTATAACCTCTATTTTTCAGGGGTTAATAACTTTGATGTAAAAATCTGCAGTTGTCTGAAGCTACATATGGAGTCCCGTATGACAAAAAGAAGGTATTTTACCTGCTCTTTAATCAGTTATGATTGGTTATGATAAATGTCATCCGTCCGTTCCCCCCCCCCAAAAAATAAGATCAGACATACAAAAAAAGAGAGATGTTATTTAAATAAGGCTGGCGGTAAACCGATGGATTTCTATACATTCTTATGCAATCGTTTTAAATGATTGTCTTCTACAATTGTTTTAATTACCGTATTTTTCAGAGTATAATGCACCCTTTCCCCCCCAAAAAAGAGGGTGAAAATCTGGGTGCGTCTTATACTCTGAATGTAGCCCCGCCCAGCTTCTCAAACGGAGGTTTCAGAGACTGAAAAAAGCATCAGAAAAAAAGCATCAGAAAAAAAGCCTCTAAACAGAGCTTCAGAAAAGAAGCCCCCAAAGAGAGCTTCAGAGGCTTTTTTTCTGAAGCTCTGTTTCGGAGGCTTTCAGAGGCAAGAAAAGAAAGTTTTTTCTGAAACGGAGTTTCAGAACTTTCAGAGGCAGGAAAAAAAAAAAAAGCAAGGCACAGAGCTCACAACCAAGGAACCTGTTGCTAAAATTCACCTCTGGGAACAGCTGATTGGGGGTATTCCGGGAGGCCGATCCACCTGCCAATCAGCTTTTTTCTTATTTTCCTCCCCAAAAAGTAAGGTGCGTCTTATACTCCGGTGCGTCTTATACTCCGAAAAATACGGTAGAATGAGAAATGAAATACAGGTAGTTGTTGACTTATAACAATTCATTTAGAGACTGTTTGAGATTACAACGGCACTGAAAAAAGTGATTTATGACCATTTTTCACATTTACAACCATTGTAGCATCCCATGGACATGTGATCAGACTTCAAACACTTGGCAGCTGGTTCATATTTATGACAGTTGTAGTGTCCCAAGGTCACGTGATCACCTTTTGCAACCTTCTGTTAAGCAAAGTCAACGGGGAAGCCAAATAACCATGTTATTGTTCTGACCTAGGCTTCCCAAAAGCACAAAGCCGACTCCTTGTCCGGATAAAACCCCTTTTATTTAGGTTAAAGGGAATTCCTCTCCAGCAAAGTTCCAGCCAACAGTCTTTCAAGAGATTTCACAACTATAGACCTTTATCAGGCTTGGAGAGTGCCAAGCCAATATCTTCCAAACGCCACTCTGTAGCAGACAATACTTGGCAAAAAGTCAGGAACAGATCTTCACTCTAATGAATTGAACTAATTGTCTCCTGCAAACTCCCCTCCTCTTTTGCTTCTCTTTATTCCCTATGGGAGGGGCCATTCACTGTCCACCTGTGATTTTACTCCTGAGTCGACCCTTGTTCCTTAGCTGTACCCTTCTCCTGGCAGCTCTGCGCATGCGCACACTGGGAACAGGCTCCAGCTGTTCTTCTGCCCCACTGACATCCGACTCCGAAGGCAGCTGATAACTGTCAGATGGCCCTGGCCCCATCTCTGCCTCTGACGCAGAGCCCTCATCCGAGCCTTCCACAGACTCCAGGACTGGCCCATGTTCCTCCCCAATCTCCTCACTGTCTGAGTCTGCCACCAGCTCCGCTGGCTGCTGGCGGGCCACAACACTCATGCCCTAGTCACCTCCCATATGGACTACTGTAATGCTCTCTACGTGGGGCTCCCCTTGAAGAGCACCTGCAGGCTCCAGCTGGTCCAGAATGTAGCCGTGCAGGTGATTATGGGCGCAACTCGTTACGCCCATGTAACACCTCTCTTGCACGAGCTGCACTGGCTCCCGGTGGTCTTCCGGGTGCGATTCAAGGTGTTAGTCATCACCTTTAAAGCGCTCCATGGCTTAGGACCTGGGTACCTACGAGACCATCTTTTGCCACCAATAGCCTCCCACCGACCAGTTCGTTCTCACAGGGAGGGACTACTTAGGGTACCGTCAGTCAAATCATGCCGACTGGCGACTCCCAGGGGGAGGGCCTTCTCTGTGAGGGCTCCAACCCTTTGGAATGAACTGCCCCCGGAGATACGGAATATCCCTGATTTCCGTGCTTTCCGCCGTGCCCTCAAGACCCTGATGTTCCAACAGGCGGGGCTAAACATGAACATGTGAATGATCTTTTAAAATGTACACCGCCTTGAGTCCTACAGGAGAAAGGCGGTATAGAAATATAATTAATAAATAATAAATAAATAAACACTTACTAACATAACAGCTGGAATGATTCACTTAACAACTGTGGCAAGAAGGGTTATAAACTGGAGCAAAACTTGCTCAACAACTTCTTACCATACTTATTAAGTGAATCACTGCAGTTGTTAAGTAACACGGTTGTTAAGTGAATCTGGCTTTGCTTGTCAGAAGGTCACAAAAGGGGATCATAAGACTCCGGGACACTGCAACCATCATAAATGCATGCCAGCATCCAAATTTTGATCATAATGATCACGGGGGTGCTGCAATGGTTGGAAGTGTGAAAAAAGTCATAAATCCTTCTTTTCAGTGCTGTTGTAACTTCAAACGGTCACTAAATGAATAGTTTTAAGTGGAGGACTATTGCATTCCTAGCTTATATAAGGAAGTCACATTCCCCAAATAGTCAAGAGCAGTAAAGACAATGTATAGACAAAACTGGGGATGCCATACATTTGGCTTGGTTATGAGATTTCATATATTACTGATGACCTGAGCGTGGACTAACAGAACGTCAAGCAGTCCGATTGTCCTCTTTTTACGAAAGGCGGATAGAGGCAGGGGTGAAATCCAGCAGGTTCTGATAGGTTCTGGAAAACCTGTAGCGGAAATTTTGAGTAGTTCGGAGAACCGGCAAATGCCACCTCTGGCTGGCCCCAGAGTGGGTAGGGAATGAGGATTTTGCAGTATCCTTCCCCTGAAGTGGGATGGGAATGGAGATCTTGCAGTATCCTTCCCCTGGAGTGGGGTGGGAATGGAGATTTTGCAATATCCTTCTCCCAGGAGTGGCGTGGGAATGAAGATTTTGCAATATCCTTCCCCTTGAGTGGGGAGGGAATGGGAATTTTGCAGTATCCTTCCCCCAGGAGTGGGATGGGAATGGAGATTTTGCAGTATCTTTCCCCTGCCGCGCCCACCAAGCCACGCCCACCAAGCCACACCACCAAGCCACACCACGCCCACCAAGCCACGCCCACAGAACAGGTAGTAAAAAAATTGGATTTCACCACTGGACGGAGGGGTGGAAAAACCATTGGAGCAGGGCATAACCGAGTGGCTGCCTGAACAGAAAGAGAGGGAAGGCGGTTGGGCGAGCAATATGAAAACAAAACATCAGATAATGGCTCCACATTAAGGGGCAGAAAAAACAAATCAACAACAACAACAAAGAGGCTTCTCTTCTTTTCCCTTCAAAAGGGCTGCCAGCTGAAAGGAATTTGTACTAAATTACAAGTTGTGGGTTGTGCTATGAAATCTATTTGAGAGATGGTAGAAGAGGCCAGAGGTCAACAGACTCATTTCGTAGAGGGCATATTTACTGAGGGCCTTTGAATGACAGGGTCAAAGTAAAAAAAAATAATAAAAAAAAATAAGCCAACCTATTATATGCACAGAATGGTTTGGAATGGAGTGTTGTGAGTGTTTTTTCCGTAGCGTTGCTGGACCAAAATATATTGAAAATGCCGTGGGATTACCGATTCAGGACTACGTCTGCAGAGGATTGAAACGTTGCTGTGTCCTCCATTAAATTTAAGCAAAGTCAGGCCTAGAATCCATATCTTTATACGAAAAAAAAAATAATCTTCCATTCCCCAGATGAAATGACTATATTTATTATATTGTTTACTATCAGGTGGAAATCTACTGTGCCTTATGATTTCCACTAGATGGTGGTAATGTTAGCTAACAGGTAAACATTGGTTCTTTTTAATGAAAGGACGGTAAGGTTTGTGTGGAAGCTATAAAAGGCTCTCCCCCCCTCAAAAGTTCTCCCATGTGTCGGGAGCTGTGTCTTGTGCCAGACATAGGTGTCCCTTTGTGAGAGAAAAAATTCCCTCCCAGTTGCTGTGCCTATTAATGATTTTTGGCTTAGATAATTGAATAAGCCAATCAGAGCGCAGCTCCTAGCTTTGAATCTTCCGGGCTTTTCTAACTGCCACTGAGACAGTATATAAAGAGCTGCTCGCCAGCAGGCAACTCAGTTCGGGGTCAGAGGCAAAGCTGAAGTCATTAAAGCCTCCTCCTTCTGAGGAAGAAAGACCCGGACTCTAATCGCACAGAGTGATGGCAGAAAGAGCTGACCGGACACCGCAAAAGGAAACTGACTACTGATCTTCTTTTAATAGACTTTGTTTTATTTACGTAAATAAAAACAGTTTAGTTTAAACTCTTCTGAGATTTGTCTGTTTGGTGAATTGTAAAGAGATAAGGTTGCGGTCTACCAACCCTCCATAACACCCTTCTTATTGAAATGGTGTCAAAATGGCAGAACACGTATCTTGACGTCACAACTCATAGAATCATAGACTCACAAGGCTAGAAAGGACCTTGGAGGTTGTTGTTGGAAGAAATATCCATCTGGTTCAGTTCCAAGCCGGGAGAAAGACGCTAGAAACATGACGGCTGACTGGAAAGACGGTTTAATGATGAAGCAGAACCACCTAGCACGCGTGATTCTGGTGCACATGGAGTTGAGAGTGAGGGGTATTTATACCTTCCCTTGGGCTTTGAACTTGAGCTTCCTGTTCCTGTGCAAGAATATGCATTCTAGTGGCTGTTGTACAGCTGGCTCTGTAGGTTGTCTGAGCCAAGTTTGGTTGAAGCTCGGTCTGCTGATGCAATGAAGGGGCTTGTTGGACAATTCCTATTGTGGGCTGGGGGCTAATCCTACCTTTGTTCAGACCTTGCTGCAGGGAATTTGCTTATGAATAGAGCTAGCTATCGCTTTATCTCTTAAGTGCTGACATCTGCTGTGGGCTATTAAGGAAGGTGGGGGCTGCTTTCTGTCTCCAAGAACACGTTTCTCAATTTCTCATCCAGGGAAATATAATATTCTGCCTTTTTAAAATGTTTCTCATTTAAATATTTCATTCTTCTAGGAGAGGGGTGGGTGATAACTTTCTATAAGGTCTTCTAGTCCAACCCCCTTCCCAAGGCAAGTGTCCTTATACCACCCAGGACAAATAGTTGTCCATTCTTTTCTTGAAAACACCCAGTAATGGAGCAGCACAACTTCAGGAAACAATTAATTGTTTCAGCAATTAATTGTTCTCACTGTCAGGAAAGAAGGACAAGATCTGTTTTCTCTCATGTACCACGGAGAAAAATGGACTTCAATTACAGAGGGGAAAAATAAGTGTAAAAACATTTCAACTTTCTAGTGGGAAGATGGCAGGCTCCTCTTTACATAAAATATCTAAGTCGTTTCTCATTCATCCAAGTCATGGTTGTCCCAAAGGTGCTTTTATTTTAAAGAAGCTTCTTGGATGAGAAGCGAAATGTCTTACAGAAAAACCAGAAAGTCCAGCTGCCTTTAAAATAAAAGTCTTTACAAAAATGTTTAAAGCAAACTTAAAGAGATCCATCTGTCCTCTAATGCTTTAATTTGGATTCCTGCTTTGAGCAGGCAATGCAGTGGCCTTGCCTGTCTAAATGTCACCTTCCTTCTCTGTGATTCTTGAATTCTAATCACACAAGTATAAAATCACAGCCATTCCAAAGGGGGGGAGGTTCGTTTCATTTTAAAACCTGTCCCCAAATGACACCCGTTCTTCTGGAAGACAAAGTAAAAGACGGACACCCTCGATATTGCTGAATTAAGCTTGTAACTTCTGTAACCACAAGGACTGCTGAACTGCAACCCTTTGAACTCAAATTCTTATGAAATATCTCTGAAAAGAAGCTATTGTGGATAGTTTGGAAGTGGCAGTGAGTGGGGGAGAGAACTTGGGTACATGTAGGACAGGATGTCACTGGTTGGGTATTTTGTTTCTCCCTTGGGATAATTTTTAGCGTAGCACTGAGTATAAAACGTTCATTCCACAATAGCCCCATTCATAGGGGAATTGTAAACACCAGAGAGATCTGGAACCTATAATATTGATTAACAGAATAACAGAGTTGGAAGGGACCATGGAAGTCTCCTAGTCCAACCCCCCTTCCATCAGGAAATCCTATATCATTTCAGACAAACGGCTGTCCAATCTCTTCTTAAAAATCTCCAGGAATGAAGCACCCATATCTTCTACATGGTGCAAAAAAGCTTTGCAGTTGTGCTGCCTTAAAATTAGAAACCTAACTTCACAAACTCAAAAGAAGTTGAAGAATCTTGAGAAAATGTACCTTTGCTGCAAAAAGCCACTGAGAAACATTAATATCAGGGCTGGAAAACTATTTTTATTTTTATTTATTTATTTGTCGAGTACGTATTAGATAATATATATAAGTATAAGCATGAATTGAATACATAAAATGAATACAAATAAAGGGAACATTAGGACAGCTGGTGCTCTTATGCACATCCCTTACAGACCTCTTAGGAATTGGGGTGAGGTCAGCAGTAGCCAGTCTAAGGTTAAAATTTTGGGGGTTTGGGGATGAAACCACAGAGTCAGGTAGTGCATTCCAGGCATTGACCACTCTGTTGCTGAAGTCGTATTTTCTGCTATCGAGTTTGGAGCAGTTCACTTTAAGTTTGTATCTATTGTGTGCTTGTGTATTGTTGTAGTTGAAGCTGAAGTAGTCATTGACAGGTAGGACATTGTAGCAGATGATTTTATGAGCTATGCTTAGGTCATATCAAAGGCGGTGTAGTTCTAAATTTTCTAAGCCCAAAATTTCAAGTCTTTTAACTTCTTTTAATTTTAATTACTTGAAGAAGTGAGTTTGTGCTCATTTAAATTATTCATTTTACCCCATTACAATTATCTCAAAACGTGTTCTAAAAAAACCCCTATTTTTTTTTTTTTTAAAAATGGTTTGGGTATATGGTCTTCAAAAAATGTTTCTGGAAAAAGAGATGCTAACAGCTTTTTCAATTCTTATTTATGCAAAGAAATTGTTCCGTTGATGTGTCTAGTTCCCTTTCCCTATTTTGGGAGTTATATAAATAGTAACTAAAACAAGAAAGTGGAAGTAAGCCCAGACAAGATATTTTCTAAAAACATAACTACCCAGAATCTACTTAAAGCTTGATCAACTTCTGATTAATTTGCATTTAGCTGTTTGTAACTAGACTAACTTATAATTTCCAAATTTCTCTCTCTCTCTTTCTCTCTCTCTCTCTCATCTTTCCATCATCTATCCATCCATCCACATCTAGCTGTACAATGCACACTGTACATCCCTCCATCTCTCTCTCTCTCTCTCATCTTTGTATCTTCTATCATCTATCCATCCATCTATATCTAGCTGTCCATCTCTCTTTCTTCTCTATCATCTCCCTCCCTCTTTCCCTCTCCCTCTCTCTCCCTGTTTCTCTCTCTTTCTGCAAAATACAGTGCAAAAAAAAAAGAACTATTTTTTTCCAGCTGCTTTTCCATATGTAAAAGAGTCTCTGAGGATTTTACTTTGCTAATTGTTGCTGACTATAGGGAGTGATGCTCATCTCCATTTCAAGGGCCATTGAGGCAGCGCTGTCTGAAGACATTTCTGCAGTCATGTGACCAGCATGACATCAGAGGTCAGAGAGCACTGTTACCTTCCCACCAAAGTGGTACCTATTTATCTACTTGCATTTGCATGCTTTCGAACTGCTAGGTTGGCAGGAGCTGAGGTGAGGATGGGAGCTCACCCTGTCACCTGGTGCTCGGTTCTCAAGCTTAGCATCTTAACCACTGAGCCACCACATCACTGTCTTTTCCATAGGATAAACAGAAAGAAAGGTAAGAAAAGAGTCAGTTTCTTTCCTCCTTTTTTTTCTCTATAGGACATTTCCAAGGCTGTCCAGTTTGTGGGGGGGAAAAAACTCAAGACAAAGGCTGATGCAGGCATTATGACTTTCCATCCATTCTAACATGCAACATTCTAAATATTTTAGTTTGTTATCACAGAAGCAGAACCAGAATTATAGAGAAGATGAGAGAAGGCCGACTCCACTGGTATGGACATGTCCAGAGAGCAGCACCTTCCACCATGGCCAAGACTGCTTATTAACTAGAAGTCAATGTCCACCGACCCCACGAGTGTCCAAGCCAGAGATGGCAAGACACCATCAACAAAGATATGCAAGCTTTGGGCCTGCGCCCTGGAGACTCAGCTGACCACGCAAAGTGGGGTTCAAGGATCCGAAAAGCAGACCCTGTAGTTATGGGAATACGCTAGGAGGAAGAAGAAGGAGGAGGAAGAGGGGGGAAGGGGGGAAGGAGGAAGAGAAGAAGAAGTATGGGAGGGGGAGAAGGAGGAGGAGGAGGAGGAGAAGAAGAAGAAGGATGGGAGGGGGAGGAGGAGGAGGAGAAGAAGGATGGGAGGGAGAAAAGGAGAAGGAGGAGAAGAAGGAGGAGGAGGAGGATAGAAGTGGGGGAAAGGAGAAGACGAAGAAGGATGGGAGGAGGAGGAGGAGGAGGAGGAGGAGGAGGAGGAGGAGGAGAAGAAGGATGGGAATGGGAGGAGGAGGAGGAGGAGAAGGAGAAGGATGGGAGTGGGAGGAGGAGGAGGAGAAGGAGGAGAAGAAGGAGGAGGAGGAAGATGGAAGGGGAGAAGGAGGAAGAGAAGAAAAAGAAGTATGGGAGGGGGAGAAGGAGGAGGAGAAGAAGAAGGATGGGAGGGGGAGGAGGAGGAGAAGGAGAAGGAGAAGGAGGAGAAGGAGAAGGAGAAGGAGAAGGAGAAGGAGAAGGAGAAGAAAAAGAAGATCACAGAACCAGAACATTATAAAGTATAAGACCGCTTTGGGTATCTTCTCTAATACATGGAGCAGGGAAGAGGCCTGTAGTGTATGGTTTAAAAAAAATCAATTTCCCCCCATGCAGTGCTTTGATTGTATCATTAAGGTCACCTTTAAGACTTGTTTACCACACTCTGCACAAATCCCTGCCTAATGTCAGGAGCAAAGTATCAGGACCACACGTTAAGTTCCAGTTAAGCTGATTTATTGTTCATTCCTGAACTCAAGAAACTAACCAACTACGGTAATGGTCAGCACTAAATTGACGCTAGATAAGAGTCAGTGGAATTCAAGAGGGGCTGGACTTACACCGCTTGTGGAAACGTAACAACTCCAGGTTGATTCCTCTCTTGACTCTCAGACCAATCACAGGTTTCATGCTCCATCTGAACAAAAATATGTTCTGCTCATAACTAGAATTGGGGGAAAAAATGACATTAAAAAAGATGAAACTGTTTAATTTTTCAGCAGAAACAGGATGAAAATTGCAGGACAATAAACATTTCCGATGTGTTGAAGAATGTTCAGTTTTTACAGAAATAGTGGTGAATTTTGGAGCTAGAACGAAGCTTGCATATCTTATTTGGGGGGAACAATTAAATGACATTAACGTTTACCATGTTTGTGATGTCCCAGGGTCACGTGATCCCCTTTTACGACCTTCTGACAAGTAAAATCAATGGGGAAGCCAGATTCACTTAACAACAGGCGTCACTAACTTAACAACTGCAGTGATTCACTTAACAATTGTGGCAGGAAACATTGTAAAATGGGGAATAGCTCCCTTAACATACATCTCGCTTAGCAACAGAAATTTTGGGATCAATTGTGGTCATAAGTTGAGGACTACCTGCACTATTGAATGGTAAGTCATTTTATTTTATCGTCCACATCAGGGGCGTCAAATTTGATTTCACTAAGGGCCGCATCAGGATTGTGTTTGACTTCGGGAGGGCAGGGTGGGCATGGCCAGCTTGATATCACTCGTGTCGGGGGCACCTGTAGTGGCCCGAGGGCTCTGCCAGCGAAAACGGGCTCCCGAGCTCCATTTTCAGCTGCAATGGCCTCCTGCAACCCTCTGCCAGTGAAAACAGAGCTTGTGGGCGGGGTGGGGGAGCGTATGCTCCATTTTAGCTCGCAAAGGCACCACGGGCTGGTCCTTTGCTGTTTCCAGGTTGGTCCCACGGGCCAAATCTAAGCACCCCATGGGCCGGATCCGGCCCCTGGGCCTTTAGTTTGACACCTCTGGTCTACGTTAATGACATCTGCAGACCAGAATTGGGTTTCAGCAGGTTCTGGAGAACTGGTAGCGGAAATTTTGAGTAGTTTGGAGAACCGATAGTAAAAATTCTGACTGGCCCCGGCCCCATCTATTCTCTGTCTCCTGAGTCCCAGCTGATTGGGAGGAAATGGGGATTTTGCAGCATCCCTCCCCTGGAGTGGGGTGGGAATGGAGATTTTACAGTATCCTCCCCTTGCCACGCCCACCAAGCCACACCACGCCCACCAAGCCACACCCACAGAACCGGTAGCAAAAAAATTTGATACCCACCACTGCTGCAGACCCTAATGTGCTGGAGGAAAAAAAAAATCCACAACACTTCTACTGTTCATCAATGGCAAATAGTTTGAATTAAAATCTTCCAATGATTTCCCTTGGCTGTTCAGAACGGACCAAAGTACATTGAGTTGGGCCTCTGGTGTCTTCTTTTCCAATATAGCAAAGGACTCCTTGAGGACCTGTGAACTTGATGAGAAAGCCACTTGATTTCACTGTTTCTACTTTCCCGTTTCCCTTTTTGGATTTATGCAAACTGGAAATCCCATTGCAAGTCTTTAGCGCAAAAGGGGCATCCTTCATTTTTCTATCGGTTCCGTTTTAATCAGAGGAAGGAAAACGTGCTTTAGAATTCCTTCCCCCGCTCCCCAAAAAAAGAGAGAGAACTTGGATGAAATTCCCAAGGGCAGAATTTGATCTGATTTTTATTACAAAAAAACCAGCGGATATTATCCTGACTCTCATTGCATAATAATGTCTTCAGCAGCCTGCACAATACCTGGATTCCCACCCTTTGTTTAAATCCCAAGGGAAGATATTATGAGAGAATGTTTCCCATAAGGTTTTGCAATTGGCAAATGTGAGCTACAAGGGAACCTTCAGAGGGATAGGAAGAATTTACAACAGAAAATAACAATAACACCAGCAATATCCTTCAGCACCTCCAGCAATAAATCTAACTCTGGAGGGGGCGGGGAATTAAACACGACCAAGAGAAATTTGAAAGATATTCTCAAACACCCAGAAGCGGAAAAAGTCTTAACGGGGTTGCAAGACAGATTTTCATTTATTACCACTTTTACAGACGCTCGAATCTTTCTACAGCTCTCCAAAAGCATCAGATTTCGCATGAAGTCCCTGTTGCATTGTTTTGCATCAAATTTGTGTTCTTTTGTAGGGATCCAACTTCAATTTAGAGAGCCAAATAACTATCCCCCCCCCAAAAAAGCCTTCTGTATTTTGGATTTAGCCTCTATCCCTGGAAAACAAGAATATAATTTTGATTTTACTGAAAGATTATCTTCCCTTCTGGTCCATGGACTGTTGTCCTATTGAAGCAGGCATTTGTGATGGTGATGGCTAAAGAGATGGACCAAAACTTGGGAGATTCAGCTTTAAATCTTTCCTCAGCCTTGGCAACAGTCACGAGCTCTCTAAACGCCTGTCGCATAGAGTCATTTTGATGCAAATAAAATTGAAGGATTGAGATTCTATTTTGTAAAACATTTTACGTTTTTGAAGGAAAGGAAGGATGCAAACCTAACCAAAAATTGATACAAGCAGCAGATTAATGGTTGAGCATCTCCAGCAAAAATCATAATCCTGCCTGTTAACTGATGCTACCCCAACCAAATGTGAAGCCACTTGAATTTGAGCCTTTAATACAGGGGTGGGTTCTAAATTTTTTTTACTACCAGTTCTATAGGCATGGCTTATTTTGTGGGTGTGGCTTGATGGTCATGTGACAATTCTTTAGGATTTAACAGAGGTACTGGTCTACCAGGCTTTTAACTGCTTGCAGAGCTCTACCAGTCTACTCATTTATTTTTGGAGGCACCGGTCTACTCATTTGTTTTTGGAGGCACCGGTCTACTCATTTGTTTTTGGAGACACTGGTCTACTCATTTGTTTTTGGAGGCACCGGTCGACTCATTTGTTTTGGAGGCACCGGTCTACTCATTTGTTTTTGGAGACACTGGTCTACTCATTTGTTTTTGGAGGCACCGGTTGACTCATTTGTTTTTGGAGGCACCGGTCGACTCATTTGTTTTGGAGGCACCGGTCTACTCATTTGTTTTTGGAGACACTGGTCTACTCATTTGTTTTTGGAGGCACCGGTCTACTCATTTGTTTTTGGAAGCCCCAGTCTACTCATTTGTTTTTGGAGGCACCAGTCTACTCATTTGATTTTGGAGGCACCGGTCTACTCATTTGTTTTTGGAGGCACCAGTCTACTCATTTGTTTTTGGAGGCACCGGTCTACCACCACACTGCCTTTTAACACTGATCAGCTGTAGGGCGGCCCTTTGAAGCCCTGCGGCAAGAGTTTAAACAGTTTCTTTCCTTTTAGCCGATCAGCTGGGATTCAGGAGGCAGCAATAGATTGGGGGTGGGGACAAATAAAAGGTAAGAATAACGCGGGGGGGGAGGGCCGAACAAAGAGAACAGGTTCGGTGACATCATATCGTCACTGCTACCGGCTCAGCCGAACCGGGCTGAACCGGGAGGAACCCACCACTGCTTTAATACTATTTGATAGTACTATAGCGAGCCGTGGTGGCACAGTGGTTAGAATGCAGTATTGCAGTCCGACTGCCAGCATTTGATTCTCCCCAGCTCAAGGTTGACTCAGCCTTCCATCCTTCCGAGGTTGGTAAAACGAGGGCCCAAATTGTTGGGGGGCAAGAGGCTGGCTCTGTAAACTGCTCAGAGAGGGCTGTAAAGCTGTGTATAAGTCTAAGTGCTATTGCTAATCATTGTTATTGAACCTGAATGAGGTTTCTTTTGCTTCCCGGGTTGAAAGCGAGGAAAGGGGGAGGAATTGATTCACTGTCAGGCGTGTCCAGTGTTGGATGGACTCGTGTGTCTGTGTATGTGTTGGGGGGTGAAGGTTGAAAGTATAGCAGGACTGTTTATTTAGAGGCACTGAATGCTATGCAGAATAATTATTTCTCTGTCCATAGGGAGCCCACCAGCGGCTTGGTCTTGGGTGACCCTCCTTGGAGAGAGTAATTGTGTGATTCACCTACAGAGTTCTTGTGAGGAATATGGTTCACATCCAGCAGATAAAGTCACTCAGATTAACATTGCATCGGATTCCAGCTGTGGTGCAAGGCCAGTGGAGGTTACAGAGGTTTAGTCTTGCTAATCTGGGAGGATAACCAGGATCCCTTTGAATGGTACAATGGCCTAGAGGTGGAGCTCTTGCCTCACAATCAGGAGGCTGTGAGTTTGATCCTAGGTAGAGACAGATATTTCTCTCTAGGGAGACACTGAGAATATATCTGCTAAACAAAACTCCGCATCGGCAACAGGAATGGCATCCGGCCAGTAAACACTCAGCTCCATTCAGTTGCCCAGACTCCACCCCGCAAGGGATTATGGGGTCGTTAAATGATGATGATGATGATAACCAGGATCAGAGGTGGGTTTCAGCAGGTTCTGACCAGTTCTGGAGAACCGGTAGCAGAAATTTTGAGTAGTTTGGAGAACCGGTAGTAAAAATTCTGACTGGCCCCGTCCCCATCTATTTTCTGCCTCTTAAATCCCAGCTGATCGGGAGGAAATGGGGATTTTGCAGTATCCTTCCCCTGGAGTGGGGTGGGAATGAGGATTTTAAAGTATCCTTCCCCTGCCACACCCACCAAGCCATGCCACGCCCACCAAGCCACACCCACAGAACCAGTAGTAAAAGAATTTGAAACCCACCACTGACCAGGATCCTTTGAACCTGAGGAAGCGGACAGGGTTTTTGTAGCTCTTAGTTGGGTCACTTCTGTGTTAGATCCTACACCTTCTGGCTGGTCAAGGCTGCTGTTAGGGTCTGGGCAATCATTATTTATTTCTTGAGGGAGGGTTTAGTCCTGCACCTTTTCCCACTTGGGTGGAAAGAATATCTTTCTGGGTGTTTGAGAATATCTTTCAAATTTTTCTTGGTCAAGTTTGATTTTTTCCCCCCTCTCCCCTTTCTGGATTACGTTAACATTTATGAGTTATATTATCTTGGATGATATATTTTATATATATAGTGATTGTAATTTGGTTTTAATTGACTTTATGATTGTTTGCTACCCAAAATCATTTGTTTGAGATGGGCAGTTATACAAAGAGAATAAATTAATAAATAAATAAATTACAGTTGATCACAAACAGAACTCTGTCCTACTAATGCTTTGCTCTTTATAGTATCATTATAGTGTCATTAAATGTCAGAAATTCAGCTGATTAGTGGTGAGCGAACCATTTAGGGCGGATAATTTATGCTTTTAGAACAAGCAATTTGGAGTCCTCGGTTACTAATACATTGTCATTATGGAACGTTTTCTGCTAATATGAAATCATTTCGGAGGTGGGTTGAATTAATTAGGTGTGATTAGGACCCTTTTACTTTATGAAGAACACATTAGACCTAAACTGGGTAGAAGAATGCATTCATGTATATTGGCTTCACTCGTATCTTGAATGCATTACATAGTCTTAACATAAGCTGTAGGCTATGTCTTTAAGACCTTATCTACAGATGTATCTGCAGGAAGGTGGTTAAGATAGTGGCTACTACCATGACATCAACACCCTGCTCTTTTTTATATGAATCATGACAGACTGACACATACACACATAAAGGGGTGGGACCAGGCCGATCCTGAGGGAAGCGTCAAGCATATCATCAGTCTCAAACTCCTTTGTGCCGCAAAGATCTACGTCCACCATGATCCTTACCTACCACCAAATTGTTTTGACCATTAGTTGTTCAGATTCTTGTAGACCAGTGGTGGGTTCCTCCCGGTTCAGCCCGGTTCGGCCGAGCCGGTAGCAGTGACTATATGACATCACCGAACCGGTTCTCTTTGTTTGGGAGCTGGGTCCTCCCGCCCCCCCCACATTATTATTACCTTTTATTTGGCCCCGCCCCCAATCTATTCGCTGCCTCCCGAGTCCCAGCTGATGGGCTAGAAGGAAAAAACCTGTTTAAACTCTTGCCACGGAGCTTCAAAGAGCCGCCCTAGAGCTGATCAATGTTAAAAGGCAGTGTGGTGGTAGACCAGTGCGCTCAGAAAACAAATGGGTAGACCGGTGCCTCCAAAAACAAATGAGTAGACCGATGCCTCCAAAAACAATTGAGTAGACTGATGCCTCCAAAAACAAATGGGTAGACCAGAACGCTCCAAGAACAAATGGGTAGACTGGTACAGCTCTGCAAGCAGTTAAAAGCCTGGTAGACCAGTACCTCTGCTAAATCCTAAAGAATTGTCACATGACCATCAAGCCATGCCCACAAAATAAGCCACGCCCACAGAACCGGTAGTAAAAAAATTTAGAACCCACCCTTGTTGTAGACAGCTTAAGCTTGCAATAAACCCTTATATTCATTTGAACTGCCTAGACTCCTGATTTTCTGCATTTGACGTTAATCTGTGGGCACAAAGAGACTCCAAACTGTTTGGAGACTCTAAACATATTTGACGCCTCCCTCAGGCTCTGCCTAGTCATCTCCTACGCTCTGTTATCTTTGTATTAAAAGGCATGGCCAAAATTTTGGAACTGGTATTTCAGCTGCCAAAAAGTGATGGTCTCTTTGCATTGGTATGTTCCTGCACTGGCCCAGCAATTAATTACTGAAGATATCAGCAGAAAATTGATATTAGGGTAATGGGCACTAAGTTATAGCTCTTTGAAACGAGTCATTGAGAGCAAATGTAGTGTGGCAAAATGTTTGTAACATCCTTTGGCCTGAGGAGAATCCAGAAACAGGATCATAGAATTTACTGAATAGCTATCAATCGTTTACTTTTTCCTCAGCTCAATCTAAAAAACAAAACAAAAAAATTCTCTCAAAATGCTATTATTTTAGCGAAAAAGTTAGGGTAGACATCAATGTATGCTATCTTGTCTGTCAGAAGAAAGGCAGAATTCAGATGAAACAAATATTTCTGAGCAGGCCCAGGATTACAGTGAAGTTTCTCTCCTTGACTCCCCTTTAAATATTTTCCTTTCTTCTACTCTAATGAAAACCAGGTGACATATCTATTTTTCTCCTACTTTTTGCTCTAGTAAAGGCTAGGGTTCTGAGGGATGGGATGAAAGTCTCCACGTGACCACTAGAGGTCAGCAAACTGCCAGCACTTTCTGTGTTTCCTTTACCGCTATCTAGGGGTCAAGTTCCAGATTTTTGCAGCTGGGATCTAAGCGCTCTTGGATAAATCTGTCAAGGCTTATTGACTTAGCAAGAGATAATATTATATTCTGTTGGTATTAAATGGTATTGTGCTGGAAAACTTCTTAAATTCTATTGTAGTTAAAATGATGCAATTGTTGGGGGGGGACTATGGCACCTTAAATCTGATCCTCATTTGTCTAAATTTTTGTGGAATTTAAACATTCCTAAATATAGGAGAAAATTTCCATTTCTTCACTTGAATTCCGTATCACCAGCATTCCTGGATGGAAAGTGTAGAATAAGTGCACATTTTTATTGTATCTTTCGGGAACTGAAAGCAATAGGAAATATTTATTTTCTTTTACCAGGTTAACACTACTAAGCATTTAACATCCAGCTGCCTGCAATTACTGCGAGTTCAATTCTCATCAGGCTCAAGGTTGACTCAGCCTTCCATCCTTTCTAAGGTGGGTAAAATGAGGACCCGGTTTGTGGGGGCAATAAGCTGACTTTGTATAAAATATACAAAAGTATGAAGGCTATTGCTTAATGCATTGTAAGCCGCCCTGAGTCTCCGGAGAAGGGCGGCATATAAATATAAATAAATAAATATAAATAAATAAATAAACACCTAGAATGGATAACACCTTTATCTAGAACGGAGGTGGTATTCAGCAGGTTCTGACCAGTTCTGGAGAACCGGTAGCAGAAATTTTGAGTAGTTTGGAGAACCGGTAAATACCACCTCTGACTGGCCTCACCCCCATCTATTCTCTGCCTCCCGAGTCCCAGCTGATCAGAAGGAAATGGGGATTTGGCAGTAACCTTTCCCTGGAGTGGGTTGGGAATGGAGATTTTACAGTATCCTTCCCCTGCCACACCCACCAAGCCACGCCCACAGAACCAGTAGTAAAAATTTTTGAATCCCACCACTGATCTAGAAGTATGTTTATTTATTTATTGTTGTATACTTGTAATGAAGAATGAATATCCTGAGCAATGATTTTGCTCTGACTGCCCTTTGTTGTGTCCTAATTCAATATTTTAGGAATGATCTTTTGTGAATAGATTACAGCCCTTGAAAATCTAATTTAGAAAAACTTCAATTGAACAAGTAACCTTTTACCAAACGTTGGATGCAAAGGACAAATTTGCATCAGGACTTCTTCCCAAAATAAATGCACTAAATCCTATTTGTAGCAGTACGAGTGATTCAATTACAGATCATTATTTTTGTCAATTTCCATCATTTGCATACATATACAAGTTGCCTAGAGAATCCGGAGAGCTAACAAGGCTTAAAAATACCACAGCATGAAAAGAAGATAACAAAGGAATATAATATATCAAGTCAGGAGGCAAACATTAGACCTCATATACCGTATTTTTTGGAGTATGCTCCAGACTATAAGACACCTACCATTTTTGGAGTGAAAAACAAGAAAAAAAAATCTGCCTCTGCCTCTGCCTCTGCCTCCCAGCAATTTGCCTCCTTGCAGCAAACGGCAAACAGCCTGCTTTAGTTTCATTGTCATTTTCAACACAGTTCTGATTAGCACAAGAAAAAAAATCTGCCTCCCAGCAATTTACCTCCTTGCAGCAAACAGCGGAGGCCTGCATGGCAATAGGCAATGGCAATCCCTGCAGCCTGAAACAGCTGAGGGTCGGGAGGCCGATCCAATTGACAATCAGCTGCTTGTGCTAATCAGGCTGTGCTGAAGCTGACATGGGCTGTTTGCTGCTTGCTGCAAGGATATAAATTGCTGGGAGGCAGAGGCCAGTGGGTGGGCAGAGCTACATTCGGTGTATAAGACGCACCCAAATTTTCATCCTCTTTTGGGGGGGGGGGGGGGAAGTGTGTCTTATACTCCGAAAAATAGAACAGACTCATATACTGGCCAGTATATTCATGGCTTTCGACCATCCAGATCACAAAAAGAGGGGTACTCTTCTTTAGAACCGGTGCTGTCACAGATTGGAGAATGATGGAAGATATTTGGAGCCGGGTGGCCCCAAATCCATAGCTGCTCACTCTTGATCTACCCAAGTCACCTTATTCAAGGTTGACTCAGCCTTCCATTTTTTTGAGGTAGGTAAAATGAAGACCCGGATTGTGGGGGCAATAAGCGACTTTGTATAAAAAGAGAACACCGCTTGGGGGGGCCAACAGCCCTCCTAAGCAGGTATATACAAAAGTATGAAGGCTATTGCTTAACGCAGCGGTTCCCAAACTGTGCGCCGCGGCTCCCTGGGGAGCCGCGCTATCGTCATAAGGGCGCCGCGAAATATTCCGCCCGCTGGGTCTAACGTCTAATGCGCATGCGCAGTTGCAAGTCGGATTGCTTATGGGAGCCGCGCAGTTGCAAGTCGGATTGCTATGGGAGCCGCGAACCCAAAACGATTGGGAACCTCTGGCTTAACGCATTGTAAGCCGCCCTGAGTCTCCGGAGAAGGGCAGCATATAAATCAAAACAATAATAAATAAATAAATAAATAAATAAATAAATAAATAAATAAATAATCCCCATCTAGTTCCCCACAGCCTGCAGACATGATAAAGTACCTGAATGGCATTACAGGGCTGAAATATATAACTGGTTATCATCAGTGCACTAATGAAAGCTAACCTGTGGTGCAGGATGACCTCATTCAGAAGCGTCACATAAATGCTAAAGAGGAGTGAGGAAACTATCAATGATCAGTATGTAAATAATATAAAATGGCTTATAGCAAGCAAACGGTGTAAATTAAAATTTAATGGGCGCTCAAGAGGAAAGGGTGCCTTCCAGAAGTGGGCGTCACATACTGTAACAACCGGTTTGCCCATAACCGAAAATGTGAGCGCACGTGGCATCGAAAAACCGGTGATTATATAGGACGTGATAATGCCAGGGCGAGTGGGAGGGTCCAGCTGCGGGTCGGAACTACAGGTTCACCTGAACTGATCCGAACTGGTAGCAGCCCACCACTGGTGCCTTCTCCACCTTTGTAGAAGATGACCAGGCTGAGCCTGAGGGCAGGGTCAAATATGTCATTAGTTTGGAGTTGCTGCACTCTCACAAGAGACCTAACTCCGGCTACCCGTGTATTCCATTGCCTCTTATCTAGGGCCAATTTGCCTTGACCATTAATAGATCAGATTCTTCTGTATACATAGCATGAAATAAACTTGTAGTACGTTTGAACTCGTTCCTGCTTTCTTGCACCTTCCCCCCCAAAATAGTCTTTCAACCAGAGATTTTACTGAACAGCAATTCTGTTTCCTTCTTATGATTAGCCTGGCAGGTTTTACAGTATCTATAGCATGGGGGAGGTTATAGCCAGCAATCCTAGCACACTGAAGTTCACTCTTGCATTTCATTTCTTCACCTATAATAGATACCTGATCCCTAATCTTCCTCTGTTGAGCATTTTCCTTTGTCCGTGCACTGTCAGGATGACTCCATCTCACCGAGCCTGTTCTCCAGAATCTGAAGAGGGAGATATTGGATCCTATGATGTATACCCTACCTTTCTGTAGAAGCCCAACCTTCTCTTTTCCAGTTTCCTATCACAACAACAGTGACTGGCCCCAATTCACCGAGCATGTTTCCATAACTGAAGATGAACAAAAAACCAAATTTCTCTTCTTCGAGTGCAATTCCTTAACTACTAATGTAGAAGTTTTCTGTGTGTTCCTCTATCGATAGGATGGTCCTCATCCTATCAATATAATCCTCAGACTTATTTTCTCCAAAGAACCTACAATTCTCAGGCTTTCCAGCCTCAGTCATTCTTACTCTTGAGGTCCTCATGTATGAACTTGAAGGAAATGCCTTCAAGAGAGTAGAATGGGGTCATGCAGTTTTTAAGTCACAAATCAGGCAAATGATGCTATAATTGCTCTAGCAATTAAAAAACAAATCTAATGAACATATCTTAATTTTTCAGTTTAATTTTAATTTCGCAGCTTATTATTGCACTTGTTTTGATTTTTTTTTTTTACATTTTGTTTGCTGCCCAGAGTCACTTAGTGAGATGGGCAATAATGCTAAATAAAACAAAGTAAAGCAAAATAAAATAAAATTTTCTATTTGCATTTTTGCTCTTAAAAGCTGTGGATTAGATTTCTTATGATTTGCTGCCAAAACTTTTTAGAACGATGAAGTCCAGATTGTCAGTTAAAAATGGGAAGGGCTGTGCGCCAGCCATTTCTTGTAATTAATATTATCATTTTTTTGTTGTTATGAAAAATATAGGAGAGATTAATGGCTTATGTTATTAGACTAGGTTTTCACTATATCCAAATTGGTTTTTTTATTGAAATGAGGGTGGGGAATCTTTTTCATCCTGAAGGATGGAATCCTTTTCAGGAATCACATAAAAGGAGGAGACCTTGCAGACTACAGGAACCAGGAGCACTACTCAGGTGACCCTGAGGACACAGATAAACCTCTAAGTCCGTGATGGCGAACCTATAGCACCCAGCACCCTCTCTGTGGGCACTCGAGCCGTCGCCCCAGCTCAGCTCAGCTCCACCACGCATGAGTGTGCGCCTCCTGCCAGCCAGCTGGTGTTCAGGTCTCTACCGCACATGCGCAGGGGGGACATGCGGGGGGGGCACATCCATGGGGCGCATGGATGGGGGCGGAGTGCATGCAGGGGAGCGTGTGTGCACGTTGCATTTTGGGGGTTCGCGTGTGCGCTTTGGGCACTCGATCTGGGAAAGGTTAGTCATCACTGCTGTAAGTGCTTCAACGACAGGGGTGGGTTCTAAATTTTTTTACTACTGGTTCTGTGGGCGTGGCTTATTTTGTGGGCATGGCTTCATGGTCATGTGACAATTCTTTAGGATTCAGCAGAGGTACTGGTCTACCAGGCTTTTAACTGCTTGCAGAGCTATACTGATCTACCCATTTATTTTTTGCAGGCACTAGTCTACCCATTTATTTTTGCAGGCACTGATCTATTCATGTATTTTTGCAGGCACTGATCTACTCATGTATTTTTGCAGGCACTGGTCTACCCATTTATTTTTGCAGGCACTGATCTATTCATGTATGTTTGCAGGCACTGATCTACTCATGTGTTTTTGCAGGCACTGGTCTACCCATTTATTTTTGCAGGCACTGATCTACTCATGTATTTTTGCAGGCACTGGTCTACTCGTTTGTTTTCTTTTAACACTGATCAGCTGTAGGGCAGCCCTTTGAAGCCCCCAGCAAGATTTTAAACAGTTTTTTTCCCTCTAGGCATCAGCTGGGACTCAGGAGGCAGCAATAGATTGGGGATGGGGCCAAATAAAAGGTAAAAATAACGTGGGGGGTGGGTGGGTGGGCGCAGGTGGGGGCGGGTGGGGCAGAACCGGTTCGGTGACATCATATCGTCACCGCTACCAGCTCGGGAGAACTGGGCCGAACCGGGAGGAACCCACCACTGTTCAATGACCCTCTAAAAGAATGCAAATGACCAGCTGTCTGCAAGGAGTATAAATCCTTCCATTCCCCACTATCCTGTCAGAGCTGAAGAAGCTTCTTGGATGAGAAGCGAAACGTCTTCAAAAGAAAAAAACAAGAAAGTCCAGTTGCCTCCTGAAAAAAAGCACCTTTGGAACAAACATGGCCTGGATGACTGAGATATCTCTACAGATGTTTGTTTAGTGACCATTCAAAGTTACAACAGCACTGAAAAGAGTGACTTGTGACCATTTTTCACACTCACAACTGTTGCAGCATGCCCATAGTCATGTGATCAAAATTCAAATGCTTGGCAATTGATTTATATTTATGGCAGTTGGAATATCCTTCCTGGGGTCACATTATCCCCTCTTGCGACCTTCTGACAAGCAACGTCTATGGGGAAGCCAGATTCATTGAACACCTGTGTGACTAACTTTAACAACTGCAATGATTCGCTTAACAAATGTGTCAAGGAAGGTCGTGAAATGGGGCAAAATTCACTTAACAACTGTCTCACTTAGCAACATAAAATTTGGGGCTCAGTTGTGGCCGTAAATCGATGGCTACCTGTAATTTATTCATTTCAAAAATTTATATGGCCACCCACTCTTCCTTATGGCTTACATAATATTTGAAAAATGAAACTAAAATTTCCGTTTAGTAAACTTTTTCTATTTTTGGCTAAAACTTCCTATTTTAAATCAGTTTTATAACTTTCCTGCTGACTAGGACAATGTAGAACTCTAGACCTATAGAGGTTTCTTTCTGTTGCGATGAAATAGTATTAGATAGAGCAATGTTTGTTAACCTCAGCAACTTTTAAGATGTGTGGACTTCAACTCCCAGAATTCCCCAGCCGTCATGTACATCTTAAAAGTTGCTGAGGTTGAGAAATTCTGATTTAGAAAACTGGATGAAAAGAGACCAATGCTTCAATGTGCCTCTTCTGAACAGGATCAAACGATGAAGAAGTAAGAGGAAATTGATTGCTAATTTAGTTGCACTGAATAAGGAAGCTGTAATTTGCATTGATCTGCTAACAGTTTGAATGATTTAAACAAGCTCTTCAACAACTTTAATATTGTTTTCATTCCTAGGTAAAGAGAGAGAGAGAGAAAGAGACAGATTTTTTAAATTTTGTATGAAAATTATAAATCCATCTTTAATCCATGTACTGATTTTTTTTTTGAAAATTAATGATCTCTGGAAGAGCTTCCAGTTCAAAAGGTGAATCTCTTTTAATCTAACTGTTCATTTATTTTATTTTTATTTTTTTAAATAAACACTTTATTAAATTTTTATTACATTAAAAACATAAAAACTTATTTCACTCAACAACAGCTAATTGTGGTGTTTTTCTTGTGACAATACTCTGTGCATAATTTACAACAATTAAATTGTGCGTATTTACATTCTTATTTTATCTATTACTTGTACTTAATAACTATCTATCTTCAATCTATCTCTGTTCTATTCAGTTATACCATTGTTCCCACACATTGTAAAATATCGATGTCTCTTTATCTTTTAAACTCAGTGTTAATTTGTCCATTTCTGCGCAATTCATGACCTTTTATATGACCAGTTTCTCTGCGGGTGTACATGGCTGTTTCCAACATTGAGTGTAGGCAATCCATGTATTGATTTTAATGGATTAAATGTTACAAGTTCATTAATTATATCAACTGATGTTTTCCAGATAAGTACATAATTTGGTGAGAATATTAGGAAACAGATATTCATTAAAATATGACAAGGAAATGATACCATGGTAATATGATTTCTTTTCATTTTCAAATTCACTAAAAAGGATTTTCCCCATGATGTAAGAGTATGGTGGCTACAATGATGTCAGGGTCATAGAAAAGGAATAGCTGCTCATATTCCCACAGAAGCAACGGAAGAAATAGCACCATACATTGAAAATAATAATCTGGATTCACATATTATGCTAAACAAACTATGGTTTGTTTAACTGTAGCAATAAACAAACCACAATGGCTGAATTCATACTATATGCAGAGTGAATACCAAACAAAAGACGTTAAAACTTGCCATGTTACATAATTCTACCCAATTAGGGATCATTCAATAAAGATTAAACCAACCTATTGACGGATGACAGATTAACAGAGTTGGGTGGGATCTTGTAGGTCATCTAATCCAACCCCCCACCCAAGCAGGAGACCCTATACCCGTGATGGCGAACCTATGGCACGGGTGCCACAGGTGGCACGCGGAGCCATATTGGTGGGCACGTGAGCTCAGCTCCAACACGCATGCATGCGCCAGCCAGCTGATTTTCGGGCCTTCTGGGCCCACCAGATGTCAGGAAACACACTGTTTCTGGCCTCCAGAGGGCCTCTGGGGGGATGGGGAAGGTTGTTTTTGCCCTCCCCAGGCTCCTAGAAAGGCTCTGGAGCCTGCAGAGAGCAAAAAACGGGGCTACTGGGCCCACTGTGCCATCACGTGCCAAAAATGGGGGGGAACACGGGCGGGCGGGGTGCATAGAATTATGGATGTGGGCACGCGTGTGTGTGACCCCCACCGCGCTCCCCCTGCTTTTGGCACACGATGGCAAAAAGGTTAGCCATCACTGCCCTATACCATTTCTGACAGACAGTAGTCCAGTCTCTTCTTGAAAGCCTCCAGTGATGAAGTTCCCACAACTTCTGAAGGCAACCTTAATTTGAACTCACCTGTGTGACTATAGAAATAGTGAACATTCAAAGACTAAAGTTATTAATAATTTCCCCCAATTTAATACACCCCTAAATTAGTAGGACTTAGAACTCCTAGGGAATCTTAGTTTGGGAAATAGTAGCATCACCATATAATTTCTCAAATTTAGCAACTTTAAGATTCAACTCCTGGCTGTTTTCTGATAATCATAAGTTTATTTGTCAAGCATATATAAGATAACAGGTAAAAGTATAAACATAATTTGAATACATGAAAAAAGCAAGTAAAAAGGAATATTAGGACAGGGACGGTAGGCACGCTGGTGCACTTATGCGCGCGATAAATAAATAAATAATAAATAGATAAAGAAAGAAAGTGATGATTAAAAAATCCCCTCAAATGACTTTTGAGATGAAAACATTTTTTTAAAAAAGTTTTTTATTAATCATTCAAAATTAAAAACATCGGACATAGATATGACATCACAGGTTCTAAATATCTTCCAACACTTTAAATTAATACAAATTATGTTATAGTTAATATTATAATATTTTTTAACCTTATATGTTATTTATACACAACATCATACTAACAATCTATATCATATTTCTACACAATTATACACACTTGTCTATTAATCTATACCTGTACCTATTTATGCAATTTACATACATATTTATCCATCATAACGTATATATTTCTCATCCAACACTACACCCTTGTCTCAGCTATCCTCCTTTTGTCTAGCCATTCGTAAAAAATTTTTCCAGATTATATAGTACTGTGTTTCACATTTATCCTTGAGCTCCAAAGTAAGTCTCTACATTTCTGCGCAGTTAAGAATTTTTAGTAATATTTCCTCTTCAGTTGGGGTATCAAATGACTTTTGAGATGCAAACATGTAGAGAATGTTACCAAACTGTGGAGGCAACTTCACAAATAGCTGAAAATGCAGAGGAGTTTATCGTAGTTTTTGAAGAACCGGATATTAACTTTCACTACTAGGGTTCAAACGTAAACCTCTCACAACACAACGACCATAGAGAGTTGGGACAGAGTGTGCTGTATGACTGATGTTTGGCTGAAGAGAGATAACAAGAGGACCCTAAGGTTCCTGGACAAGATTGCGTGTGAAGCTACAGATATTCCTTGATTTATGACTGTAATTGACCCCTGCAATTTTGGTCACAAGGAGCCTGGTTTAGCTCAGCAGACTAAAAGCATAGTGATCAACACCAGCTGTCTGCAATTACTGCAAGTTCAAATCCCACCAGGCTCAAGGTTGACTCAGCCTTCCATCCTTTCTAAGGTAGGTGAAATGAGGGCCCAGATTGTGGGGGCAATAAGCTGACTTTGTATAAATATACAAAAGTATGGAGGCTATTGCTTAACGCATTGTAAGCCGCCCTGAGTCTCCGGAGAAGGGCGGCATATAAATCAATTTTTTTTTAAAAAAAAATCATGAACGTCATAAAGCAGGCCACTACTCAATCACCCACAATTTTACAACTCTTTTGCAGTAGTCATTTAGTGAATGTGACGATGATAAGCAAAGGCCATGGTTGTTAAGTGAATGATGCATTGTTTGCTATGGTGTGTTTTTGCTGGAAACCGGAAGTAAATCTAACTGCGGGTGGAGGGTGGGGGTGGGGCAAGAATCAGAACTTCAAATCTGGATAGTGCAGTGGTGGGTTGCCCCCGGTTCGGTCCGGTTCTTGCGAACCTGTAGTAAAACCGGGGGAGAAGCTCTGCCCACCCCATCTGGATGTCGTCATAGACAATATGTGCCTGTGAAGAAGTTTCTGTGCATGCGCAGAAGCTCGGTGCGCACACAATCCCGTTGCGAACCAGTAGTAAAGGTAAGTAGAACCCACCCCTGGGGTAGTGGGTCTCTTTTTGGGGGTCCATTGTAACCTTGAGCAGTTACAATTATTTAATTATTAATTATCAATTATTTAACATGCATTAACAATAATGACTTGTCTGTAGAGATTCTCAGTCATCCAGGTCATGGTTGTCCCAAAGGTGTTTTTTCTGGAGACAACTGGACTTTTTTTTTTCCTTTTGAAGATGTTTCTTCAAAGCTTCTTCAGCTCTGACGAGATAGTGGGGAATGGAAGGGTTTATATTCCTGGCAGACAGCTGGTCATCTGCACCCTTTTAGAGGATTTAGAGGGTCACTGAAGCACTTGGAGGTTTTATCTGTGTCCTCAGGGTCACCTGAGTAGTGCAAATGGTTCCTGTAGTCTGCAATTTTTTTCCTCTGAAAATCCATTCCTACTCCCCCACCATTCAAAAGGTGTTCATCCCAAATTGTGTGGCTAAAAGTCTGTAAAGATTCTCAGTCATCTGGGTCATGGTTGTCCGAAAGGTGCTTTTTTTCAGGAGCCAACTGGAGTCTCTTGTTTTTTCTTTTGAAGACACTTCACTTCTCATCCAAGAAGCTTCCAGCTGTCTGCAAGGAGTATAAATCCTTCCATTCCCCACTATCCTGTCAGAATTGAAGAAGCTTCTTGGACGAGAAGCGAAACGTCTTCAAAGGAAAAAAAAAAACAAGAGTTGCCTCCTGAAAAAAGCACTTTTGGGATGAACACCCTTTGAATGGTGTGGGAGTAGGAATGGATTTCCAGAGGAAAAAATTGCAGACTACAGGAACCAGGAGCACCACTCAAGTAACCCTGAAGACACAGATAAACCTCGAAATGCTTCAACGACCCTCTAAAAGGTTGCAAATGACCTGCAAGGAATACAAATCCTTCCATTCCCCACTATCCTGTCAGAGCTGAAGAAGTTTCTTGGATGAGAAGCGAAATGTCTTCAAAAGAAAAAAAATAACACCCAAGAAAGTCCAGTTGCCTCCTGAAAAAGCACCTTTGGGACACCCCTCACGTGATTATAACAACAGATGTCTTTGTTTTCTTTGCAAAACACAGAGCCCCATTGTTTTATAGCAAGGAGTTTGCATTGTGTGTGTAAAAATCAAACAACGAAGAGCAAATGGGGGGGGAGGGGTGCACGACAAGAGTCCCAGCACCAAAAAATGCGTGCTAAGCCCCAACTTGCCAGAGATAAGCCTCATGCTTGAAAGTATTAAGACGATGGAAAATTCTGTCCTTTCAAAACGGATTGTTTGACTTAAACCAATCTCAATGGGTCTTGAAGAGACTTGCCTCAATGAACAATAACATCTGGATTTTGCAAGATGAAAAGATGCATTATTTGAAATGCAAAACCACATTTAAATGCCCGTGGAACTGGATCATCTCATATTCAGGGTATCAAATTCGGTTCTGTTATTTTGGTGACTCAGGCTCGGCAATGGCGAAATGTTTATGCTGTGATTTAGCCTCCTGCTCAGTTTTTTTTTTACTGTGTCATTGCCAAAACAATGTGGAAGAAAAAGTAGAATTGAATCTGGCTGCCATCCACTCTAATCAAGTCAGTCAATCACAGGATTCCATCACTATAATTCATCCAATGTGGGTAGTAATGCTATACTTTTCAGGATGTTAAAACTCATCTTTATTTTATCAAGGATTACCAGATCCCAGCTGCAAAAATAAAAACTAAAAAAAACGCTAAATACCAGTCGAAAGGTGTGAAAAATCACTATCCTTGTTGGCAATTTAAAAGTTTGCATCCCAAATCTTATTGCCCACTTTTATCAAGAATATCACTGTGATGGTCAGCTGTGAAACTGATGTGTCGAGTGCTGGGACAGAAGGAAGATTCTTCTGGTCATTGAACACTGTTCCGTAGATGTTGGGGTAAAGGTTACAACCAGGGGTGGGCTGCTGTGGAGTCTCGGGTTTGGGAGAACCTCTAGCTAAGATTCTGTGCAGTTCAGAGAATTCCCAAATCCCACTCCTGGCTGGCCCTGCCATCCCACCCCTTCCAGGAATCCCCATGAGACCCGTTTTGGATGCAGGTAAGTGTAGGGTGCGCACAAAGAGTTAGGGAGGGTGAAAAATGGGCCTATCAGAAGTTTGGGAAGAAACAGGCCCGTTTCCAGCCTCCGGAGCCTGGGGAGGCCATTTTCACCTTCCTGGAGGCTCGAGGAAAGCCTCCAGAGCCCGGGGAGGACAAAAACGCCCCCTCCGCCTTGGTGTAGGAGGCTGACTAAGCCACACTCACCATGGCCATGTCCACCCAGCAACTGGGCAGAGAACCCCTTGCTAAAATTTTTGAAGCCCACCCCTGGTTACAACAGATGGGGCAACAATTTAGAGAGGGAGAAGTTCCTCTCATACACATGCGTTGGAATTTCCACATTTCTAGGTTTTGGAAGAAGGTGAAAGTTGTAATCATTTTTAAAAATATTAAGACGATCTAAGGAACCTATGTTAGCAATTTTCAGTAGAACTGGCCAAAGTGGGCTCTTTAAACCATGGGTTTCAGGTGAGGAGAAGATTCCTTAGGCCCCAAATTTGGAGTAATTTTGACTCTCTTTGTACATTTTGGAGATGGGACCATGTACATTGGTCAGAACTACTAGATCTGGCTCATTGAGAAAGTCCAAATGACCTCTGGATGGCGTTAAAGACTTGTCAATTGCTACCATCTAGGGATCATCTGGATTTTGAGAGCCCAGACATGGTAGCCCTGGTACTGGGTTACTGGCTGATCTCAACATCTTCCTGTGTAGAGTACTACTTTTGCCTCTTTGGATATATGACTCTGCAAGTTAGCTCATCCTATCATATGGGAGGATGAGTTAACTTCCACACTGGTGTTGGAAGAAAAATCCATCTGGTTCAATTCCAAACTGGGAGAAAGGCGCTGGAAATAAAAAGGAGGCTGATTGGAAAGGAAGTTTATTGATGAACAGAACCAAAACATGCAGCATGCAGTTCTGGGACAGCTGACCAGTTGGTTAGGTTTTACATGGGCTTTTATACAGTTGTTGTTGTTTTTTTATAGCACTTTGTAATCTGGAGGCTTGCTTTGTGTGTTTTTATTATTTGATTGGTTTTACTTGTTTCATAAAGGCTCACGTTGGGTCTTAATGCAGGGGTGAAATCCACTTACCTTCACTACCGCAAATGAGAGCGTGCACACCTCCTCCACGCATGCACAGAGCCTTCTGTGCATGCACAGAGGGTCAAAAAAGGGACGTGATGATGTCTGGGCGGGTGGGCGGAGCCTCCCATCACCAGTGCTACTGGTTTGCCCCAGCCAGATAGAACTGGCTACATTTCACCACTGTCTTAATGATCACTTCCTTAGTCTTAATCCTATCAGGCATGTGTAATTGATTTTATCCTGTTATCTGTTGCCTCTAGCCTGCCTTTCTAAATTGACAGGTATTGTTTCCACTTTTCTCAATGAATGGGATTAAGGTCATGTCATGTCCTTAATCCCATCACCTGGAGGTGAAAGTAATTTGGGAATAGGCTGGCCCAGGATTTCTTAATGGGAAGCTTTCAGCCTCTTAAGAACATGCTTCTCCGTTTCTCCTTTGGGGAAGTATAATATTCTGCCTCTTTTAATATTCCCCAAAATATTTCAGTCTCTAGGATGGATGGATGCATGTGTGATTACTTCTTATACTGGCCAGCCTAGTCTCCCTCTGTCCCTTGATTATGCGATCTTGGTTTATTGAGGAACAAAGTCTACAGGACTATGAACATTGCCCTCAAAGAGAGCATCTACTGTCAAGCTGCTAGTTCTGTTTGTGTTTAAGAAAATAACGCAACTTCTCTCCCACCCCCCCTCCCACACCATTCAACCTTGGCACAGTTTGCGGTTGAAGGAGTGGTATATTTGTGAAATTCTCTGCATTTTCAATCTCTATTAATTGGGATTTGGAGATGACTGAACTTGTCCCATTGCACAATGGAGCAAAGAGGCCCTCTCTAGCTTCTCTTCTTCCCGGAGCAGATATTAAATTGCTGTTCTTTGAAGTTAATCGATGGAGTATTAAAAGAATATTCCATTCCAGAGGAGACATGATAGCAGTGTTCCAATATTCGAGGGGCTGCCACAGAGAGGAGGGGGTCAAGCTATTTTCCAAGGCACCCGAAGGCCGGACAAAGAATAATGGATGGAAACTGATCAAGGAGAGATTCAACCTGGAAATAAAGAGAAATTTTCTGACAGTGAGAACAATCAACCCATGGAACAGAAGTTGCCTTCGGAAGTTGTGGGAGCTTCTTCACTGGAGGCTTTCAAGAAGAGACTGGACTGCCATTTGTCAGAAATGGTGTAGAGCAGTGATGGTGAACCTTTTCGGCACCAAGTGCCCAAATCAGAACACACGTGCATGCGTATGCATGTGTGCGAGTGAGAAAAATCAACCAATGGAACAGAAGTTGCCTTCGGAAGTTGTGGGAGCTTCATCACTGGAAGCTTTGGACTGCCAAATTGGACTGCCACCTGTCAGAAATGGCTTAGGGTCTCCTGCTTGGGCGGGGGGTTGAACTAGATGACCTACAAGGTCCCTTCCAATTTTGTTATTCTAAAATGAGGCATAAGCTTTGTAGTAAAAGCAATAGAAAACCCAGGGGTGAAATCCAGCAGGTTCTAACAGGTTCTGGAGAACCAGTAGTGAAAATTTTGAGAAGTTTGGAGAACCGGCAAATACCACCTCTGGCTGGCCCCAGAGTGGGGTGGGAATGGACATTTTGCAATATCCTTCCTCTGCCATGCCCACCAAGCCACACCCACCAAGCCACACCACGCCCACCAAGCGACACCCACAGAACCAGTAGTAAAAAAATTTGGATTTCATCACTGAGAAAACCTTAGTGATTCCTAGGATCAGCTTAAACTGTGAACAAATCATCAGAGAAAAACAAAGGGACACCACTCACGAGAAAGAAAAGGAGGGAACTTCTGTAAAACAAAGGTTTTACAGGTTCCAAAAACGTTGAACAGTAACAATCTTGCTCCAGGCAGTTTCTTTCATTCTGGTATTTGCCACCCCTTCATCCAAGTTTCTGTTTGCATAAAATGCTTATCTATACTTAGCTGGTTAATCCCAATAACTCAATTTTCTGGTTGCGTATGACACAACGAACGGTTGCCTAACAAAATAGGCCGGATTCACATGGCATGCTAGGCTAAAACATTGCTGGTTAGTTTGTAGTGTAACACGTTTTACAAACACAGCAGCATGGTTGGATTTATTCATTGTGCTAAGTAATGGTTTGTTTAATCCTGGTTTCTGGAGTAGCTCAAATTTCTCCACAAAGCCAAACCTGAAAAAGCTTTAACTCGTTAGGCGAACCAAATCCAAGCATATGTTAATAGGTGCAAAGAGAACTGATAGCCGTGTCAGGAGAAGGAACACAATTAAATCAGTGGTGGGTTGCCCCTGGTTCGGACCGGTTCGCAAGAACCGGTAGTAAAACCGGCGGGAGGCTCCGCCCACTGACCCAGACGTCATCAAAGGAGATGTGCGCATACGCAGAAGCTTCTGTGCATGCACAGAAGAGCGTGCATGGGCATGATGTGAACCAGAAGTAAAGGTAAGTAGAACTCACCCCTGAATCAAACATCTCATCAAATGAAGAGATTGTGCATTTTTTCCCCCTCAGTGTTAATGTGCATCAATGAAGCACAAGCAAATCCTTCTAAGAAAATATTGAGAGCATTTTTCTGACATTAGTAAGTTATCTATTGCCTCTTCAGAATCCATTGATTCTGGTGATTTCATGGAGATACCCATGCAATTGTTTTGGGGACAAAGGTAAAGATTTCTCCTGTCCAGTTGTGTCCGATTCTAGGGGGCGATGCTCAGCTCCATTTCCTAGCCAAGGGAGCCAGAGTTGTCCAAAGATATTTTCTATAGTCGTGTGCAGTGGTGGGCTGCTCCCGGTTCGGTCCGGTTTTTGTGAACCAGTAGTAATGGTAGCGGGAGGCTCCGCCCACCCACCCCAATGTCATCATTGATGATCTGTGCATGCGCGCGCGCTCTCATTGAGAACCAGTAGTAAAGGTAAGTGGAACCCACCCCTGGTCATGTGGCCACCATGACTATACGCCGAGGTGCACAGAACGCTGTTACCCTCCCACCAAAGTGATACCTGTTTATCTACTTGCATTTGCATGCTTTCAAGCTACTAGGTTGGCAGGAGCTGGGTCACTCAATGGGAGCTCATGCTCTCGACCCCACACGCAGGCTTTTCATGTGTAGGGGAAAATCTCTCGTTTATATAATCCCAAACCAGGGTCAAGAGCTTGCCAGTCCTTGGTGAAACTTTAGCTCTGTCTCCTCTGAGCTGTATTTTTCCCCCCTCCTCACCCCAGATACGGTACTGTTCTCCAAGTTCCTTCTTACGAGCTGCCTCCCCCCCCCATCCCTTCTGCTCCGCTGATTTCTCTGTGCAAGTGAACGATGCAGACAGCTAGGTCAGCAATTGAATGAACACAGGTGGCACAGTGTTCCATTTGTCCTCCACCCCCACCCGCAATAGACAACACCTGCTGCAATTTCCTTTGTAGTTAGACCTCCGTGACAGCTGGTCTCATCACAGTTTCACTCGGCAGAGAGGGGAGACGCCTGGAATGCAGCTGAAGCTAAATGGGATGCATCTGTCAAAGAGCTTGAATGAAGTCACTTTCATCTCTCAAAGCCAAAAGCCAGGAGAAATTGTAGGCCGGAGGTGTCTTTTGCAGGTAACGCTCAGGCTGGGAACTACAGATGTGCACAGGTTTGGCGGGATTCGCCGAACGTATTGACTGAGAGACAAGCCACCCAGATTACAGCCTCAAGTGTTGTGGAATCTCAGTCTGGGTGGTGAGTGTACGAGACACAGTGAGTCACGTAAACCTAGATTAATTAAGTGGATTAATTAAATTGGGCGCTTTGATTCACCTTCTGCAGGCTATGTGAATCTACCCAGTGCTTCTCTTCAGAGCTTCAGCTCCATGAAGGTAGAACAGATGTTATTTATTTGTACCCTACCTTTATTGTTTATAATCCCTTGTCCCCCACAACAATAACAACCCTGCAAGGTGAGTTGGGCTGAGGGACTATGACTGGCCCAAAGTCACCCAGCTAGCTTTCAGGCCTAAAGCGGGACTAGAACTCTCAGTCTCCTGGTAATTGGCCCAAGTTCACCCAGCCAGCTTTCATGCCTAAAATGGGACTAGAGCTCTCAGTCTCCTGGTAATTCGTCCAAATCAACCAACCAGCTTTTATGCCTAAGGCGGGACTAGAACTCTCAGTCTCCTGGTAATTGGCCCA
>WNWU01000007.1:37651981-37674260 GCA_012654045.1 Ptyas mucosa | reverse complement strand
CTCAGTCTCCTGGTAACTGGCCCAAAGTCATCCAGTCAGTTTTCATGTCTAAAGTGGGATTAGAACTCTCAGTCTCCTAGTTTCTTACCTGGTGCCTTAACCTCTAGACCAGGGGTGTCAAACTTGTGTCATCATGGCAGCGTCACATGACGTATCTTGACATTTCCCCCCTTCACTAAGCCGGGCGTGGGCGTGGCCAGCGCGTGATGCATCTGGCCTGCGGGCCGTGAATTTGACAGTCCTGCTCTAAACCATGCTGGCTTTACCTACATATATTTATGTATACCCTGTATTGATTTATTCCATATATGCTGATTTGCGTTTTTATCAGCTTCTGATTTTTTATTTATTTATTTATTTAGCCAGAATCATCTGTGTGGGCTCTGCATATTTCTCAAGTACTATTTAGCAGAATTAAGCAAGTTGAAAGGATTATAGTAATTATTCCAAATTGCATTTTATATATATATACATAAAAGTGTAAAAACCAGCTGTTGAGACATGTTTTAGAGGTGCTTATAGAGAGACTAGGGGGGAAAAAACTGTTGTCAAATCATGTCTGCGTGGGGGAATTCACTGAACATCCAAGAGATTGGAGTTAAGGAGCAAACTTCACCCACAATGGCTAAACAAACACTTCAGGAAGATTGAATTCTGCTTTCATACCTATGGCTGTATAACTGAGGTTGGATCACCCATACCACCAACAATTGAAAAACAAATAGAAACATTATACTTTTATGTAGCTCTAAGGCCTTCTCTCATTACACCTTGGCTGGCTTCACACATCATACAAAGTCATGGTTTGTGGAAGTAGCCACATTGTTCGAGCTAAGCAGTATGACTGGGGGTGGGGTGGGGTGTTGGCTTACTGTGTGGAATAAATACAATTAATTGTGGTTTTTAGTAAAACACATAGGCTTAGTATGATGTGTGAACACTCCTATGGGGTTCCATTGTTACAAAAACAATCCATTAGGAACTCTACATAGCAGAGTTTCTGGTAGCCACAGAGTCTTCAGTAACGTACTGGAAAAAAATCAATCCTGAAAGGAATTCTATTGTGATAACAACAGAAATTTTATTTCAGTTTGGGCTTTGAAGGTTGAAGCGTCTGTTAAAAGTCTTCATTCTAAAGCCATCCATATGGCTTTGTAAGGCAATCCAATCTGAATAAAGGAGTATAATTTCCTTACACCATTCTTGGAGACTGCAAATTTTCTCTGGGAATCTTCTGAGAACTGGACCAATTCAGGTCACTAGGTGTTTTGGTCCTTTAATATTTCATTATTGGTTCCCTGTGCAAAATCATATTCATTATTCCAGGGGTGAAATCTAAATTTTTTTACTACTGGTTCTGTGGGCGTGGCAGGAGAAGGATACTGCAAAATCTCCATTCCCACTCCACTCCAGGGGAAGGATACTGCAAAATCTCCATTCCCACCCCACTCCTGGGGAAAGGATACTGTAAAATCTCCATTCCCACCCCACTCTGGGGCCAGCCAGAGGTGGTATTTGCCAGTTCTCTGAACTACTCAAAATATCCACTACCGGTTTCCGAACTGCTCAAAATTTCTGCTACTGGTTCTCCAGAGCCTATCAGAACCTGCTGGATTTCACCCCTGCACTATTTTATGCAGATGAAGGTTCATTTCCCAACACTGAACCCCCATAAACAGGTGTGGTATTTACTTATCTTCACTACCAGTTCAAAATGTGAGTGCACGCGCACAGGATCTTCAACACGTGCACAGAGCATCAAAAATGGGACCTGATTACATCTGGATGGGTGGGCGGAGCCTCCCGCCGCTGCCGCTACTGATTTTCCCAAACCGGATAGAACCGGCTGAATACCACCACTGCCCATAAATATTTTTGAGTTTCTACATTGCGGAATGTGAGTAGTATGAAATTTTAAAACTGATATCAGCAAATCATTTTTTTTTGTACAATGCCATACATATCTTGAAACAGCGTGGGGCTGGCTTCCTGTGGAGTTTTAAACAATATTTGCTTCAGCCAGAAGGTATCACAATGCAACGATGCTTGGAAAGAATGCGAGTCCAGCAAAGCCATTATTGCTCCTTGTGAGTCCAATGTTTTTGCACAGTTTGCTTTTCCATTCAGTTTTAAAGGATCCAATATTTACACGTCTCTTTTCATCACTTGGAATGTCAACTCTGGAGCTTTATTATGCTTTCTACAACTGTTTCTAAGGAAACCTCTTTCTTGTGCCACTGCTCTCTCTCTCTCTCTCTCTCTCTCTCTCTCTCTCTCTCCTTTAATTAAAGTACACCATCTGTTGGAATCAAAGCCAGGTTTATTAAAAAAAAACACAGGTTGTTGATGATGATGATTAATTACCTTTTCAAAATAGCAAATGTACTGTTCTTGCTCCTGATTTTCTAAAAATATGAACAATTAGGGATCTTATCCACATCAGAGTTGAGTTGAATTGTCTGGAAGTAAAATCACTCAAGTTGCATTAACCAAGAATTCCATGTCTCAATGTAGAGTTTGAACATTAAGATTCAAATGTTCACATTCTTGCTTCTCGTTGAGTGTGATGGTCATCTCCATTTTCTAAATCCCTGACTGGTTAAGACGTTTAACTCAGGGGTGAAATGCTCCCGGTTTGGACCGGATCAGGCGATCCAGTAGCGATTGTAGCAGGTGGTTCGGAGAACTGGTAGCGATGGCGCGAAGCTCCACCCACCGACCCGGTTGTCATTACTTCCAGGTTTTAACCAGGAAGTAATGTGTTTTTTACCCTCTGCGCATGCACAGGTTTTGCATATGCACAGGGGGTCTGCATGCGTATGTGATGTGGCGCATGCACTTCTGAACCGGTAAGGAAGGTAAATAGATTTCACCCCTGGTGTAAATTCTATTGGGTTATTAGACAGATCTTCCATGATCTCTATAGTCATTGGTCTGTCTCCATAAGGTCACTTTCTTAAAATCAAATACTTTTGTGACACTTTATAACAAAGTTCCTTTCATTTTCATCCGAGCAGTTTCCACATTCTCTTTCATTACCTTCACTTTCCTGCTATTTTGTTGAGAAGGTAATCTGTCCTACGCTGCATTAACAGAGGGATAGAATTAATATCAGGTGAAGTGTTAAGTACCACTTTATAATGCCTTGGAATATTGCATCCAGTTTTGGTTGCCATGATATATATATATAAAAAGGTTGAGAATCTACATTGGACAACTAGAAAGGGTGCAGAGAAGAACAACAAAGATGATTAGAGGACTGAAGGCTAAAACACATGAAAAATAGTGGCCAGGAATTGGGCATGTTTAGTTTAATGAAAAGAAGGACTAGAGGTGAATGATAGTAGTGTTCCAATATCTAAGGAGCTGCCACAAAGAGGTATCCAAAACACCTGAAGGCAAGAAGCAATGGATGGAAACTAATCAAGGAAAGAACCAACCTACAACTAAGGAGAAATTTCCTGACAGTCAGAACAATCCAGTGGTGGGATTCAGCCAGTTCGCACCAATTCGGGAGAACCGGTTGTTAACTTTCTGAGCAGTTTGGTGAACTGGTTGTTGGAAGAAATCATTAGGGCAGAGAACTGGTTGTTAAATTATTTGAATCCCACCACTGGAACAATCAACCAGTGAAACAACTTGCCTTCAGAAGTTGTGGGTGCTCTATCATTGGAGGCTTTTAAGAAGAGATGGGACAACTAATTATCTGAAACGGTATAGGATTTCCTGCCTGAGCAGGCGATTGGACTAGAAGACCTCCAAGGTCCCTTCCAACTCTGTTTTTCTGTTATTTTGTCTTTTTCTGATATACTGTATCTTTAAATAGAAGTCACATTTTCCCTTTCTGTTCCATTTTTCACTGTAGATTTCGGTTCCTTCCATGTCTATTTTCTTCCAAGACTCGCTTTTGACACTACTGAATAATGTCTCAAACTAAGAACTTCCCAACACAGTGGCATTTTTCACTAATGCTCTTTCCTGTTTCATTGTGTTCAGTGAAATCAATTGTATATTTTAATTCATTTTTTTCTGCATGTAATCGTGAAAAGACTTTCGCTTAAACCATGTATCTGAAGCACTCAAACCCTTTCCTAAATAAATGGTCATCAGACATTTACCATAATTGCTCTTCATGGGTCTCCAAAAAAGACCACTCACTTTTTCTTATTCCATTTTCACCCATTCACTCGTGTTATAGAACAGGGTAATATCCCAATGAATTGTGTTCTGTCAAAATGCAATTTTCCCTATAATTCTGTAGGATTCTTCCATGATCACCATTAACCTGAACACAGTAGACATTATAGTAGGATGCGGTGGCTCAGTGGTTAAGACACTGAGCTTGTCGATCGAAAGGTCGGCAGTTCAGTGGTTTGAATCCCTAGTGCCGCGTAACGGGGAGAGCTCCCGTTACTTGTCTCAGCTTCTGCCAACCCAGCGGTTCGAAAGCATGTAAAAATTGCAAATAGAAAAATAGGGATCACCTTTGGTGGGAAGGTAACAGCATTCCGTGCACCTTTGGTGTTTAGTCATGCCAGCCACATGACCACGGAGACGTCTTCGGACAACTCTGGCTCTTCGGCTTTGAAATGTAGATGAGCACTGCCCCCTAGAGTCAGGAACGACTAGCACATATGTGCGAGGGGAACATTTACCTTTACCTTTAGTAGACATACATCACAAATTTATTTAAACTTGTTTATGCATAGTCAGAAACACACATACAGGGACATACATTTAATCTTGTATAACCAGAAAGGTGGATTTTGAAACCAAAATAAATGATAAAACAAAACATAATTATTTTATAATTTTCAAGCTCCCTCCGTTCTCTGTCCCCTCTCCAGACATGCTTTACTGCTGAATCCCCCAACTACCGTTCAATTAGAGAAAAAAATAATCTGACAATAACAATATAAGGAGAACATTCAGGTAAATATTTTTTACCTGATTAAAATTAAAATTAGGTAAACATTTTATTAAACAAGTTGGTACTTCATGCACATAATTGCTGTATTCTTTGCAACGTAAATCAAATGCTAATCTAATAACATTTTCATAGATTTGATTTGGCTAGAAGGCAGTCCGGGTTTAATTTTGCAAGAAGTTTATTAAATATCTGTTAAGTGACAAGACTAGGAAAAAGCAATAGATACGGTAGATGTGGAAGGGAGAGCCATTTCAGCATAGTGGTTAGGCAGGGGTGGGATTGAAAAATTGCAGGGTGGGCGTGGCCATGGGGGCGTGGCCTACTCAACCTCCTGTACCTGGGGGGGGGGGGTGTTTTCACCTTCCCCAGGCTCTGGAGGCATTCTTGGAGCCTCCAGGAGGGCAAAAATGGCCTCCCCAGGCTCCGGAGGCCCTCTGGAGGCCGGAAACAGGCCCGTTTCAGGATGTCTGGTACTTCTGATAGGCCTGTTTTTCACCTTCCCAGAGCCTCCGCGCGTGCCCTGCACTTACCTGGCATCCAAAATGGGCTGCGTGGAGACTCCTGGGAGGGGAGGGCTGGGGTGGGTGATTTAACCAGTTCGGTGAACCAGATTAACCGGTTTGGCGAAGCAGATTAAAATTAACATCCGGTTTGCTCGAACTGGTCCAAACTGGCTGAATCCCACCCCTGTGGTTAGGGGATCAGGCTAGAAACCAGGAAACTCTGAATTCTAGTCCCACAGAGCTTGTGTGGGTGACTTTGGGCCAGACACTGAGTTTCAGCTCTAGGAAGGAGGCAATGGCAAACCATTTCTGACATATTGCCAAGAAAATTGCGTGGTTTTATCCAGACAGTTGCTAGGAGTCAACACTGACCTGAAGGAACTGTCTGTCTATCCATCTACCTATCTCCACAATAAGGTAGATTTTTATATTACAAAAATCAGAAGAGAAGGAGGAAGTACGAAAGTCCAAAAATTAAACTTGGCTGTAATAACATCTGCCCTTAACGACTGTATTCATTTTGCAAGGTCCATCATAAGAAATATCTTGAACAGTTTCATGTCTAAAACACTGTAGGACTTCATGGTTGGTTATAACATCTTGCCTGAGGAAGCATTCTGTAGTTCTCACAATTTTGTACTATTAATTCACTTTTGGTAGCCATAATCTTACAATGATTTAATTGCAGGGATCGGATTTTGTTGTTGTTGTTTTTTATGGATGAAATGGCTAGTCAACGGGGAAGCCAGATTCACTTAACAGCCATCTTATTAACTTAACAATTGAATCAGAATCAGGATAGATTTGGAAGGGACCTTAGAGATCTTCTAGTCCAACCCCCTGCTTAAACAGGAGACCTTATACCAGTGATGGCTAACCTTTTTGCCATCGCGTGCCAAAAGTGGGGGGAGTGCCATCGCATGCCAGAAGTGGGGGTCACACACACGCGTGCCCACATCCATAATTCTATGCGCCCTGCCCCCCGCTCCCCCCCGCTTTTGGCACGTGATGGCCCGGTGTGCCCAGTAGGCCCTTTTTTTGCTCTCCCCAGACTCCAGAGCCTTTCTAGGAGCCTGGGGAGGGCAAAAACAGCCTCCCCACCCCCCCGAGAGGCCCTCCGGAGGCCAGAAACAGTGTGTTTCCTGGCTTCTGGTGGGCCCAGAAGGCTCGAAAATCAGCTGGCTGGCGCACGCATGCATGTCGGAGCTGAGCTCGCGTGCCCATCAATATGGCTCCGCGTGCCACTTGTGGCACCCGTGCCATAGGTTCGCCATCACGGCCTTATACCATTTCAGACAAGTGATTGTCCAGCCTCTTCTTAAAAACCTCCAGTGTTGAAGCCCCCACAACGAGTGAAGACAAGCTGTTCCACTGGTTAATTGTCCTCACTGTTAGGAAATTTCTCCTTAATTCCAGGTTGCTTCTCTCCTTGATTAGTTTCCATCCATTGTTTCTTTTCTTGCCCTCTGGTGCTTTGGAAAATAAATTGACCCCCCTCCTCTTTGTGGCAGTTTCTCAAATACTGGAATACTGCTATCATGTCCCCCCTAGTCCTTCTTTTCTCTAGACTAGCCAAACCCAAATCCTGCAACCGTTCTTCATATTCATATTTAGTCTCCAGGCCTTTAATCGTCTTAGTTGCTCTTCTTTGCATTTTTTCCAGTCTCAACATCTTTTTAAACGACCATCTTACTAACTTAACCCTTAACAACCATCTTACTAACTTAACAATTGCAAATGCTTCACTTAACAACAGTGGCAAGAAAAGTTGTAAAACAGAGCAAAACTCACTTAAATGTTTCACTGAGCAACATAAATTTTGGACTCCGTTGTGGTCATAAGTCAAGGACTCCCTGGTGATGTTGTTGTTTTTTGCAATAAAGTAGGGATGAACCATTTTAGTTCGTGCTCTTAAAAAGCTGGATAGAAAAAGCATTGTTACTTTTAAACGTTCACGTTGGGGAAAACTGAGAATATCATGTAAAGCCAAACCAATTGAACAAATCAACGCATGTAAAGCCAAACCGATAGTAGTACATTGAACAAATGAAACACAAAATTATCTGTGTTTCAAAGCTAACAAATTTATTTCCCCTCCCAAATATACCTGAAGTGAGTCTTTATATTAAGACTGTAAGAGGATAATATTAGATCTCGCGCTTTCTGTTTTTCCAATTGAAAACCTCATTTCATCTGAATTTTAGTTGGAAAATGGGATGAGGTGAGACAAATCTCAGTTCTTCCTTTCCACCACACAGAGCCAGCCTCTCCTGCAGCTTCTGTTAAATTTAAAATACATGCAAACAGTCAGCTGGAGACTGTGCCACAATTCATGTCTAATTGAATAATGCTAGATTTCTAGTCAATTTTAAAGACATCTATCTTATGCAATAAAAATCCCCAATAACTTAATGACCAATAAAACTACAAGCTGTTTTCAATCAATCTTCTACATTAAATTGATCTCCCGTAAGATGAAATATACAAAATCACTATTTTGTGCTGGTGTAGTCGTACAATATTAGCTTGCAGTTAATGTGTTTCAGAATGATTAGATGAGAATTGGCCAATAGTTTAGAATATTGGAAGGGTAATAAGTACTCATCTAGGGAGCTCCAGGTTGGAGAAGGTTACCTGAAGGTGGAGAAGGAGAGATGGCATCTCAATTTTCATCTTTTAATAGAAATATATTTCTTATATGTATAAGGATGTTTGGAAACTGAAAGATTTCTTCACGCAAGCTGGACACTTATTAAAAGACAGACAAACATGTCCCATCAAGTGGTAATAAATGCAAGCAAGATACCAATACTGATTCTGTTGTGCTCCAAATTTGGGCATTTCTGAGTTTCTAGCAGCCAGCTGAGATTTAGATCTTGGGATTTGTCATAATTTACTGCCAGAATCTCATAGTTGATTTAGGCTGTGAGGGCTGAAAAAAAAAATAATCAAAGCGAGACTGACTAGCAATAGCACTTAGACCGGGTGTCAGCAACCTGCAGCTCTGGAGCTGCATGTGGCTCTTTGGGCCCTCTGCTGCGGCTCTCTGTCCCATCACTGGCTGGCCCTGCCCCTCGCCCTCCCCTTGCCTGGCCTTGGAAATCCGAGATACAGAGGGGGGGGGAGAGGCAGAGGGAGAGAGAGACATACTGTAGTTACAGTGAGAGAGCGATACAGAGAGAGAGGGGGAAAAGAGAGAGATACAGAGAGAGAGATACAAAGAGAGGGGGAGAGAGGAGAAGAGAGAGAGGGGTAGAGAGAGAGACGTAGATACAGAGAGAGAGGGAGGGAGAGAGAGAGAGAAAGAGAGAAAAGGATTTTGTGATTCCCAGTGTTTTTTAACAATCGGTCCTCTGCCCTAATGACCAGCTGGGTAGGCGTGGCTAGGTGGTCATGTGACTGGGTGGGAGTGAGTGACATGGAGTTGGCCACGCCTACCCAGGTTTTGTGGCTCCCGGTGTTTGTTTTTTTTCTGTGGGAAACGGGTCCAAATGGCTCTTTTGAGTGTTTAAGGTTGCAGACCCCTGACTTAGACCTATATACCGCTTCACAATGCTTTTATAGCCCTCTCTAAGTGGTTTACAGAGTCAGCCCCCAACAATCTTGAGTCCTCATTTTACCCACCTTGGAAGGATGGAAGGCTGAGTCAACCTTGAGCCTGGTGAGAATCGAACTGCCGAACTGCTGGCAGCTGGCAATCAGCAGAAGTGGCCTACAGTGCTGCATTCTAACCACTGTGCCATCACAGCTCTTGTGTATAACATGGGGCATTTAAACAGGTAGAGCTAACATGGGGCATTTAAACAGGTAGAGCTAACAACTAAATTCATTACCATCTGATTGATTATGTCACATCGTCAATCAATGTCAACTCTTGGCCACCATTTAGGTAGTTTTTCTCCATGATCTATCCCTAACTTGGTCTTTCAGATCTTCCATTGGTGCACTTCTCTCCACTGTAACTGAGTTCTTCTACCTTAATCCTACCCATTCTCTACTTTTTTTTTCTTTCCATTTTTTCCAGCATTTGAGCCTTCTCTAGAGAGTTAGGTCTTCACTTAATGTGTCCAAAGTAGGATAATTTGAGCCTTGCCATTTATGCCTGTAGTGAGAACTTTGAATGGATTTGTTTGATGATCCATTTGTTTCTCTGTTTCTTCTCAGGCATCTTCTCCAACCCCAAAGTTCAGAAGCATCAATAATCTTCGTATCTTCCTTCTTCATAGTTGAATGTTCACATCCATAGAATGTCACAGATAATACCATGTTCGCACAAGTTTGATCTTTGTAGATATAGACCAGTGTTGGCAAACTGAGTGCCAAAATGGGAGCGCGCGCGCGAGCATGGGGGAACACCAGAAACCGGAAGAGCAGCTCCCTGGTGCGCACATGCGGGAGCGCAGGAAACCAGAAGAGCAGTTCTCTGGATCGTATGCATACGCCGGGAAGCTGAGCTTCCGGTTTTTGGCATATGCATGCACGCCGGTCGGTCTTCCGGTTTCTGGTGCTCATGAGTGCGTGAAGACCAGCTGGCTGGCGCGCATGTATGTGCGCCAGAAACCGGAAGACCAGGTGACTGGCGGAACCCGGAATAGCAACGGGTGACAGTTGGCATACCCGAAGAGATGGCTCTGTGTGCCACTTCCGGCATGTGTGCCATAGGTTCACCATCACGGGTATAGACAGATGACAGCGTGTGTATATCTTTTCTAAGGCCTTCATGCTACTTTGACAAATGCTTGTCTGTGGCATATTTCGTTTATTTTAGGGTTGATGGATTTTTTTGTCTTGGTGAGACCTCATTTGGAATATTGCATCCAGTTTTGGTCGCCACAGCATCTGAATTTTGATCACATGATCATGTTGTGGCCCGTCAGCGGCTGGTGCAGCTAGTAGCTGATTCCGACAGCGAGGAGGCTGGTGTGGTGCTGTGCCAGCAGCCTGGGCAGATGGCACTCGAGTCGGATAATGAGAGGCTGGAGAAGATGTCATTTCAGGGGCGGGGATTCAGCCACGGCCTTCAGAACCTCCAGAAGCTCCCTTAAGTGAAGAGGACGAAGAGGAGGAGCCTCTTCTTGATGCACGGATGCGCAGCTGCCAAAAGACAGGAGTGGCTCCTCAGGAGGAGATTTCCTTGAGAGTAAGGCTTGGGGCTAATTGGCCACTCCCTTAGCCTATTTAAGGAAGAATGCCGACTGAAGCAATTTGCAGGAAACAACTTCGTTCACATACCTTCGTGTCTTGTCTTGCTTATCTTATCAGCTTCCTGCAAATTGCTTCTGGGCATTCTGCCAACCACAGTAATCTTTCAGTATTATTCTTTGAATTCCTGGAGGCTGTTAATGCAGTTAATTAACAGCCGTTGTAAAAAACTGGTTTATTTAGTAAACTAAGGTTTGAACGGACTTTGTGTGTGCTGCGTTCTTTGAGGTCCGTCGCTGAGGCAGAACAGATCATGGGGATGCTACATCGATCATAAATGTGAACAATGGTTACAAGTCACTTTTTCCAGTGCCGTTGTAACTTTGAACAGTCACTAAATGAACGGTTGTAAATTGAGGACTACTTATATCTAATGGTATCTTAATAATGACTGTCTGCATATGCATATGTATAGTTTCTTCATCGTTCACTATGAAAAATATGGAATCCCAATGATATTGCAATGTACAGTAAAGAGATAAAGTCTTGGATGCCAAAGTTTTTTCATATGATGCAATCCCAAAGAATGCCATTACAATAAAGGACTAACTTTGAATTGTGTTAGATCTACAATGCAGTCATGGCGTTGAGAGAAATGGGTCGTGAATTGGAGGAAAGTTTATTAAAATGAATAAATATCTGCTGCTCTATGTATAACAAATTAAAAACGCTGGAAACATTTTGACGTACTGTGTGCAGAAAGAATAAGACTTAATGAAAGATTAGCAGAAGAAACAAAATAGTTATATTACTCATAGACCTGGCATGCATTATAAAGATTTGCTGAACTAGCAAATGGTAGGAAAAAAGTGCAACTTTATCAAGCTGAAAAGTATAAGCAGACATAATATGAGCAGCGGCATAAATTTTATTGCTCCATAACCGGATGACGAATAATCAGGTTTATATACAGGCAAAATACTTAAAAACGTGAGTAATTTTATGTCGTATCCCATCATAATTCAGAGTAAAATGTAAGATCAGGTGAGCCAATTCTCACTTTTGCTTCTTTTTTTCCCCATAGCTGAGTTGCCCTCTAAGAAAAACAATGAAAGCAAGTCTGGAGGCTGCTTTGTGGTGTTAAATTCTGTAGTGTAGTGTAATTCTGTAGTGTTTTACAGCTAGTCCTTAACTTATGACCAGTTGCTTAGCAATTGTTCAAAGTGCCAATGGACGTACCTAGGAAGTACTTGCAACCTGGATTTGAAGTTCCAAGAGTCAGGCCTTCTTTGTGGTCACCTGACCACACTACGGTGCTCGGCAACCGAATTTACGGCTTTTTGCCGCATCACATAGTCACATTGTGACTAGAAGAATGAAATATTTTGAGCAATATTAAAAAAAAGGCAGGATAAATTACTTTCCCTAAAAGAGAAATAAAAATCTTAAGGGAGACAACAACTCAGAGCCCCAGCTCCTTGCCCCCAAGCAGATACTGAGCTGGGGCAGCTTTTAGAAATGCAGTCTTGGTAATCCATTACTCCCTGCAACAAAGTCTGAACAAAGGCAGAGTGATAGGATTAGCCCTCACTCAAGATCCAAAACAGAAGGAAAGCCATTAAGACACAATAGGAATTGTGTTTCAGAACACAAACCCCTTCATCGCATCATCTCAGCAGTCCAAACTTCAACCAAACTTAACTCAGACAGACATGACCCCTACATAACCCCTACATGGCCCCATGGACGTTTGACAACAGTCAATAGAATACATGTTCTTGCACAGGAACAGGAAGCTCAAATACAAAGCCCAGGGAAGGTATAAAAACCCCCACCCTCAACTCAGCTGTGCTCAGTTGCCCAGAAACACCCATATGGTTCTGCTTCATCATCAGGGGTGAAATGCTCCCGGTTCAGACCAGATCACCTGATCCGGTAGCGATGGCGGCGGGTGGTTCAGAGAACCGGTAGCAAAAATCCCATGCCCAGCTGAACTGTGCAATCATCAGAGGCTTTTTTTTTTTAAAAAAAACATTTTTTCTACAATCTCTTTGGCTGAAAAATGTTTTTAAAAGTAAAAAATAAAAAGTTTGCCACGCGCACCCAGTCATATTAAGCCCCCCCTCACCAAGCCACGCCCACAGAAGTGGTAGTAGCAAATTTTACATTTCACCACTGTTCATCATTAAACCATCTTTCCAATCAGCCTCCATTTTGTCTACTGGCTTGGAACTGAACAGATGGATATTTCTTCCAACAACATTTATCACATTTTATGATGGTTTTGTGGAAAACCTGTCATTTCATTCTGGTTTTCAGCAAAACCGCACCCGTAACAACCTATTGGTCCGCTTAATGACTTTGGTGTTTGCTTAATGAGGGCAGATTGTGGTTTGTTTAATGACCAATTCAAAAAAGGTCATAAAATTGGCCGAGTGACATGACTAACTCATTTTATGACTTCCACGAGTTATGGGCAGGTATGCTTCATAGAGAGGGACTTCTCAGGGTGCTGTCGGCCAAACAATGTCGACTGGCGGCCCCCAGGGGGAGAGCCTTCTCTGTGGGAGCACCCACAATCTGGAACGAGCTGCCCTCGGAAATACGGTTAATCTCAGATCTTCGGGCTTTCCGCCGGGCCCTCAAAACATTCCTATTCATGCAAGCCGGCCTGACCGAACCTCCTTTAAAACCACTTTTAAATTCTTTAAATCTGAATCTACCTACATCTGAATTTGAGATGTTTAATTTAATTCCATTCTAAATCAAACTATTCAATTGTATTTTTAATCGGTTTCTGAATATCAGTATTCTGTATTTATCGTTTAACTGTTCACCACCCTGAGTCCTTCGGGAGTAGGGCGGTATACAAATCAAATCAAATCAAACAAACAAATAAATAAATAAATAAATAAATTTTGTGTTTTGTATATAGGGGAAATGTGATTACTGTTGTTGATTGCATTCATACAGTGCAGGTTAATGAGAAGGGCCTTAATCCTGGTCACAGAAGTCATCAGCGGGCCCAAGATGAAGCGGGTGTCACTATGTCACAAGGAAGCCGTGTCTCTTTTGAAAATGAGCCATGGATGTGACACAAGTTAAGGATGGAATTTGCATGTTGATGTGACAATTTAGTCATCCCTGGATTCAGAGGAAGGGTCTGACCTTAATCATTATGGCTTTTGCTGAGCTTAATTTCTGCATCCCATCTGGATAAATGCCTACTCAGCCTTTAGCTAGTTCAACATAGCCGGAGATTGCCTGTGAGGAAAAAAACAAATAGCTAAATTCTGGTTTGGCAAGCCTTAGTTCGCCAGGAAAATGACAAAGAATGCAAAAGCGGCCACAGCTGAAATGGATGTTTGTGCTATTTCTGCTTTTCTTTGTTTTGTATCCTGTTCCTGGTAGAGCTCAAGATCTTATTGAAATAGTGCATTTTTTTAAAAAAAAATTGATTTATATGCCGCCCTTCTCCGGAGACTCAGGGTGGCTTATAATGTGTTAAGCAATAGCCTTCATACTTTTGTATATTTATACAAAGTCAGCTTATTGCCCCCATAATCTGGGTCCTCAATTTACCTACCTTAGAAAGGATGGAAGGCTGACTCAACCTTGAGCCTGGTGGGATTTGAACTTGCAGTAATTGCAGGCAGCAGATGTAAGGGGATGTTAATAACTGCCTTAGTCTACTGAGCCACCAGAGCTAATTTCTTTTAAATTATACCTTTTAAAAAAAACACACCATACATTTAAAAAAATAAATCACAGAATCATCACAAATGCCAGTGATGAAAGAAGTGATCCTAGTTTGGTGGACAAGTAGCTTCATTATGGTTAGTGTATCATACTAACTTGACCTGTATATGTAGGTCCTAGTAGCTCCTGTTTTGTGAGAATTTTAAGAAATTTCTTATTTCTTTAAACCAGGGGTGTCAAACTCACGTCATCACGGCAGTCTCATGTGATGTATTGGGAGTTTTCTCCCCTTCGTTAAACCAGGCATGGGCGTGGCCAACACGTGATGCATCTGACCTGCTTTAGACCATAGTTACAAGCCCTGGATGCTTTCACTTGAGGACAATAAAGCTAGAATTTTGTGCATCTATTTGCAACCAATTGGGGGGGGGAGGAAGTGGGGAGGGCTTTACAGACCACATCTAGCAACCATAATCTATCTAACACCACATTGTCAGCAGTCTTGAGGTCAAGTTGTTTGCAGTCTGTTATGGATCTCTCCAGTGGTGGGATCCTGCCGGTTTAACAATTGTTTCGGTGATTGCGTGCGTCACGCCTGATGCAGTTTTATGAAAACTTACCTTCCACATTACTGCTGGGGAGTAACACAGCTGAGGCGTGGCAATCCCGCTCTGTCGCACGAATCAGCTGAGGTCAGTAAAGTGCAGGGGCAGGCAGGCAGGCCCACATGATCGTCGGACCTACCGGTTTGCCTGAACTGGTCTGAACCGGTAGAATCCCACCCCTGGATCTGCCCCCTCTCCAGATACGAGTTCAGAGGAGGAAGCCAAGTTTGAGTCTGCAGAACAGAGGTGGATTTCAGCAGGTTCTGACCAGTTCCAGAGAACTGGTAGCGGAAATTTTGAGTAGTTCGGAGAACCGGTAGTAAAAATTCTGACTGGCCCCGCCCCCATCTATTCTCTGCCTCCCGAGTTCCAGCTGATCAGGAGGAAATGGGGATTTTGCAGTAACCTTCCCCTGGAGTGGGAGGGAATGGAGATTTTACAGTATCCTTCCTCTGCCATGCCCACCAAGCCATGCCATGCCATGCCCACCAAGCCACACCCACAGAACCGGGAGTAAAAAAATTTGAAACCCACCACTGCTGCAGAGGAAGGAGTATTGATCAGGATCAGGTCTCAGAGAACGCTAGCCTGATGGAGCAGCCTCAGCTCTGTCATTGGACAAGCAACAGGCTGAAGCTGAGTGAGGCCAGCTGCAGCAAGTTGGCCAGGAGGCTTCAAGCCAGGACAGTGAGCAGCTGCCTCTCATTAGCAGTGTGGAGGAGGAGGGTGGAATCTACACCTCTTCCTGATCCAAGTGTAGGAAGTTAGCACCCACCCCGCTCCTAGGAAAATGAAATATTTTAAGGAAATATTAAAAAGGCAGAATATTTCCCCTAAAAGTGAGGCAGAAACTCAGCCCCCCACCCCTCACCTTTGTCAATGGGCCATTAAGGCCTGGGCCAGTCTATTCTACATAACAAAGATCTACATTCTGCAGGCAGAGCCATAGTAGGAATTGCCCAAAGCCCAGGGGTGAAATGCTCCCGGATCGGGCCAGATCACCCGGTCCAGTAACAATCTTGGCCAATGGTTTGGCGATCCGGTAGCGATGGCGGAGCAAAGCTCCGCCCACCCAGTCGGGTGTCATTACTTCCTGGTTTTAACCAGGAAGTAATGTGTTTTTTACCTACTGCGCATGTGCAGAAGGTCTGTGTGTGCGCACATGACGCACGCGGTGCATGTGCTTCTGAACCGGTAAGGAAGTTAAGTAGATTTCACGCCTGCCAAAGCCCCTTTCATTACATCATCACCCAGCAAGAGTCACCCAAGCTTGGGACTCAGGATAGCCTACAGAGTTGCTCCTGTATGGCCCCATAGGAATCTGACAACCAATCGGAATACAAGCTCAAATTCAAAAGCCCAGAGAGGACATAAAACCCAGGCTCTCTCAGCATCTCTTCCCCTTTTTTTTTCTTCTTCATCCAAGATCTTCGAGGCATGTGATCCTGTCCACCATTAAAACCATCTTTTCTAGCAGCCACCATGTTTCCAATGTCTTTTCCCCCACTTGGAACTGAACCTAGAAGAATATTTCTTCCAACACAAGGACACATAGATCAGAGAAGATACGGGAACAACACTGGTCAGCTAGACTACTCATGAGGAGGCAACCTCATCTCTCCTGAAGGGCTGCATGCATTGGCTTGCCTACTTAACCCCACCCTGAGGACTTGAATGGTGCTGGAGCAATGTGCCCAGTTCTGTGCCTTCTGTTGTATATCTTGGCCTGCTTTGACTCTTGGCCTGCTTTCCTGGGCTTTGTGTGTGCCCATTGGACTTGGTTACTCAGTGACTCTTCCTGTACTGAGCAATGGGGGTGCTTTCCAAGACCTGTTGGGAGTAGGGGGTTGAATAAATACCTGTGTATGTATGGGAGCAGGGCAGTACACAATCTTATATAATACACAATATTTAGACAAGGCAATTTCTGCACAGAAAGAGGAAATCCACTATTAGATACGATCTTCTCAAAGCTGGGAAGTTTCCCTGATGGGAAATCTTTTTTTCCCCTAATTCCTCTCCCTCACAGAACCCGTACAAGAAAAATGTGGGTTAAATTTCTAATAAAAAAAATGTTACTCTTTAACATTAAACAAATCTTCGCTAATTTGTAGTATATAATTTTTTTGCTATTTGACATATTCATGAAATTTACAAAACAAGCCTATGCATATTTATTTAGAATGGGATGTCAAGAAAAATTCTCATTCTTTAATTTAGTGGGTCACCTTCCATAAATTTTTTTTGCAAATGATGCATTTTGGAGGATGTAAACATCTGAAAATGCATATCTTTTCCCCAGTGATATTTTCAGGTTGCAAATGTTCTTGTTGGGGAGAGACGAGGGAGGTGGGCAGGAGGGAGGAAGGAAGAACAGAAAGGAGAGGGAGAGAGAGAAGGAAGGAAGGAGAGAGGGAGGGAAGGAAGGAGGGAAGGAAGGAGGAAAGGAAGGAGAAAAGAAAGGGGTGGAAGGATGGAAGGAGGAGAGAGAGAGGAAAGGAGGGAGGGAGGGAGGAAAAAAAGGAAGAAAAAAAGGAGAGGGAGAAAGAAAAGGAGGGAAGAAAAGAAGGAAGAAAAGAAAGGAGAGACCGGCAGCAGAGGTGGTATTTAGCTAGTTCGGACTGCTTTGCCTGAACCGGTAGCGGTAATCACAGGTGGGCTTGCCCACCTGCCCCGGCTCTATGCCATCCTATTTATGCCCCTTTTAAGGCTGGAAGGTGTCCCTATTTTGCTACTTGCATTTTTTACATGCTTTTGAACTGCTAGGTTGGCAGAAGCTGGGACAAGTAATGGGACCTCACTCCATTACATGGCACTAGGGATTCGAACCGCTGAACTGCTGACCTTTCGAATGACAAGTTCAGCATCTTAGGCACTGAGCCATTGCATCCCGTTATACAGCCCTCTTAATTTTTCCTAAAAAAAAAAAATCTCATTAGGATTATATTACTCGAATGTTTGAACTTGATTGCCTTATCCAAGGAACCATTTGTTTTATATGTGTCATATGTGCCACCTTGATTATTTTTTAAACACCCTTCCATTGAACCCTGATTGTAGGACCTTGTTTCTATATGCCTTTGGAAAGGTCATTTTCTTATCTTTGAAAGAGTCATAACTGTACTACACGCGTGGAACAAATAATTCCTTCAGTTCCAGCAGAGCAGATATTGTCTTCTTCGATCTTCTCCCAGCCCTTTCCATTTCTCCGTTTTATTGCAAGATGAACCATGACAGATAGTTGAACGACTGCCCTCTGGATGGTATCTTGTGAGAGATTAGTGAAAGGCTTAGATATTCTTAAAGAAAGATTTGGTGACTATCTTTAATTTATCAGCAGCCTCCTTTGACTTCTGCAGCTGTCAACATTACTGTATTAAAAATTCATCAACCTGAAGGGTTTACTTTTGCAGTCAAATTCACTAAGGATCTTTTCCTTGCCGGTCTTTGCTTCTTTATTAAGTCGATGGTTTTATGTTTCCATTTATCATCAGAAGAGCTGGTTTCATGTGGATTTCAACTGTTCCTCAGGATTGTCCCTCAGAACTGTCATCTGCACCTCCATAACTGTCTGGTTTGGCTCTGCAACCCAACAAGACAGACACAGACTTCAGAAGATAATTAGAACTTCAGAAAAAACAATGGCTACCAACCTGCCTTCCATTGAGGACCTGTATACTGCACGAGTCAAAAAGAGGGCTGTGAAAATATCTACAGACCCCTCGCATCCTGGACATAAATTGTTTCAACTCCTACCCTCAAAACGACGCTATAGAGCACTGCACACCAGAACAACTAGACACAAGGACAGTTTTTTCCCGAAGGCCATCACTCTGCTAAACAAATAATTCCCTCAACACTGTCAAACTATTTACTAAGTCTGCACTACTATTAATCTTCTCATCGTTCCCATCACCCATCTCCTCCCACTTTTGACTGTATGACTGTAACCTTGTTGCTGGTATCCTTACAATTTATATTGATATTGTTTCCTGATTGTTTATTTGTACCCTATGACTAACATTAAGTGTTGTATCTTTTTATTCCTGATGTATGCATTTTATTCTCCTTATGTACACTGAAATCATATGCACCAAGACAAATTCCTTGTGTGTCCAATCAGACTTGGCCAATAAAGAATTCTATTCTATTCTATTCTATTCTATTCTATTCTATTCTATTCTATTCTATTCTATTCTATTCTATTCTATTCTATTCTATTCTATTCTATTCTATTCTTGGGCTATCAGACTTTTTTTCTTTCAATAGAGCCTAGATGCAGTAGTAGCCATTTATATTATATACAGGTAATAATTAATTAATTCAGTTACTTTTATTTATAATGTGCCTGTTCTCCGAGAGTTTACCTGTGGGGTTCCCTCCTGCATTTATCTCTTCTTTTTACTTCAACTCTTTGAAAAAGGGCAGGCCTAGAGAGAATGAATGAATCTTAATTACTCAGGAGCTCCGTATTCTCCCTGATCAAGGTTTAACTCATTTATACACAAACATACAAACACAATGCTCAAACATACACACACACACACACACACACACACAATCTTAGACTCCTCTCTGTATTCTTGATTCTCCTGTCAAGCATAGGAAATCAGGAGTTCAGGCAGTTCAGATGAATCTCTCTCTCTCTCCCTCCCTCCCTCCCCCCTCTCTCTGTTTTTTGTGTGCTAAAGCTGAAGCGCTCTAAAAGAATCTGAACTACTAATAGTCAAAACAACTTGGTGGTAGATAAGAGTCAACTGAATTCAAGGTGGGCTGGATCTCTTATGGGCGCGAAGAGATTCGAGGCTGATGACATGTTTGACCCCTCGGCCTGGTCATCTCTTACATTTCCTATCCCTTTTCATCTTCTCTATATAGTAACAGTAGTAGTGGTGGTAGTAATAACAGTCAGAGGGAAATGGCTGCAGAACAAGGAAGAAGTGGAGGGATCAGGAAAGGAAGGCAAAGGACATTGAATTCTAGGCAATGGGTGGTAGAAAAGGTTTAGTGAGCTCCAAAAAGAAATACTGGGGACTTTTCTGCCACAACTCTTACCCACTGGAATATCATGCCCCTCAAGGTGAGATCTGACCCCACCCCTTTGGCCTTCCAAAAGAGCCTCAAAATTTAGCTCTGCTGATTGGCCTTGCCCCCCAATGGCGACATCCCATTCTGGAGGTGGTTGGTGGACTAGGAAGATCCCGCCTCACCCTATTGTGTTCTGCTTCCTACTTATTTCATTTCTGTGAATTTTAATATTAATGTTTTGATGTTTACATCTCCATTTTTATGGTGCTGTAAGCCACTAGAGTTGCTTAGTAGTGAGATGGGCAGCATACAACTAAATAAATAAATTTTAAAATAAATTAGAGCCGAGGTGGCGCAGTGGTTAGAGTGCTGTACTGCAGCTACTTCAGCAGACTGCTAGTTCAGCAGATTAGCGGATCAAATCTCACCGGCTCAGGGTTGACTTAGCCTTCTATCCTTCCGAGGTGGGTAAAATGAGGACCCAGATTGTTGGGGGGCAATATGCTATTTAGTATACTGTCTTTGGTGTAAGCCACCCAGAGTCCTCGGAGAGTGGGCGGCATAGAAATATGATAAATAAATAAATAAATAAATAAATAAATAAATAAATAAATAAATCAACAAAATGTTCATAAGTTTAGCACAGACAGAGATGAGGGACTAAAGAGAGCAAGATACTGCAGAAGCAGAAAAAGGGAGAATTTGAGGGGGAAATTTTTGATGGGCAAGGTTTCTGCAGCTCCTTGAAGAACCGACAAATGTTTTTGGATATATTAATTCCTTTTAGATACTTGACTGGCACACATCTTCAAATATTGGACACAGGCTCACCTTGACATGTGTTACAGGTATCTCCGGCAGGCAACACAAAACATTTAACAAAGGAATTAAACATCTTCCAGCCAACGTATTGCCATTTGCGATCTACATTTTTAGTATACATCAGACATGGGCTGCTGGGGGTTCGCAGGGGTTCGGGAGAACCTCTAGCTAAGATTCTGAACTGTCTGGAGAACCCCCAAATCCCACTCCTGGCTGGAACCTCCCACCCCATCCCACCCGTCCCAGGAGTCCCCATGCATCCCGTTTTGGATGCAGGTAAGTGCAGGGCGTGCGTGGGGAAGCTCGGGGTGGTGGTGAAAAACGGGCCTACTAGAAGTTTGAGAAGGCCTCCAGAGGGCCTCTGTAGCCTGGGGAGGCAGTTTTTGCCCTCCTGGAGGCTCAAGGAAAGCCTCTGGAGCCCGGGGAGGACAAAAACACCCCTACTCTGCCATGGTGCAGGAGGCTGAGTATGCCACACTCACCATGGCCACACCCACCCAGCAACCGGGCAGAGAACCCCTTGCTAAAGGGGTTTGAAGCCCATCCCTGGCATACATCACCTAAATTTACACCTTTTATACAAGTTTTGAGTTGAAAACTGTGACCATCAGCATAGGACAGTATAATTCCCATAAAAATGTCATCTTCAGGGCTGCACCGATTTCCTGGTAGAGGCTGTTATTTTCCGAAGAAAAAAAAATAACTTTAATAGGTTTTTAGTCTGTATTAAAAAAACCCTGCTATCAGAATGACAAGGATAGCTTTCCGCTGGACGCAGGGCCATAAGGATTTATAATCCCCTAGTAATGTGCAAATAGTTCATCGCGGAGACATTCTTCAGTGAGAACTAAGTTAGGGAAAGTCGAAGGAGAGAAAGGGCATGGTCGTAATTGGAATAGTAGAGCAATTTAATTGCTAATTTACAGCTATTGATCATAAGGTTTGTGTCAGGATCAACAAGATATTTGCTGGGCTGAATTCCCCCCGCCCCTTAACTTGGGGGCTCTTATTAAGACTCCTGCTGTTTTTATCCTAATTGGCAATTGCAGAGGAAAAGAGCATCAGCCAATGAAGGAATATAAAACCATTGGTCTTCAGAAGGCACTAAACACACGGCAGGAAAGATTGTAATACTGAGAGTGACCCCTGTGTGATCATCTAGAAGTCTGGACTGAAAATCAGGGAGAGAGAAAACCGTAATTATACTATGCATTTGTAAATTATGCTACAGGCATATTTAAAGCTGAATAGGATCAGCAAAGTGTACTGTCTATTACCAATTACTTGCTAGGGAAGTTTAGCAATGTTAGCGTTGTTTGTGGACGTCAAGGGTTTCGTTGGAAAACTAAAAAGTAACAAATGGAAAGCTAGGAAACCCATTTCAAAGAAATCTTTTTTGTTAGCATGCTTGTGGGAGACATCATTGTTCAAGTCTATTTTCAGCCTTGACGTCCCAATTTCTCATTCTTATGGCCATACTGGGTTAAGTTAGAATGGAATGGAATGGAATGGAATGGAATGGAATGGAATGGAATGGAATGGAATGGAAT